>CM053028.1:340141837-340176837 GCA_028564925.1 Lithobates sylvaticus | reverse complement strand
CCCTGCTGGCTCTACACAGAGAACTGAGTGATCAACTTCTGCTGATCGCTCAGCTCATGTGTCCACTCTGAACACAGTGGTGAATGTCCATCCCCTCCATAGTCCAGTGCTCCAGTGAGTGCCTGAGGGGCAGAGTAATTACTGACATTCACCACTGTGTGTTCAGAGTGGACCCGAGAACTGAGCGAACTGCGATCTTTGATTTCTCAGGTCTTGGTGTACAGCCAGTGCGGAACAGTTGCAGCCATCTAAGTGAGTATGAATGTTTGTTATTTTTTGAATCCCACACTTCTTTTAAACAAAAATATTGAAGGTGAATCTAAACATTTTTGTTATATATTTTACAGGTCAACTTCCATCTCCTGCACAGCTAGACTGGGACATGCTGGTTGATGCACAGTATCTTTTTTCTGCTTCACCTGCAACCGAAGGGGCAAATGTGGTGTCTGCAGGGAGCAGTGATTCTGGCTGGCAGTGTCGAGCTGTGATCCATGGCTATATTGGTGGGAAAAGTCACTCTTGGGACACAGCTGTAAACCTAGAGCCGCTACTGTGCACTGCTGAAAATGGAGGAAACCATATAGAGTGTGAAAAGTGCTGCAACCTGCACCAGTTAGCTGCGCGTTCTGTGATTCAGGACAATGAGGACATGGCCTGGAGGGAGTCTGACATCGAACACAGTGAGTAATGCCTTATGTGATGTAATAGGTGGCTTAACCGCTTGCCTACCGGCTCACGCCAATATGTCGTCAGAATGGCACAGCTGGGCAAAACAACTTATGGGTACGTTGTTCCCTTTAAGAGCCGCCAGGGGCACGCGTGCACCCACCGCACGGCAGGGGGGGGATCCGATGTGTGTGGCCGGCGGATGCGATCCCTGCCGGCCACACGCGATCGCGGGCATGAGAAACAGCGTGCGTGTGTGTGTGTGTGCGTATAAACGCACAAATCCCTGTTCTGTCAGGGGAGAGGAGACATATCGTTTTGTTCCTACTAAGTAGGAACGATATATCTCCTCCCCCAGTCAGTCCTATACCCATAAAGTTGGAATACTTCCAGGAAACACACATTTAACCCCTTGATCACCCCCCTAATGTTAACTCCTTCCCTGCCAGTGGCATTTACACAGTAATCAGTGCATTTTTTATAGCACTGATCGCTGTATAAATGTCAATGGTTTCAAAAATGTGTCAAGTGTCCGATCTGTCCGCCGCTAAAAATCGCAGATCACCACCATTCCTAGTAAAATTAATAAAAATGCCATAAATCTTTCCCATAGTTTGTAGACTCTATGACTTTTGCGCAAACCGAAAAAATATACGCTTATTGCTATTTATTTATTTTATTTTTTTTTTTACCAAAAATATGTAGATGAATAATATGTATGTAGACGAATTTTATTTATATATATAGATATATATATCTCTATATATATATATAATACTATATATATATACATTTTGTATATATAATAAATATATCTATCCTAAACTGATGAAGAAAATTAGTTTTTTAAAAACATTTTTGGCGATATTTATTATAGCGAAAACGAAAAATAAATATTTTTAAATTGTCACTGTTTTTTTGTTTATAGCGCAAAAAATACAAACCGCAGCAGTGATCCCACCAAAAGCTCCATTTGTGGGGAAAAAAGGAAGCACATTTTGTTTGGGTACGACATCGCATGACCGCACAATTGTCAGTTAAAGCGATGCAGTGCCAAATTGTAAAAAGTGCTCTGGTCAGGAAGGGGGTAAAATTTTCCGAGGATGAAGTGGTTAATATAATCTGCAATAAAACATGGTTGTTTATCAGCTCGCAGTAAAACTCCTGACTTTTTTTTTTTTTCTAAGGCTCTTCTCGACGATTTCGCCTAAAAGCCATGCAGTCCAGCAAATCCTGTTCGCAAGCCTCATCTTTTACCTGCCATGTCCCTGTAGACTCCACTACTCAGGAAGTACTTCCAGGACACAGCATTGTTTGTAGAGGTGTGCAGTGATTTTCAACATGTGCATTTTATGAAGTCATTTTAATTTATTTTTCTGAGGTTGATTTTATTGTTTTGTATATAGGGGGGCAAAGTAGAAGAAGTTGCAGCTCCACCTCTACAAGATGGAGTGCTGGAGACAACAGAGGCTCAGAAAATACAGACGACTTATTTGAAAATGGAGGTAACCCAATGTTGATCCTAGATTCCCTGGTTCAAGAACTTTTTTTGTATAAGGCATCCAGCTGGAAAGCTTGGACGCTTTTGCTTTCCTGTAGCAAAAGAATCAAAAAATGAGGTTTTAGCCTGTGGTGCATTATTGGAGGAGAAAGTCTAAAATGTCATCTCTGCAGATAATCTGGCCTTGTATAGGCACCCTAAAGAGAATTTGTTGTGTTTTTAACAGCAGATGTCTGCTTCTACATTTGTTAGCCAAGAAACCTTCCTCCGTTGAATAAGTGTATTATTACTAACACTGGCACTTTCATTTGAGGGATTTGGCAGTTATTGGGGCTTAGCCCCAAAGCCCATCTCCCAGAATGTAAGGGAGACGGGCATCTTGTAGTGTCTGATCTTAGGTAGCACATTTTTAAGTGGTGCTAAAGTCTGTTTTTCTTACCTCACTACTCCCCCCCCACAATCCGGTGCTGTCCCCGGCAGCAGCCCCACTCTCCCCTCTTCCTGGTCTCACAGGAGACTCTAAGAGCAATGGGAGCCATAGGCTCCTGCTGCTGTCAGTCCAACTCCTGTGAGGAGTGATAGGAGACGGGTCTTACTGGCACTGTGTGTGTCTACTGTATGGACACCCACAGCTTGGCTGGGAGTCCCTTTCAGCATCGCCTTTTGGGGGTCAAGAAAAGGATTTTATGGGGAGTACAAAATCCTATTTTCTTTCTTGTCCATTGAGCGACAAAGGAAATCTTAAACCTCCAGGACATCCAAAATCAGCACAACTGAGAGGTGGGCAACACAGCAAACAACCACTAAAAGGCCCAATGTGAACAACATGAACTGGGGGCATCCTGCTCAAAAAGCCACCTTAAGGACCTTGCACTGAAAGTTGGCATCATATGAGGCAGGTAGAATTTGGAGAATGAGTGAACAGAAAAGACCAGGTGGCAGCCTTGCCCAACAGGGAAAAAATAAGCCAGATGCCTAAAAGCCCAAGAAGTCCTCACCACCCTAGTGGAGTGAGCCTTAAAAGTAAAAGGGGGGGGGGCAGTCATTGGGCCTTTTGTAGCCAAGGATCTCTGAAACAAAAACTTTTAATGGTGCTGACAGCCAAATGTTTACCCAGACCCAGTTGTTGGAAGGAGAGATCTAACCCACGCAGAAGCTCCTAAGGTGGAAGCCCATGGACTCACACCAAGGAAAGTATGCCTTCCAAGTCTGATGGTTGACCTTGTGGGTTTTTCATTTTCTAGTCTTTAGTACTATAGGAATCCCAGGTTCAGAGATGGCCACTTCCCTCAGGAACCTGGGCTTTAAAAGCTGTGATGTTAAAGCCAGTGAATCAGAAGCAGAACAGCACGGGCAGTAGACCTGTAAGGTCTGGCAGGGCCCAAAGTACCTCTCCTAGAGGTTTTTTTTTTTTTTTTTTTACTAAATCAACATCCCGCATTCACCTCAGCCATTCTGGAGCAATAAGGATCACCAAGTGCTTTGTATCTCAATTCTGGAGAGGAGACAAAAGTTTCAGGGAGGGAAAGCCTAGGAGTCAGGAGGTCCACATCCAGTGTCCCTTACCTGTAACACAGGTCCTATAGTAACCACTCATCCAGTAGAGCCATTCTGCCGACGTATATCGGCGTGAGCCGGTCGGCAATCGGTTAAGGTGATTTTTTTTTTTTTTTTTACCTTCAATGTGCTTATACTCACCTGAGCTCGATCCAGCGATGTGCATGAGATCAGAAGCTCTCCCGGGCCTCTGCTTTCTCATTGGTTAAGACACAGGCTCCCGCTGCTGTCAATCACAGCCAGTGAAGAGGGGGGGGGGGGCAGGGCCGAGTACCCCCAGAGCAAGCAGGTTGCTATGGTGGCACGCGGCAAGGGGAAGGGGCCAGGAGTGCCGGTGGGGAACCCGATAAGAGGAGGATCAGGAATGCTCTGTGCAAAACCATTAAACAGAACAGGCAGAGGTGACATGTTGGTGTGTGTGTGTATATGATATAAATGAGCTGCACGATTCTTGCTAAAATGAAAATCATGATTTTTTTTTTTTTTTTGCTTAGAATAAGGATCACAGTTCTCGCGGCGTAACAACATCTTTCACATTATACAAAAAAATTGGGCTGTTTTTTTTTTTTTAGTCATCGGTGAGGAGAGGCGAGCTGATCGCTGCAGCCGGCTGGTGATCAGTGAGTATAAGCTGTTTTTTTACTCACTGATCACCAGTCTAGTGTCCACAACAGTGCACCAACACAGTAAAACATACATGTCCCCAAAACACGCATGTCCCCAAATAATAAAAACATATGTCCCAGTAAAATAACATGTGCCAATGATTATCAGCACAAATATGTCCGTGATCACCTGCACACATATGTACATGATCATTTGCGTACATATGTCCGTGATCACACGAACCATTATACACTTTTGTTTACTAAAAACATGTAGCACAATACATTTTGGCTTAAATTTATGCCAAAATTAGATTTTATTGGATTTCGTTTAAAAAAGAAAGGAGAAAATATTGTTTTTTTTCAAAATTTCCGCTATTATCGCAAAAAATAAAAAACTGAGTCGCGAATAAATACCACCAAACTAAAGCTCTATTTGTGCGAACAAAATGATAACAATTTCATTTGGGTACAGCATTGCATGACTGCGCAATTGTCATTGAAAGAGCGAGAGCGTTGAATGTTAAACAAACCACGGGAAGATTATGTACCCCCCAGTAAGGCCAAGTGGGAAAAAGACCTGAACAGAACCTTTACTAGGGCCCAATGGTGGGATATTCTACATATGTCCCAGAACACCTCAATTTGTACACGAATCCAGGAATTAAACTACAAGATAATGACACAGTGGTATTACACCCCATCAAAACTCCAGAGATTCTACCCTGAAACTTCAGGTCAGTGCTGGAGATGTGGAGGAGAACTGGGAACCCTTTTCCACATACTCTGGACATGCCCTAAAATCAAGCAGTATTGGGTAGAGGTATGTAGGATATCCCAAAAATGTACGGAAATGGAAATCCCAGACGATCCGGCTCTATTTTTGTTACATTTTTCTCAAATACCAAAACGGACCTATAAAAAATCTATCATATGTCATCTGCTCAATGCTGCCAAGGCAAATGTTACTATAAGCTGGAAGGAATCCGATCCACCTTCCATAATAAGGTGGCTAAATAAAGTCAGGGAGATCGGGGCTATGGAAGACTTGGTGTCCTTTGGTCAAAACAAAACAGAGAGGTACAACAAAACCTGGGGAGGGTGGAATAGATTTATGGATTCGGAGGAAGGTAAGAGACTAATGGAGGGAGACACCGGAGAAGACAGTTAGATGGAGGAGTGGAATTTAAAAATGGAAGTAAAAGAAACATCCTTAACTTCTTGCTGACCGCCCACCGTCAAATGACGGCGGGATGGTGCAGCTCCTGTGGCGGGCCGCCGTCATATGACGGCGCTCGCTTTTTGGCCACTAGGGGGCGCGCGCGCGCCCGCCGCGTAGCTGGGAAGCAGATGCGTGTGCCCGGCGGTCGCGATGACCGACAGGCACCCGCGATTGCCCGGTAATCGAGCAGGACGTGGATCTGTGTGTGTAAACACACAGATCCACGCCCTGTCAGAGGAGAGGAGACCGATAGTGTGTCCCTTGTACATAGGGACACCGATCGGTCCCCTCCCCCAGTCAGTCCCCTCCCCCCCACAGTTAGATTCACTGATATAGGGAACATATTAACCCCTGCAGCGCCCCCTAGTGTTAACCCCTTCCCTGCCAGTCACATTTATACAGTAATCAATGCATTTTTATATAGCACGGATCGCTGTATAAATGTCCCAAAAAATGTGTCAAAAGTGTCCGATATGTCCGCCGCAATGTCGCAGTCACGATAAAAATCGCAAATCGCCGCCATTACTAGTAAAAAAAAAAAAATAATAAAAATGCTATAAATCTTTCCCCTATTTTGTAGACGCTATAACTTTTGCGCAAACCAATCAAGACGCTTATTGCGATTTTTTTTTTTTTTTTTTTTTTTTTTACCAAAAATTTGTAGAAGAATACGTATCGGCCTAAACTGAGGAAAAAATTTGTTTAAAAAAAAAAAAAAAAAAATTGGCTATTTATTATAATAAAAAGTAAAAAATATTATGTTTTTTCAAACTTGTCCCTCTTAATTTGTTTATAGCGCAAGAAATAAAAAATGCAGAGGTGATCAAATACCACCAAAATAAAGCTCTATTTGTGGGGAAAAAATGATAAAAATTTTATTTGGGTACAGCGTTGCATGATCGCGCAATTGTCATTCAAAATGTGACAGCGCTGAAAGCTGAAAAATGGCTTGGTCTGGAAGGGGGTGTTTGTACCTGGTAGGCAAGTGGTTAAACCGGCAGGACGAGGTGGAGGGGAGAAGACTCCCCCTTTTTTCTGCTTTTTTTTTTTTTGGGGGGGGGGGGGGGGGGGGTGGGGGGGTGGGGGGGACCTGGTATGGTAGGGGGGTAAACTGGAAAGGAAAATGGGGGGAGGAGAGACCCATAAAGGGGAAGGAAAGACCTTGAGGGAAATTATTGGATGGCCACCAAATAAGACTAGTAGGCCTGGGAGATAAAAGAAAAGGGTTGCATGGATAAAATGGACCTAAGACGAAGAGGTTACCTAGACGAGATAAATTAAGTTTGAAATTAAGTTAGAAATGAAGAATGTTCAGCACTATATGTTATGTGTACTTTACCTGCTCAGAATGGCCATTTAACCCCGTGTATGTGATTTCACTCTTCTCGCCTTATTGTATTTACTTTTATTGTTTGAATGAAAAAATTGAATAAAAACTAAAAATATGAAAGAGCGAGAGCGCTGAAAGCTGAAAATTGGTCTGGGAAGGAAGGGGGCGAAAGTGCCCAGTATTGTAGTGGTTAAAGACCGTTGCGTAAATACAGTGTGACATAAAATATAAAAAACGCTGCCATTTTATTCTCTAGGGTCTCTGCCAAAAAATTGGGGGTTCTAAGTGATTTTTCTAGCAGAAAATACAGATTTTTTTTTTTTTTTTTTTTTTTTAAACAAGTGTCAGAAAAAGGTTTGGTCTTTAAATGGTTAAACTGACAGAAGTTCATTCCTTTGATCTAAAAGATACAAGAGCTGCAATGGGGTTGATTTACTAAAGGCAAATCCACTCTGCACTACAAGTGCAGTCTAGATCTAAAATGAGGGGAATCTCTGCTAATTTTTTTCATCCAATCACGTACAAGAAAAAAATGCTGTTTATTTTCCTTGACTGTCCCCCTCAGATCTACAACGACTGCACTTGAAAGTGCACAGTGGATTTGCCTTTAGTAAATAACCCCCCCCCCCCCCCCCAATATCTCTTCTCTATCTCCCGGCGCTGAGGAATGTTGATAACCATTGCTGCCTTTTTTCTTTTTTTTGACAGCTCTGAGCGGCTCTGCATTTGTCACATAGAATCGAGGAAATGTCAGGTTAAGATTGTAACGGGAGGTTGAATCGAGATCACGATTTTTTAACTATTAATCGTGCAGCTCTAATATAAATTTTTTATATATACATACTATGCAAACCATTTAAATTTTGTCTACCCCTTTTGTCGCAGGCAGGTCTGCAGTCTCTCCATCTCCACTCAGACTACCTTCTGACAATAGCATGGAAAAGCTGGGAATCCAAGAAGGTATGTTCACTAGGGCTGTATTTTCCACAATGTCACTTGTTGGCCAGTCTCCAGGGAAGCACTGAGCCATACGAAATGCACAAATTGTGATGTCTTTTTCCATGCTTCTTTTGGACATTCATTTAACCACTTCACGCAAAATGACGTACCCATACGTAGCTGCCATAACCCTGGTATTTTCAGGAAGGCTGTTCGTTTCTTTAAGATAAAAGTGATCTCCGCAGCCGATTCGCCACAAGATGACTTGGCGGCGGGAGAGGGGCCCACCCCCCTCCCGCCAATGCTGCTGTCGTTTTCAGCCACTTGCTGGACCCACCGGCAGAGACTATCACGTCCTCTCCCGTGAAGGTATGGCTGCCAACTGAGGGGGAAGATGCCTGCTCGGCTCAGTGGGATAAGAGGCGCCCATAGGAGAATTTTATTTTTTTTATTTTTTATTTGCATTTTTGTGTAAATATGAGATCTGAGGCCTTTTTGACCCCAGATCTCATATTTAAGAGGTCCTGTCATGCTTTTTGTCTATTACAAGGGATGTTTAAATCCCTTGTAATATGAATAAATGTGACCCAAAAATTATTATTATTTTTTTTTTTTTTAAAAAGTAAAATAAATAATTAAAAAAAAAAAAAACATTTTTTTTAATGCGCCCTGTCCCGACGAGCTCGCACGTAGCAGCAAACGCATACGTGAGTAGCCCCCGCATATGAAAATGATGTTCGAACCACACGTGAGGTATTGCCGTGATTTGTTAGAGCGAGAGCAATAATTCTAGCCCTAGAACTCCTCTAACTCAAAACTGGTAACCTGTAGACATTTTTAAACATGGAGATTTTTAAGGATAAAAGTTTGTCACAATTTTGAAGCATGACATGTTGGGTATCAACTTGGCGTAACATTATCTTTCACAAACTAAAAAAAAAAATTGGGCTAACTTTAATCTGTTTTTTTTTTTATTCTAAATAGTGTATTCCCCCCCCCCCCCCAAAAAAAAGTGCGCTTGCAAGACCGCTGCACAAATACGGTGTGACAGAAAGTATTGCAACAATTGCCATTTTATTCTCTAGGGTGTTAGAACCCCCAAACATTATAGAAAAAAAAAATGTAAAGTAATTTTCTAGCAAAAAAAAATAAAAATTTTAACCGTGTAAAAAAGAGGCTTGGGGCTGAAGTGGTTAACTTGCTGTCCTCATTCAGTTGTACCTAAATTGGTGCGATGTCCTAATACAGCCCTGCTATAACTCAGTTTATGCCCGTCATGTTTTAAATGCTATGCAAATCTGTAGGTAAAGATAGGGCAGATTTTTTTTTCATAAATTTTCAATCAAGAGTGTGACCTTAGTTTTCATTTCTGAGCTAGGTTTTACATTTCCCAAAAGATGTTTTACTACTTACCGTATTTATTGGCGTATAACACGCACTTTTTCCCCCTTAAAAGTCGGGGGAAAGTCGTGGGTGCGTGTTATAAGACCGACCCCCGTTTTTTTCCTTAAAATGCCCTCCTAAACTTGGAGTGTGAGTGTGAGTATGTGTATATATGTATGTGTGTGTATGTAAATAAATATATATATATATATATATATATATATATATATTATACTTCTATATATATATATATGTATACACACAATATATATTATTTATTTTATATTTTTACACTCACACACACACACACACACACAAAAAAAAACACACACACCACAAAACACACAGGTGTGACCCTTATGTTTGTCTATATTAATATCCCTGATCTTGACACAAATACAAGTTGCATTGAGGATTACATATATTCTATACATTATGCAATTGGCCTGATTAATTATTACACAAAAACAAATCGCCTAGGTTTGGGTCAGAAATGTTTTTTTTTTTTTCTCAAAAATATACTTTTTTGGAATTTTTGATAAAATAGCCAGTTTATTACCATAGCTCTATATTTCAGGACAAATCCCTAACTCTTTTGGCTCACAGAAGTCTTCAGATGTGTCCCTGACCTCTAGGTAACAAATGTTCTTATTCCTTAAGGTTTTAGCAGCAATGCCTTATTGGTAATTTTAAATGTATTCTACAAATGTGCAGGATAAGTGTGGGAAAGAAGAAAATTCGTAGCATGTCTGGGAAGCTGTCGCCACTCAAACCATGCTTAACTGGGGATAAAGAGCCAAACATTGATCTTGTAGTACAAGACTATTTACCACTGGTGAGCTATTTAGTGTTTTAAAAATAAATACAAACAATGAATGGTGTCCCCTCCCACTTACACAAATTGTTGTTTCTTTTCTCCTATAGATAAGCTTGCAGTCTGCAGAGGGTTTTTTCAGCCTGAACAGCTCTTTCTCCAATATAGTGCAGATCTCACTTCAACGGATGCTTCGTACTTCCCCGTTTTCCAGTCATCGGGGAAGCCTAAGCCCCGTGTCTGAGCCTTTCCCTTCAGAGGCTGGGGACTGTCTTAAATTAGAAGCACAAAAATGTAAAGGGGGGTCTCAGCCTGAAGTCCCAGCGACACAGGAGAACTCTTTTCTCCCTGTCTACCCCTCATCATGCCCTGAAGCACTTTGTCATCAAGCAGACAGTGGACGGGGATCTGAAACTGACCCATGTGATACCTCGCCATGCCCTTCAGAGGCAGGAGCAGAACTGGACGCCGATCTTGAAGGCTGTTCCTGGGCTACAGCTGTGGCTCTTGCGTGGCTTGAGCATCGCTGTGCAGGTTTCTTCACAGAATGGGAACTGTTGGCAGCCAAAGCAGAGGGATGGCTACGGGCACAGACATTTCCTGATGGTTTACAGTTGCCAGCTTTAAAAGGGGCTGCCCGTCAACTTTTTCTCCTTCTTCGTCACTGGGATGAAAACCTTAATTTAAATATGCTCTGCTACAAGCCAGGTGATGTTTGAGTCAATTTTAAGATCTAAAAAATAAATACAATTACCCGACACTGGATGTTGGCCCATCAGACTGATACTGGAACCCTTTTTGGTGATGGGGGGGGCTAGTCAGTTTTTTTTTTTTTTTTTTTAAATCAAAACCATTGGGAGACAGCTGTTTAATAGGGGAAGAGGCAGTTTCCACATTTTATTAGCTTAAAAAAATATAAAGTCTATACTTTTATTTTCCTTGAGACAATCACTCCTTAGCAGTGTTCTTTGTACCCCTAAAGTTTTAGGAACCAGGACAAAGTGGCTAAGGAAATCAGTCCTTCTTCTTACGAGGAGTCCGTGTGGGCTCCAAGGGACTTGTCTCATCTGGTGGAACTCCGAGCCACAAGTGCAGCAAAATAGCTCCATGACAAATATGAAGAGCAACCGAGCTCATAGAGGTAGAGGGAAATGTGTTCCAGGACAGCTCAATAAGGCCAAGGATAAGGATCCTGGAAATAAATTGAAAAGAGAGCCATCAATATCAGTTAATTTAAAAAAAAAAAAAAAAAAAAAAAACATACTAGGTATCAACATACATACTTAGCAAGTCCTGGCAAGGCACTACTGTTTGTGCACCATAAAAGATATGGCAGTGTGTGGAAATACCAGACATAAAACTGGTAGTGCAGAGAACGACTGAAGGTAACACCCAGGAAGTTACTGGAAAACAGGACAAAGATAATCTCTTAGAAAAAGTTAAGGAAAATAGGGCTTCAGGGGCTCATTTTCCACCACTTTCATGGAAATTGTTACAAACACTTGTTTAATTATCCACTTATATTATTAATCCTCAAGTATCTAAAAATAAAATCCAATTGGCTGTTTTGGGAACAGGTTTTTTTAATATATTCAAATAAAATGATTTCTATTAAACGGTTATGCTTTAATATTACTTTGAGCACTTAGTCTGTATGCTGTACCACAGAAAAACTTGTAGATCTACCTCTAAATGTTTCTCAGACCTTGTACCCAGAATTCACATTTTTCCAATAGGTTGTGTAAAAACATTTATAAAAAGACCCCCTAACTTATATGGATTGCAGATGTTCAACTAGCACTCATAGGGTAGATTTTGGAAAACTGTATTATTGTTTGCACTTGTAAATCAGCTTTAACAGCTTCAGCGCCAGAAGATTTGGCTACTGAATGACCAGGCCATTTTATGCGATTCGGCACTGCGTTGCTTTAACTGACAATTGCAGTCACGCAATGTTTCCCCCCCACAAATAACGCTTATCTTTTGGTGGTATTTGACCATCTCTGCGGTTTTAATTTGTTGTGCTATAAACAAAAAATAAAAGCAACAATTAAAAAAAACACTTTTGTACTTTTTGCTATAATAAATATCCCCATTTTTTAAAATATCCCCATTTTTTATTTTATTTATTAAAAGCACATTTCTTCTCAGTTTAGGCCGATGTGTATTCTACATTTTTGGTAATAAAAAAAAAAAAAAAAAAATCGCAATAAGCGTATTGATTGGTTTGCGAAAAAGTTATAGCAGTATATCTACAAAATAGGGGATAGATTTATAGCATTATTTTTTTTTTTTTTTTTTTTTTTCCAGGAATGGTGGTGATCTGCGATTTTGATCTGACTGCCACCTTATGGCAGACCCATCAGACAATTTTGGGACCATTGGCATTTATACAGCAATCAGTGCTATAAAAATGCATTGATTACTGTAAAAAAAAGTCAGTGAAGGGGTTTAACTGTGTTCCCTGCTACGTGTTCCATCTCTTTCCCCTAGAAAGTTCCGTCCCATCCCCCCTTCAGTTAGATCAGTGTTTATACTTCGTGTGTTCATACAATCTGTCTTCTCCCCTCAGAGAACCGGGATCTCCGTTTACACACAGAGATCCCGGTTCTCACCGTGTCACGAGCGGGCACTCGCATCGGCTCCTGGGCCAAGCAGCGGGCACAGGCGTGGCCACAATAAGAAGCGACGTAACATGATGGCAATTTGCGCAGCTGAGACATTCTGCCGCAATAAAACTGCAGCGGGCTGGTCAGCAAGCGCTTAAAATCAAATTTAGGCAAAATCATTTTCAGAGTCCATCGAGAGGCACATTTTTTGTCCCCAGGCTCTTTTCTCTGTAAATCCCCTCAAGTCCCAAAGCATTTTTTTATTTTAATTTTTTTTGTGAGGTCTTAGTTCTGCACATTTTAAAGGTTGTGTGGGCTCTCTTTTAGGACAAAGAAAGCTTGGTAGCAAATTTGGATATATTTTATTTCCCTAATTTTTGAGAATAATAAAGTTAGAGCAAAATGCTTTTACATTAAAGACTATCGCATTGGCGCAAGGTTTATATTATGTAGCGGAGTGGTAAAGCTCAAGGAGCACATATGCATTTCTTTAGTTGAGCCTTACTCTCTTCAAATGCTATGTTTCAACATAAAAAAAAAAAAAAAAAGTTATAGCATTTACAAAATAGGGGCTAGTTTTATGGCATTTTTTTTTTTTTACTAGTAATGGCGGCGATCAGCTTTTTTTTAATTTTATTGTGACTGCGCCATTATGACAGACACATTGGACATTTTTGGGACCATTGTCATTTATACAGCAATCAGTGCTATACAATTGCACTGATTCCTGTGTAAATGACACTGGCAGTGAAGGAGTTAAGTGTGTCCTAGGGGCGTGTTACTAACTGTGGGGGTCGTGGCTGTGTTTTAGTGATCACTGATCTTTGCTCCAATCACAGGGAGCAGAGATCAGTGTCACTTGTTGCTAGGCAGAACGGGGAGATGCTGTTTACTTCCGTGGCCGGACCTACGGGGGTCCCAACTGGTGCGCGCCGCTGTGCACTGCGGCATTTTTTTAGTTTTTAAAAGGGGACATACCTGTACGCCCTTATGCCTGTCCGTGCCATTCTGCCGTACATAGTCATGCGCCGGTCGGAAAGCATTTTTTTTTTTTTTTAAAAGGGGACATACCTGTAAAAAAAAAATAGTACTGCTTAAATCATAACAATATGACCATACATAAAGGCTCAATACAGAAAAAATAAATGTGAAAACAGCATTCTTACCCTGCGAAATAAAAATGGATTGAGAAATAAATCAAAAAAAGTCCATAAAAAAAAAATATATAATCCAATGAATATGTTAACAGGGTAATATCTTCTTCTTATTCATCCACAACAGTGTGCCAGTGATTCCGCTCCCTTCAGAAAACGCACTCACCAAATGAATATGCCTTACACACTTGTGCGTGGCTCAATCGCTTTAAACCACACCGAAAAAGGGCTAAGAAAATATCCGATATCCAGCCGTGTTATATAGGGGATTTCTCCACATGTAAATAATAAAAGGTGCTCCAATAGTGTGACAACATAAAACCAGTTTAATAACACACTCAAAAAACCTTCAACCTTTACACTCACATTAGCTCAATTAAAAGCAAGCAGAAATATCACAGCAAGACTTCCATAAACATCAAAAGTGGTGTATTGTGGTCACGGCGGACCAAAGGTGTGCGGCTGCACTCTCACCCACTCCTCGGATTCGGACCTTTACTTCCTGGTTCGGGCTTATCGCGTCAAGCGTTAGCGATTGCCGTACAGCCACGCCCCGACATGTTTTGTCACACAGACTTAATCATGGGATTGGCTGTATGGCATGGCAACCACCCCTCTTATACCCTTACTTCAATCACGGACGGAAGTAAACAAACTGTGCCTGCGCACACCTCATGTCCCTGTACCCGCAATCCCCCGACTATTACATAGACTCAGCGTGGTTAAGGGAATAGCGTACAACATTGTATCGTATGCGAAAGCTAATTTTTCATGCTTCATATATTCCGCAGTTAATTGAGCATATCGGCAGCTGGAGATTGCACCATATTAGTGTCCTAAAGGTGTGCATCTCTATGTACTTGTCAAAAAAATCAAATATCATAAAATACAATAACACATATTTTGGATAAGTGGCTGAAATCTTGTTCACCTTCACCGTTCCATGACAAATACACCTTCTACAAGAGTAGAATCCTTTTAAGTCAATTTTTATTGTTTGTTGGCCAGGTGGGTCCAGAATTTTTCTTACCACCTGGTCCCCAAAATTGGGGGCTCTTCTATGAATACATTTTGGTTGTTCTGGTAGAATTTACCCCAAGTATCTATCTCTGCATAAAATATACCAATATTTTTTAAAAATGTATTAAAATTTCCCTATATTGGTAGTGAAAATTTGATATAAATCCACATTGTTGATCATTTGGTGTTTGGGCATCTTTTTTCTTAAAACACTAGTCCCTCGGAATGTTTGCTACCTCATGAATTATTTAATTCAGAGTATTTTCTCTGTACCCGTTTTGTATACATTTTTCTTTGAGTGTTTGCTTGTGCATAGTAATCCTCTGTTCTAGTACAATTACGTCGGACTCTAAGAATTTGTCCTTTTGGGATATTCTTAATCCAAGCAGGATGATGTCCACTCCTAATGGACAAATAACTATTTTGATCTGTTGGTTTGAAATATACTTTGGTACTCAGCACATTCATATTTTTTTTCAATGGTTGCGTCTAAAAAAAGAGCAATAGTAGTTAACTTATAGTGATATAGAGAGGAGAGATATTTTTACTAAAAGTAATATTTAATTTACCGTGAGTTTATACAATTTTTATACATATATATATATAATTTCTTTTAGTACTAGTTACCCCACTTTGGCTTGATATAGTATGATCTTCTCATTATATTATAATACATGTCTCCCTGATAATGGGAAACTATGTGTAGACAATTATATTGATGCATGTTTTAGATTTCAGCCACTTATCCAAAATATTTGTGTTATTGTATTTTATATTAGATTTTTTTTGACAGGTACATGGAGATGCGCACCTTTAGGACACCAATATGCTGCAGAATATATGAAGCATGAAAAATCAGCTTGCACATATGATACATTGTTGTACGCTATTCCCTTAACCACTTTGAGTCTATTTAATAGTCGGGGCATTGCGGGTACGGTGACATGAGGTGTGCGCAGGCGCAGTTTGTATACTTCCGTCCGTGATTGACGTGAGGGTATAAGAGTGGTGGTTGCTGTGCCGTACAGCCAATCCCATGATTAAGTCTGTGTGACGAAACATGTCGGGCGTGACTGTACGGCAATCACTAAACGTTTGACACGATACATCGAATCAGGAAGTGAAGGTCCGAATCCGAGGAGTGGGTGAGAGTGCAGCCGCACACCTTGGGTCGGCCGTGACCACAATACACCACTTTTGATGTATATGGAAGTCTTGCTGTGATATTTCTGCTTGCTTTAAATTGATCTAATGTGAGTGTAAAGGTTGAAGGTTTTTTGAGTGTGTTAATAAACTGGTTTTACGTTATCACACTATTGGAGCACCTTTTATAATTTACATGTGGAGAGATCCCCTACATGTGGAGAGATCCCCTTGTTTCACCACCCACGGAGGGTGAGCCATTACACTGCTGTGGGGAAGTGGAGACTCCTATCTGGGACCGTTTTACCGTTAAGCAGAATGCACTGAGAGCCATACGGGGAATTGGAGAGCTGGAGATTGCCACAGGAGTTCCTATAGATGCCCATTTTAACCCTAAGAGAGGTGAGAGGCTAGAGAGCACTATTGTTGAGCAGACCCTCACTACCCAGCACCCCCCACGTGCGGAGAACAGAAAGAAAAAAGCTTAACATATCTGCATCATAGAGACTAATTTAGCTCTTTATGGGTGTCACTCATATCACACCATTTCTTCTATGAACCACTTAATGGACTTGTGCTTCACTGATTGATCGATTCATTGTTTATGCTTCCCTTTTTTATGGTTTTTTAAATGCGATTAGAGATCTTTGGTTTTTACATCACTTGTATTCACATATATGTTTTTTAATAGTGATTGTATATACATTAAGTGTCTACTTATTATTTATCTATATATTTATCACTGTATGCACATTAAGGATCTATTCACTGCACTTTATGTAATATTAGCTGTTGAGTCACGATTTAGTGACCATTGTTTGGTTTGATCACACAGTGATTATTTATTTATTTATTTTTTGATGCAGTTACAGAGCACTTTAACACTTGATGCACTTTAGCGCAAAAACACTGCCTATTTTATTTTTTCACGGGTTAGCGTTTACTCTTAGTTTTTGCAGCTTGTTTAGGATTTGTTCCACTTTTAGCATCAGAACGTTCACCATTTTAGATCATATTTATTACTTCACCTATTTATATAGTTCAGTATCTAGTTAATATACCAGCGCAAAGGACACCCACACTTATTACTGAGATCCCCTATATAACACGGCTGGATATCAAATATTTTCTTAACCCTTTCTGTGCGGTTTAAAGCGATTGAGCCACGCACGAGACGATTTGGTGAGTGCATTTTCTGAAGGGAGCGGAGTCAATGGCACACTGGTGTGGTGGATGAATAAGAAAATATTACACTATTAACATTCATTGGGTTGAATATTTTTTTAATGGACTTTTATTTCTCACTTGTCGCAGGGTGATAATACTGTTTTCACATAGGGGGAGCAATGTCTGCAACCCCTTGGATGAAGCTACAAATTAGTAGCAAGAAGTTATTGAAAAAAAGAACAGCCGGGGCGGACACCTGACCCTAACTGGTGCTAAAGGCTATTGTACCCCAAACTGAAAGGAAGAAATAACACAGCCCGCTTAAAGCGATTGTAAACTTTTTTTTTTTTTTTTTTTTTTTTTTAAATAACAAACATCTCATACTTTCCTCCACCATTTTGCACTGTGGCCCCGAACCTCGTCTTCTGGGGTCCCCCAGTGTCGCTCGCTTCTCCTCCTCACATCGGTAAACCCCCTGGGAGAAGCGCTCTCCCTGGGGGTTACCTTGCGGGTGCGCTCCCCGAGTCGTGTGTGCGCGTGTGGACACAGAATGCTGGACTCGGCCCGCGTCATTGGATTTGATTGACAGCAGCGGGAGCCAATGACTGCGCTGCTATCAATCTATCTAATCAAGAGCCGAGAACCCTGGGCAGAAAAGGTAAGCACGTCTCCCCCGAGGGAACAAATGGGCTAAAACTGGGGGGCAGAAGTTTTTTTTTCACCTTAATGCATAGGTGCCTGGGGGCCGTGATGTCAGCTGGGCACCCGCAATTGCCCAGTAACTGAGCAGGACGTGGATCTGTGTGTGTGTGTGTAAACACACAGATCCACATGCTGTCAGAGGAGAGGAGACCGATGGTGTGTCCCTTGTACATAGGGACACCGATCGGTCACCTCCCCCCCCCCCAGTTAGAATCACTCCCATAGGGAACATATTAACCCCTTGATCACCCCCTAGTGTTAACCCCTTCCCTGCCAGTCACAGTTATACAGTAATCAATGCATTCTTATAGCACGGATCGCTGTATAAATGTGAATGGTCCCAAAACTGTGTCAAAAAAGTGTCTATGTCCGGCGCAATATCGCAGTCACGATGATAAAAAAAAAAAAAAAAAATACAAAAAAATCGCAGATCGCCGCCATTACTAGTTAAAAAAAAATAAAATGCTAAAAATCTATCCCCTATTTTGTAGACGCTATAACTTTTGCACAAACCAATCAATATACGCTTATTGCAATTTTTTTTTATTTTTTACCAAAACTATGTAGAAGAATACGTATCGGCCTAAACTGAGGAAAAAAAAAAAAAAAAATTGTTTAAAAATAACAAATTGGATATTATAGTAAAAAATATTGCATTTTTTCCCAAACTTGTCCCTCTTCTTTTGTTTATAGTGCAAGAAATAAAAACCGTAGAGGTGATAAAATACCACCAAAAGAAAGCTCTATTTGTGGGGAAAAAAAAATTATAAAAATGTTATTTGGGTACATTGTTGCATGACCGTGCAATTGTTATTCAAAATGCGACAGCGCTGAAAGCTGAAAAATGGCTTGGTCAGGAAGAGGGTGTTTGTGCCTGGTAGCCAAGTGGTTAATGCATGTAGTGAAACCTGCAAAATTTCACACCAGTGAAAGCAAGTCTTCCATGTTTAATGATAAATCTAGCAGTAAGTAGATTTATGAGTCTTAGGCATAGGCAGGGTAACCAAATCCACAACATCTCAGTCTCTCAGAACCTGGGATTCAACAGACAAGCTGTCAAAGCCAATGACCAAGAAGCATGGTGGTAGACCAAACCTTGGAAAAACTGATTTTTTTTTTCTTTTTCCTGATGATTTTGCCCAGCGAGCAGCTGAAGAGACTGTCGCCCATGAAGAATAGTTGCAACAAAGCCTTCCGACACTGTTCTGTGGTCCCCAAAACACGTAAATCTTGCTGCAATGGTCACCAGCTGCCTGCCATTTACTTGAGGTAGGACTAGGTCCTGCTAGATCACTTCAGGCTGTTCCCTTTTGCAGGTATAGCTATATAAAACATTAAAAATAAATGCCTGTACTGTTTAAAATCCAGTAATACACTGTCTCACCCTGCTCTGCACATGCTCAGTTGCTCTATATTTTTAGGCACTGTGCTGAATTTGTAGAGGCCGATCTGACAGTTTAAAGATTTACTGCTGTTCAGGGGCTCTGGGCTTCAGCAAAATAGCAGCCTCCAGCAAGAACAATCAATAACAATGTTGAAGGCAATTTACAGAACACACTCATTTTGGAAGCATATCTATTAAATTTGGATTGTATGTTCCTTGCTAAAGAACATTCATTTTGATCACCATCTTTGCTACAGGAGAAAGGCAGCAATAAATCAAACTGAGGGCAGTCGAGCCATATGCACACACCCCACTGGAAATACATCACCAAAGCCTTGGTTACAGGAGAGGATTGTGAAAGGCAGTTTGGGCTGAACAGAGCCCAGATGCACAAAAACAGTCCAACAATAATAAAGGAGGAGGGTTCCCCCAACACATCTCCATAGGAATCACGCACACTATATAAGGAAATAGGCTAGCCACTCCAAAAGCTCCATACAGGGCTCTAGCCTCAGCACAGCTATAACCTGCTAATCCAATTGTCTCATCTGTGGTCCAGATAACTCAGCAAAGGAATTCACAGAAAACTGGTCTGACCTGAATAGAGTTCTGTCAACTGGAATGTCATTGTCAACTGCAGGACCATCAGACAACACCACAAAAACTGGAAAATTAAGGGCTTGATAGCTAACTGGAGAGGGATTTTCAATATTCAGCATAAATCTACCAGCTAGCTGCTTTTGATAACAGAAATCGTCCAATTCAAGCAAAAGATACAGCAGAGTTGAATGAGATATCCGTTATACCAAGGACACTAAGCATTTATGGGCAGGTATAAGGTTTGAGGGGGTTGTAGTCTCTAGGGCAGGGGTCTCAAACTGGCAGCCCCTCCAGCTGTTGTGAAACTACAGGTCCCATGAGGCATTGCAAGGCTGACAGTTACAAGCATGACTCCCACAGGCAGAGGCATGATGGGACTTGTGGTTCTGCAACAGCTGGAGGGGCCCCAGTTTGAGACCACTGCTAGGGAATCTGTCCTTCAGCTATGCACTTTTCTTTGTGAACAGAAGAGAAGAGACTCGGGCCAGATCATTACGTGACCACAGCATGGCAAGTAAAAATTTTAGATAGGATTTTTGTTCTTTAACATAATGATTAGTTATGGGGGAAGATTTTATTCCAGTGTGGAGCTTTAAGGCTGCAAATAAAATACCTGGTGATCAGGCCAGAAATACCATGTGCTTCTAACTTTCAGTAGTGAGCTGACACGGAAATCTCAGATGGTGTTATTGGCCCTACCTAGTTCACCTCAGAACTACATAACATTTCTTACTTTAGGTTACAGAGATTAAATGTTTTGTAGTCCTAACGCAGATTCTGTCCTGCAATAACACTACTCCTTCATACAGTTAAACGAGTGGGCGCTGTCATGCCAGAACAGGAAGCATTTCTGGTAGGATCGCCAGGTGAGGAGGAACAGGAAGTGAGAAATTCAGACAAAGAAAAAAAAAACATTTAGAAGGGAAATCGAAGGGAAAGGTAAGTGAACCAACAATGCACTAGCTTAAAAGGAACCTATTTAGAAAATAAAAAACGAACCTTTACAACCCCTTTAAGGTAAAAAATGTTTAGGCATCAGCATTCTCCCTCACCCCCCCCCCCCCCTTTTACTTACCTGAGCCCTCATTTGACCCAGCTCTGTGCACATCTGCAGCTTCTCTCTTCCCTCACTTCTGGTTCTTGCTGGGGTACTGGGAGCCATTGGCAGTTAAAGCCAGTGACGAGGGAGCGGGGCCCTAGAGCGTGCACGCACAAGTGCCCCCATGGGAAGAAGCCAGGAACCCTGGCAATGGAAGTGCGCAGAGCAGGTTAGTATAGAGATGTTTCCTTTACCTGTAAAATCGCTTTAAGGCTTGAAAATAAAAAAAATTTAAAAAATCCAGCCACCACATCGAAGAACTGGTAATCTAATATATATGGTTTGTTCTTGGGTTTAGATGCAGTTTAAGTTTTTGTAAGGATACTGTTTGCTGAAAGTTGGTGTGAACGTGGTTTCCTTTGTGCTGGATTCTTCAGAAGAGTAAGAAGGCTCTGTCCAGACCTGCAGGTAATGAAATAGTAAAATTATGCGAAAAAAAATACATTCTTAAAATCAAACCCACCAAGACCATTGTGTACCTGTGCCAACGGTAAAAACAGAACAGTACAAGGCAAGCTAGATGAGCTGTAAGTAGTGCCAGGTGGAAAACCCTGTGCTGGAACACATGCTCTGGGAGGAACCGCCAGTTCACTGTCCATTGAAATAGAAACTGTCTGCCAAAATCAAAGGATCGGATAAGATACCCAGTAGGATTTTCTAGCAGAAACGGGAGGGCCAAGATCACCTGTAGGATTACATAACAGTGCAATAAGAAGCATAGAAAAAGTTACAACAATTGCTCTCTAATCTGACTTCAGCACAAGCCTGACTGATAGTTCCTAAAACATGTTGTGCAAATTGCGATTAAGAGACTGTAGATAGGATTTTGTGACTGGCTATCCATAAACTTTCAGATTATATCCCCAGTTCTATGCTTAAGGCTGTTTATGGCCATAAATTAGGTTACAAACTAGCATTTCTTACACCTAAAGAAGTCATTTTACTGACACATTTTTCATATTTGAAAAAGTTATTGATCAGTCCCTCCTTTTCCTGGAGAGAGAGACAGAAAGTAGTGAATCGCACATGCATTGCTTCAATATTTCAGGCAAGTCATTTAAGTGGCAGGAGCAGGTTTCTCCTTTTATTTTCCAGGAAACACCAGTCTATGGTAAGCCTTGGTCACCCTACTCTTGGCAGCCAATGAATACTTTCCTATTGCAAAGAGCAGACATGTTAGAAGAGGTTTAGTAAAAATGTCACAGGTCACACAATGCAATTTAAAGCAAAGCATCAAGTTTGCTTTAACCACCTGATTACTTTGCACTTAAACCCCCTCGTGACCAGACCAATTTTCAGCTTTTGTCGCTGACGCACTTGGAATGACAATTGCGCGGTCATACAACACTGTACCCAAATGAAATTTTTACCATTTTTTCCCCACAAATAGAGCTTTCTTTTGTGGTATTTAATCACAGCTGGGTTTTTATTTTTTGCTAAACAAATAAAAAAAGATGGAAAATTAAAAAAAAATAATAAAATCATGTTTAATAGTTTGTTATAACATTTTGCAAACAGGTAAATTTTTCTGCTTCATTGATATGCGCTGATGAGGCGGCACTGGTGGGCACTGATAAGCTGCACTGGTGGGGACAGATAAGTCGGTACTGATGGGCACAGCAAAGATGGCACTGATGGGCACAGCAAAGATGGGCGGCACTGGTAGGGGACACTGATGTGCAGCACTGGCACTGTGGGCACTGACAGGTGGAGCTAGTGGGCACTTTTATTATCCAAAAGGAGGGCACCATGGACCCTGGGCATATTGCAGTGAGAGGGACTGATGTCCCTCTCACTGCCGCCGGTGATCGGCTTTTTTTTTTTTTCTCCTCGCGCTGTCAGCGCGAGCAGGAAAAAAAGCCGATTACCAGCTCGGTTATTTTCACATGATCAGCTGTCATTGGCTGACAGCTGATCATGTGGTAAGGGGTCGGGATCGACCCCTTACTCGGATCTGTGATCCAGCGAGTCTCAGAGACTCGCGGATCACAGGGGGCGCGCAGGCAGCTCGTTGCCGGGACGACGTCAATAGACATCGTCCCGGCACATCAGATCTGCGCTGTAGCCATCATTTGGCTATAGCGCGGATCTAAGGTGGTTAATGGCGCCTCCCACCCCTCCCCAGCAGCACATACTTATTTTTTTACACTCCAACTGCCAAGTGTAAAGAAAGTACCCAATAATTCCAGGTATGTTTAAGAATGTGACACTCCCCTCCCCAACAGCAATTCTTCTCCTTTCCTCTGCTCCATTCTGCTTCCCATAGTGAAAATATCCAGTACTTCCAGGTATGGCAGAGCATGCAGCTCTCTCCGCTTCCTCCCACAGCATAGTGCTGCTAGTGCTCCAGCCTGACAAATATGGTGGGAAGAGTACCCCCCCCCCCCCCCATTCCTCTTTAAGCTTGGACTAGAGAAATTCAGAACTTGCACAGGTTTCCCTTTCCTCACTGCTAGTGTAGAGGTGGGGAAACTTAACTGGAGAAGGCTGTATTGGCCACAATAAAAAAATAAAAAAAAAAAAATAAAAAAAAAAAAATAAAACAATTCCCCATAGTAATAATTGTACATTGCAAAGATTTTAACAAATTTTGTTGCCTATACTTACAAAAAAAGTTGAACGTTTATGTCAATGTGCAAAGTGACAATCTCATTAATGCAGTGTTCTAAATGAGGAAAACTGCAGTGTCAGCCTCTCATTAGAAGTTATTAACCCATTTGGGAGTCTCATCAAAAAATAAATTTTTGTTGCAGAGTATGCCTAAAATCTGACTTGTATCTTAGTGAAGACTTCTGGGGAAATCAGTGAGCCAATTACACACGCAGGAAATTACATTGCTGGGGGAGTTCTGTACACCAGAAGATCTCCAGGTTGCCATATTGCATTGAGTTTTACAAAAAATTACAGCGCTGCAGATTGGAAAGGTAATCTTAATTTAACATTCAATTACAATATGGCTTGTAGAGCAGTTGTATTTGCTATCCCCCCCCCCCCCCCCCCCCCCCCCAACAAAAGTGGTTACCCTCTAATGAACTAGGGCCCCCAAACACTACACTAAAGATATTTAAATTATGATGTAAAAATAGTCACCCTGAATGGGGAGGGGGAGCCTAAGAATGGTGCCGGCGAGGAGCTTGTGGTAGGAGCTCCAGGTTTACCCATCCCTCTAATGCAGGGGTAGACTAACAGCCCTGCTTCAGCCAATTCCAGACACACTCCCAACACCCCTGCTCTTCTACCTGCCGCTTTCAAAGGACAGAGGAGCCAGAGGCGGGGACAGACTGGCGGCGATTGTGATGAGGCGATCGGGAGAGACGCTTTTCTGACACATCTGCTCTCTTGCCTGCTGCCTTTACGGAACGGAGGAGCCAGGGACTGACTGGTGGCATCTGTCCTGCGGCGAGGGGAGAGAGGTCGCGGCCCCAGACGCCCAGAGCTGGAGGAATGGAGCAAAGTCCCGAGCCCCCAAAATGCATTGGCTGTTACAAAATAAAAATTTTAAAAGATCCGTACAGGCTGGTGTGAAGACCCCAAAGTTGGTGAGAAGCCTCTTGGACTGTAAACTACCTGTTGATTGCATTATAAAGCATAAGGTTCAATGGCTCCTACATCAAAGATTGCATTATCAGTCTTTGGTATTGAAGCAATTACATCTGATATAGATATAGGGAGAAGATTGAGAATACTGTGTGTAAGAAAGACCCACTGGATATTTATGTTGAATACTTTATCCCCACGTAGCCTAAACATAGAAATGCATGCCTTTCCAGAGGTTCAAGTATTATTGTTGTTTTTACATTATATAGCATCTTGTGTTTACCGGTTGATAATTATACTATATGCTCCCTCACCGTTTAAAGAGTTTTTTTGTTTTTTGTAACAAACTCGGATCCTGTTCCCACTTAAGGACCGGAAGAATTTCCTCCTTAATGACCAGGCCATTTATGCGAAGTGGCACTGCGTTGCTTTAACTGTCAATTGCGCAGTCATCCGACGCTGTACCCAAAACAAAATTGACATCCTTTTTTTCCCCCACAAATAGAGCTTTCTTTTGGTGGTATTTGATCACAAAAAAGTGACAATTTTGAAAAATAAAGCAATATTTTTTACTTTTTTGCTATAATAAAATCATGTCTATGACACTGCTGTGACGCCAATTTGCAACAGGTCTTGTTCTGTGTGTAGGTGGGGCTACTGCATAGTGCGGAGTTTAAACTTTGACAGGCTGTTGCCACTATGAGGAGCAGGCGGAGCCATGAAACATTTCACTGACAGCATCCTAGGTGTTAAGTTAACACAGGCGCTATTGTCTGTATTAGCTATGACAGTGACTATTTCTATTGCTTTGGCTGGAGTACAGAGACGTCTGGACTATACATCCTCACAAGCCAGCAGAAAGACATTCTTCAATGAGACATCCCTCCGATTAGCCTATACATGCCTTGTGAGTGCAATTTTTATTTTATTATTAATAAAAGGTCTTTTCTGCACCATCCATTATGCTTTGTGTTTTTTCTTTTTTGTTGTCAAAGTTAAATACTTCCCTGATGTGCAATTATGAAGCTGCAAACGTTTATGTGGATTATTAGAAGGCATTTCTGAATTGACTGACTTATACACAGACTAACCTGGTGACCGTTTATTAACTCTTGGGACCATGAGTTTAGAAGACACTTTCCTGAAGAGCACACCTTGTGTTATATGGTCTGACTCAAAGGTCAGACATGGCTAAGCAGCTTGAATTTTTAGGTCAGCACCCATACTTTTCTCATGACAGAGTTACTTTAACGGTCCTTTCACACATGCGGACCGTATGTCCGTTTTTCATCCATCCGTTTTTGGATGAAAAAACGGACATACATGCATGTCTATGGGGCAGCGGGTGTCAGCGGATGAGCAATTGCCCGGTTCTGCAGACGGAGGAAAATCCTATTTTTTCATCCGCCTGCAGAGCGGATCGGATGAACACGGACAGACGGTCCGTGTTCATCCGATCCCCCATAGGGGAGAGCGGAGAACTGACAGGGCGGTCCCTGCACAGTGTGCAGGGACCGCCCTGTCATCAGTGGGCTCAGCGGGGAACAGCTGTGCGATCCCCGCTGAGCAACGGATCTTCACGGGGCGGATCATTACAAATCCGCCCCGTGTGAAAGGACCCTAAGACTGAAAAAAAGATGTGCATTTATTTTTTTCCCCCCTCAGGAGCCTGTAGAGCATTGCAGCCGCAATCAATGAATCACAGGTGCAATGTCCGGCTTCTGCATTCTCTTTCTACAGTTCTGTGCCCCTACCTCTGTAAGTGCTATCAGTTTCAGAGCTGCAGGAAGAGTGAATGACTATAAAAGTAGATATTTGGTAAAGGGGTAGGAGGCGCTGCCCGTCGCCTCAAGAGTGAATTCACACTTCTCATGTGAAAATGCAAGCGCTAAATGAAATACTTAGAACAAGGAGTGATGTGTTCACATGATGTAGAAAAAAAATAATAAAAACGGTGTTCCCACCCTAACATACTTTGGCAATACAAAATTCTGTGTACAGTGTACCTAATGGGTGTTTGAAGTGCTTAATCGCTGTGTACATATAGTCCAAACGCACAAGACGTGAAAGTAGATAATAAATAAAAAAAAGTAAAACAAAAATTAAACACAAAATAAATCTCTATCAAAAACCAAAGTCAAGAAAATTCATCAAATTTATCAAAGATTCCTTTGATTATCTACTTTCAAGTCATTGTGTGTTTGGAATATATGTACACTCTAGGGATTAAGCACTTCAAACACCCATTAGGTACACAATATTTTGTATGGCCAAAGTATGTTAGGGTGGGAACACCGTTTTATTATTAATTTTTTTCTACATCATCTGTACACATCACTCCTTGTTCTAAGCATTTAATTTAGCATTTGCACTTTCAAGTGAGAAGTGTGAATTCACCCCTCAAAGTTCACTCTTCAGGTGACTGGCAGCGGCACCTACCCCTTTACTATGAGTGAGTCACGTGTGTTGTGACGATACGCGCGAGGGAGGAAGTCAAGTGCCTATTGTTGACTTCCGGTTATCGGCCGAGACCGGAAGTTCCTCCATCTTGGAACGGTTTTATGCTATCTTATATGTAAGTGGATACTTTACTTATTAAAATGTTGTTAATACTTTACTACACATTGGAGCGCCGTTGTTTCTCTCTTATCCTTCACCCTTTTATGCTGGCTTGAACTGGGAGCGATTGCTTCCATCTGGAGTGACGTTTGGAACCATTAAGGGGACTGGCCTGAGTGACAGGAGAACGCACAGGAACCCATAGGAAGGCGAGGGATTTAACGCCAGGGCTACCATCCACAGGTCCTTCTGCTTGACTAGGCCTATTGGGGCCAGTCCTAGAGGTGAGAGGCTGGGGGAAACACGGAGCACATCCCTGAAAATCACAGCGGAGCACTCTCTCTTTTATTTTATCTACACGGAAGTTATATAGAACTTTTATTATTATTTTAAATATCTGGAACTCATTTGTTCATTATATCTGAGCGATATTATTAATATTTTTTGGCTACTTTTGTACAATTTTTATTGCTTATTGGGACTTGTAGTGCACCATGCACTTCATTACGTATTGGGACTTGTAGTGCGCCAAGTAAAATATTTTTCTCATTTTAATTTGGAATTCATCTCAGATATCTTGGTACTCTCACCTTTATCTGTTTGGGTGATCTGATACCATAGCCACACTACTGCATTTTTTATATTGCATTTTCTTAATTTATTGCATTTTTTCATTTGATGCACCCTTATTCACGTTTATATACGTTCAGACCCCTGCTTGGTCATTATTCATGATTTGAATATTGCTATTTATCGTTTTAGTAATTTTTGCTGCATTTTTGATCATTGTAGAATTATTCATTCATTTATTGATTTACTTTGCACTTTCAGACCTCATTTCGGTCTTCCATCTTCACGTTTTTGCACCTTGCACTGTGCACTTTACAGCTTACTCACAGAAGGCATTTTCCGTTTCACTTATTTTTAGAACTTTACATTTTATATCGTTATTACTTGGAATATTTATTATCGTCATTTTCTACCTCAACACGTTTTTATTGGTCACTCCTATTTGCACATTCACTTTGATATTTTATTGTTATTTTATTTATGTATATATGGATTTATGATGATTGCTTCCTTTATGTGAATTTTTTTACATAAGGTTACCCATCACTAGGGAATACGTCCCATAGGAGATTTATTAGTTATTCGGGGTTAGCGCCAGTGCGCCACATACCCCCGTTTATTATTGATTACTGCAGTGTGAGACCGCTTATTTGTTGGCTGCTTTCCCTGTTTTTTATTTATTTATTTTCATTAATTTTTATTCTCACTGATTGAGCGATATAGATATAACCCTTATCCACTGTCACAGGGGGGCTCAGGGGGGTAAGAGATGCTGCTGCATAGTTACATGTTACAACCTAAATATTGGTGTAATACGTTTACCTTCAGTAACCTATCCTTTAAAGTATGGCATTATCATTAAAGATACACAAGTGAACTAACATGAATTATTTTAAATTTGCTTGGAGCTCTTATTTATAATTGGATTGTTTATAATAGGTTAAAGCATTCCATATGCACTCATCTAATTAAACACAAAAAGACTTGCAAAATAGTTGAAAACGTAGCAGAATTCTCATAACAGAAGACACACCAGTACAAGGTGAATTCTGACTGGTATGATATTGGCATTCAGCACTTTGTACTGTTTTATTGAAGGAGTACAAAGTCTTAAAATATTTTAGGGTTGCACACTGAATAAGAGGGCTCTCACCTGAAGAATAGCACAAATAAATAGTTTTGGAATTGTGCGCAGTAGTCCAAATCGGCAGAGGAGGAGATACAGCAGTCCTGGAGCTAACAGAAGTATGTTCATTTTGACAGAGACAGCTAGGCTGTAAGAAAATAGTGGGTACAACTGTAAGATATTAAACAAAACAATTCACTGAGTTAAAGGGGTATAGGGCATTAAGGTGAAAACAAAAAAAAAAAAAAAAAAAAAAAAAAAAAAAAAAAACTTGACACTGACCACGTTTTACTCACCTGAGCCCGTTCGTTCCCTCAGCGGAGTCGCGATGTACCTCTCTGCCCGGGGTTCTCGGCTCTTGATTGGATAGATTGATAGGAGCGCAGCCTTTGGCCCCCACTGCTGTCAATCAAATCCAATAACGCAGGTGCCAGGGCCGAGTCTGGCATTCTGTGTCTATGCACGCGAATACTGGACTCAGGAGTGTGCCCGCAAGGTAACCCCCAGGGAGAGCGCTTCTCCCAGGGGGTTTACCAATGCAAGGAGCCGCGAGCGCTGCATGGGGACCTCAGAAGACGAGATTCGGGACCACACTCTGCAGAACGAACAGCACAGTGGAGGTAAGTGTGATATGTTTGTTATTTAAAAAAAAAAAAAAAAAAAAAAAAAGAGGGTTTACAACCCCTTTAAGATGACCACTAATCAGATACACCCCAAAGGACAACAGCTAAACCAGTCTACTAAACATCCATGCTTGACATGATCAACAGTACAAAAGTGCAGCACATCAGATTGTCCACTCTTCACCACAAAAAGGAATGTGACCAGAATGCAATAATGTATAAAAACCCTTTGACTCCAGAACCACTTTAAAGCGGTGCTACACCCAAAAGGGGAGGCTCTGCTTGTCTGACTCCCCTCCACTGCCACATTTGGCACCTTTTGGGGGAGGGCGGCTACCTGGCTTGGACAGGTACCCGCTCCCATTTCTGGATAAGTTCACTGGAAGTTCCCCACACAGCCTCCTTCAGCTAGCGTGATTCACGCATGCACAGTAGGAAACCGGCTGTGAAGCCCTTAGCCAAGATGGAATTGCCAGCACCCGAGAGCTGATTCAAACACTTAGCTCAGGTGAGGACACCGCTGGATGCCTGTACAGGTACGTGCCCTAATGGTAAAAAGTCAGCAGCTACAGTATTTGTAGTTGCCGATTTTGTACACATTGCTACCCATTGTGTTACAAAAATTCCTATAATAAACCAGTGGCATGCATCTATATAAAAACTCATTGCATGTTTTGGGGGAGTGTTATTTTTAACAATGCAAACAAAACAAAGACTTTAGTTACTCTGCTGCCCAGCTGGCAGCTGCCTACCTGTAGAAAATGCAGCCCCAGCTCCAGTGGTCCTGTAATATCAAATTGATGGAAAGGAATAAGATGGCCATTGCCACAGGGTCATTGAACAGCCGAAGGAGGAAGATGGAGTGGACGCGATATGAAGCACAGCACATGAAGAAAAACACATAGGGTGGTACCTAGTAACACAGTGATAAATGTATTAGTATAATCAAAGAAATGTCAACTTTGATACAAAGCTAAAAACAAGATCAAAACTTATTACAAAATGAAAAACTATAAATAAATATGTGGAGACATACTATAATAGCCTTTTGACTCACTCTGGTCAATTAGGCACTTCCACTATACAAACTAACCTATGAAGCTTGAGGTTGTCCTCATAAATTTCATAAGATATGAGACTTGTGGGAAACCTCCGATCATACTATTCCACCAAATTTGTAGAATATTGAAGAATTAACAGTTTTTGCAGAATCTTTATATTATATATTTTTATACATTGTTTTGAAGGTTACTTATTGTAAGTGTATATATATATGTACCATATATGGTTCTTTAACCCATGGTCCTCTTGAGGTGACACTATGCATGCGATGTATAGCAATATTGGAACACAGTTTTTTTGGTGACAATTTTATTTTGTACTTGAAACCGACTTATGTACAAATCTCTTTGTATGTACTAGAGCTGCACGATTTTGGCTAAAATGAGAATCACGATTATTTTTGCTTAGAATAAAGATCACGATTATCAGTGTAACATCTTTTACATTATATATAAAAAAATAAATAAATAAATAAATGGGCTAACTTTACAATTTCTATTTTTTTTTTGTATTTAAAGAAAAAAAAAAAAAAAAAGAAATTATTATATTCTCTCTCTACATCATGTTTGGGTGTTCAAGTAATTTTCTAGCAGAAAATAATGATATTTACTTGTAAGCAACAAATGTCAGAAAAGGTTTGGTCTTTAAATGGTTAAACCACCCTCATTTTCACGCTGGAGTTCTTTCCTTTGATGAAAGAAAAAAAAAAAAAAAAAAAAAAAAGACACTTTATTTCTAGTTATTTGATTGTGTTGTGATAAAAAAACTTGGCAGGCTGCATGGATTATTTTTATTTTTTTTACAGCTGTGAGAACTCTCTGCACTTGTTAGAAAGAATTATGATTGTGACATGCTGTTTTGAAGATCGGGAATGGAAAAAGATTGCGATTTCAATTCTTAACGATTAGTCGTGCAGGTATAGTATGTACAATAAAATTACCTTTAAATGAAAAAAAAAAATAATGACATAAAATCACAACACCTCAAACCAAGTGCCCCTTTGTTAATTAAGAGTAGGATTTGCCCCATTTTCCCAGTTTAAAATAAAAGGCACAGGCTTTATACATTGATATAATTATATCTAATAGAATAAATAAAAAAACCTAAACACATTTACTGTGATACAGCCGCTTACCTTCTTGGTGACACTGTAGATACGAAACACAAGGAACAGTGTGAGCAGGTACAGCGCTGCAAAGATATACTGTGCCAGTCTGATGTTGCTCCCTTGCTCAGTTACATAATATAAAGCACTGAAAATGTATACAAATCCAGCTGGATACCTGTTCCAATACAATAAGACAAAAAAGATCTTTAAAACGCAGACATTACAGTACACTGGTATTGCTTCTTTTATGATCCCTACATTGCAGTCAGTTTAGCCTCTCACATGATTTCAAATGTCTCACTCCAGCTACACCTCTTATCTTATTAATCTGTGTCATAGGGGTCATGTCTCTTCTCCAGAAGGAAGGAAGTGGCCAGCCTAGTTCTACCCCCAAACCCCATCTTAACCACTTAAAGACCGGGCCTCTTTCTGAGATTTGTTGTTTACAAGTTAAAAACTTTTTTTTTTGCTAGAAAATTACTTTTACATTATACATTTTTTTTTTTCTAACACCCTAGAGAATAACATGGCGGTTGCAATACTTTCTGTTACACCGTATTTGTGCAGCGGTCTTACAAGCGCACTTTTTTGGGAAAAAATACACTTTTTTTAATTAAAAAAATAAGACAACAGTAAAGTTGGCCCAATAAATTTTTTATATTGTGAAAGATAATGTTACGCAGAGTAAATTGAAACCCAACATGTCACGCTTCAAAAATGCTCGTGGAATGGTGACAAATTTTTACCCTCCATAGGCAACGTTTTTTCCTGCAGCCTGCCAGGTTGCGTGCTCGGATAAGGGTCTGGTATGGATTTTTTTTTATTTTGTCGCGGGGTTCCCCTTAAAATCCATACCAGACCCTTTTGAGGGGGGGGCCCCCACTTAATTTTTTTTTAATTTTGGTGCGGGGTTCCCATGTGGAGGAATCCCATGCCGTTTTTATCAATGAACTCTTATGTGTATTGCCGGGACCGTCAATTCATTATAGCCGCGACTACTTTGAAATGACTTTTTTTTTTTTTTCCTTTAGAAATGTAATTTTGCCTTCAGACTGTTCTAAACACGGGAAACGTGCCACTTTACAGGCATGCTATAGACACCCTCCAGGTACGAAATTTAAAGGAATATTTCACTTTTATTGTTTCACTTTAAAATCACTGCTCCCAATAAAACAGGTGTTTTTAAAACTTTTTTTTTGCATTGATACATGTCCCCTGGGGCAGTACCCGGGTCCCCAAACACTTTTTAAGACAAGAACTTGCATATAAGCCAGGGGTGCCCAACCAGTGGCCCGCGGAGCCCTCTAATGTGGCCCGCGATCTCCTTCTCTGGGATGGCGGATTGGCAAATCCAGATCATGGGTTGCGGACCCGCCATCCCAGAGCATCTGTGTTGTTAATGAAGCCAGCGGTAGAGAAAGCAAGCGGCTGTGGAGCAGAGCTGTGTAAGCTGATGCTTCCTGTATAGTGCTGGCTGATACCAAATGCACTCTGCCTGGGACAGCAACAGCAGACGATACCTGAATGGAAGACTTATTAAAGGTCAGTTTATTACTAAAATTGCAGTGTATGCATGGGCATATCTGCACAGTGGTTACTGGGCTGCTTTCAAACTGATCCACAGGTGCAGTGCACCTTCAGGTTACCTACAACTGAGGAATAAACTTCTCTTATTATCAACGGGTTTGGTGCGCTTTCAGAAAGTGCGTTACACCTGCAGGATATAATAGAAGTCTATGGCAAAGTGTAGCTAACCCACAGGAAAGACACAGGTGCACTGCATTAGTGTGAAAACAGTCTTAGGCCCCTTTCACACAATCGGTGAGACCCAATCAGACTCTCCATTCACCTCTATGAAACAGCAGATGTAAACAGATTTGTGTCCATTTACACCCGCCTACCTCCAATCTGATCCTCTGAAAAAAAAAAAAAAAAAACAGAAGAGGATCAATCCCCTTCTATCTGGGTGGATCGGATTGGAGGACCTATAGAGTAGAGTGGGCGTCCGTGTCCGCTCTGCATATGCAGAGCGGACACGGACCTGTCATCCAACTGCTCTGCTCATTGTGGCCCACGACTGGTTACCAAGTCGCTTAAATGGCCCTCACTCTTCAAAAGGTTGGGCACCCCTGATATAAGCCATTAAAATTAGCACTTTTGATTTTTCATGTTCGCGTCCCATAGACTTGTGGTAACGGTGTTCGAACACATTTTTTGCCTGTTCGCATGTTAGCTAGGGGATCTACTGAGCGGGGGGGGGGGGGGGGGGGGGGGGGGGATCAGCAGAGCTAGGGTGATCTACTGAGCGGGGGGGGAGATCAGCAGAGCTAGAGGGGGGGGGGGGAGAGAGAGAGAGAGAGATCAGCAGAGCTGGGGAGAGAGAGAGAGAGAGAGAGAGAGAGAGAGAGAGATCAGCAGAGCTGGAGAGAGAGAGAGAGAGAGAGAGAGAGAGAGAGAGAGAGAGAGAGAGAGAGAGAGAGAGAGAGAGAGAGAGAGAGAGATCAGCAGAGCTAGAGAGAGAGAGAGATCAGCAGAGCTAGAGAGAGAGAGAGATCAGCAGAGCGAGAGAGAGAGAGAGAGAGAGAGAGAGAGAGAGAGAGAGAGAGATCAGCAGAGCTAGAGAGAGAGAGAGAGAGAGAGAGAGAGAGAGAGAGAGAGAGAGATCAGCAGAGCTGGAGAGAGAGAGAGAGAGAGAGAGAGAGAGAGAGAGAGAGAGAGAGAGATCAGCAGAGATAGAGAGAGAGAGAGAGAGAGAGAGAGAGAGAGAGAGAGAGAGATCAAGAGAGAGAGAGAGAGAGAGAGAGAGAGAGAGAGAGAGAGAGAGAGGAGAGAGAGAGAGATCAGCAGAGCTAGAGAGAGAGAGAGATCAGCAGAGCTAGAGAGAGAGAGAGATCAGCAGAGCGAGAGAGAGAGAGAGAGAGAGAGAGAGAGAGAGAGAGAGAGAGAGAGAGAGAGAGAGATCAGCAGAGCTAGAGAGAGAGAGAGAGAGAGAGAGAGAGAGATCAGCAGAGCTGGAGAGAGAGAGAGAGAGAGAGAGAGAGAGAGAGAGAGAGAGAGAGAGAGAGAGAGAGAGATCAGCAGAGCTGGAGAGAGAGAGAGAGAGAGAGAGAGAGAGAGAGAGAGAGAGAGAGATCAGCAGAGCTGGAGAGAGAGAGAGAGAGAGAGAAGAGAGAGAGAGAGAGAGAGAGAGAGAGAGAGAGAGAGAGAGAGAGAGCAGCAGAGCTGGAGAGAGAGAGAGAGAGAGAGAGAGAGAGAGAGAGAGAGAGAGAGAGAGAGAGAGTGAGAGAGAGAGAGAGAGAGAGAGAGAGAGAGAGAGAGAGAGAGAGAGAGAGAGGAGAGAGAGAGATGAGAGAGAGAGAGAAGCAGAGCTGGGGGGGGGAGAGAGAGAGAGAGAGAGAAGCAGAGAGAGAGAGAAGCAGAGCTGGGGGGGGAGAGAGAGAGAGAGAGAGAGAGAGAGAGAGAAGCAGAGCTGGGGGGGGAGAGAGAGAGATCAGCAGAGCTGGGGGGGGAGAGAGAGAGA
>CM053028.1:339811837-340139337 GCA_028564925.1 Lithobates sylvaticus | reverse complement strand
CGAAGAAGAGGAGAGAGCGAGAGAGAGAGAGAGGAGAGCACAGAGAGAGAGAGGAGGAGAGGAGAGAGTGGGGGGGGGGAGAAGAGAGAGAGAGAAAGAGAGGGAAGGAGAGAGAAGAAAGAGAGGAAGAGAACGAGGGGGGGGAGAGAGAGGAGAGAAGAGAGAGAGAGAGAGAGAGAGAGAACGAGAGAAGGCGAGAGAAGAAGAGAAGAGCAGAAGAGGTGAGCGATGAGAGATAAGAGAGAGAGAGAGACGAGAGAAAGAAAGGAGAGAAAGGGGGAGAGATAGAGGAGAGGAGGAGAGAGAGAGAGAGAGAGAGAGAAAGGGAGAAGGAAGAAGCGAAGGAGAGAGAAGAAACGATGAGAGAGGACGAGAGAGAGAGAAGGAAGAGAGAAGATAGTGAGAGAGACAAGAGGAGAAGAGAGAGAAGGAGAAAGACGAGAGAAAGAGAGAGAGAGAGGAGAGGATCAGGAGAAGAAGAGAGAGAGAGAGAGAGAGGAGAGAAAGAGAGAGAGAGGAGGAGGAGAGAGATAGAGAGAGGAAAAGAGGAGAGAGAGAGGAAGGGATGAGAGAGAAAGAAAGAGGAAGAGAGAGATAGCGAGAAGGAAAAGAGAAGAGAGAAAGAAGAGGAAAGATGAAGAGAGAGAACGAGAAGAGAGAAGAAAGAGAGAGAGAGAGAGGAGAGAAGAGAGAGTAAGAGAAGAGAAGAGAGAGAGGGAGAGGAGGAGAGAAGAGAGCACGAAAGAGAGATGACGAGAGAAGAGAAAGAGAGAGAGAGAGAACGGAGAGAAGGAGAGAGAGAGAAGAGAGGAGAGAAGGGAGAAGAGAAAGAGAAAGAGAGGAGGAGATGAGAGCAGAGACAGGAGGAGTAGAGAGAGAGAAGAGAAGAGAGAGGAGTGGGGACGAGAGAGAGAGAGGTGAGGAGAGAGAAGAGAGTAAGAAGAGAAAGAAGAGAAGTGAGAGAGAGAGAGAGAGAGAGAGAGAGAGGGAGAGATCAGAAGAGAGAGAGAGAGGAGAGAGAGAGAGAGAAGAGGAAGAAGAGAAGAGAGAGAAAAGAGACGAGAGAGAAGATAGAGAGGAGGAAGGTAGAATAAGAGAGAGGAGAGGAGAGAAAAGAGAAGAGAAAGAGTGTGAGGATGAGAGAAGAGAGAGAGAGAAGAGAGAAGAGAGAGAGAGAGCAGGAGAGAGAGAGTGAGAGCGAGAGAGAGAGAAAGGAGAGAGAGAGAAAGGAGGAGAGAGGAGATGAAAGAGGAGAGAAGAGAGAGAGAGAGAGAGAGAGAGAGAGAGGAGAGAGAGAGAGAGAGAGAGAAAGTAAGAGGTGAGAGTGAGAAGAGAAGAGCAGAGAAGAGGGGAGCAGAGTAGAGCGGAAGAGAGAGAGAGAGAGAGAGAGGAGAGAGCGATAGTCGAGACGCGAGAGAGAAAAAAAAAAAAAGAAGAGAGAGAGAAGAGAAGATAGGAGAGAGAGAAGAAGTTGAGAGAAGAGAGCCCGAGGAGGGAGATGGAGACAGAGACAGGGAAGAGGAGATGAGAAAGAAGGAGAGAGTAAGGAGAGGAGAGAGGAGAGAGAGAGATGGAGAGAGAGAGAGGAGGAAGAGAGAAAGAGAAAGAGCGAGGGATAAGAAGAGAGAAGTGAGAGAGAGAGAGAAAAGAGAGAGAGAGAGAGAGAGAGGATAAGGGAGAGAGAGAGGAGAAGAGAAGAGAGCACGGAGAGAGAGAGAGAGAGAGAGAGAGACGAAGGAAGAGAGTAGAGAGAAGAGACGAGAGAGAGAGAGAGAGAGAGGAGAGAAAAGTAGAAATGAGAAGAGAGAAGGGAGAGAGAAGCGAGAAGAAGAAGAGAAGAAAAGATAAAGAGAGAGTAGAGAGAAGAGAGGGTGAGGATCAGAGGTGAGAGGAGAGAGAGAGAAAGGAGGAGGAAAGAGAGAGAGAGGCGAGAGGAAGAGAGAAGAGAAGATGATGAGAGAGAGAGAGCAGAGCGAGAGAAGAAGGACGAGGGAGTTAGCGAAGAGAGAGAGAAGAGAAGAGGATAGAGGAGAGAGAGAGAACGAAAGAGAAGGGAGAGAGAGAGAGAGGAGAGAGAGAGAGAGGAGAGAGCAAAGAAGGAGAGAGTGAGAAGAGAAGAGGGAGAGAGAAGAAGAGAAAAAGAGAGACGAGAGAGAGTAGAGAGAGGAGAGAGAGAGAGAGAGAGAGAGAGAGATGAGAGAGAAGAGAGCGAGAGTGAGAAGAGAGAAGAGAAAAGGAGAGAGAGAGAGGGTAGAAAGAAGAGGAGGAAAGACAAAAAGAGAAGGCGAGAGGAAGAAGAGAGAGAGAGATGGAGAGAGAAGATAGAGAGAGGAGAGAGAAGAGAGAGAGAGAGAGAGAGGACGAGACGGTGGAGGGGGGGGGTGAGAGAAGGAGAGGAGAGAGAGAAGAGAGAGAAGAGCGAGAATGAGAAGTTGGAGAGAGAGAGAGCAGAGAGAAGAGAGAGATCCGAGAGGAGAGAGAGAGAGAGATGAGAGAAGAAGAGAGAGAGAAGAGAGGAAGGAAGAAGGAAGAGAGAGAGAGAGCAGGATGACGAAGAGATGAGAATTAGAGAGATGAGGAGAGGTGAGAGAGGAGAGGAACGAGAAGAAGAGAAGAGAGAGGAGAAGAAGGGAGAAAAAAGACGCGAGGAGGAGAAGAGCGACGAGAAAGAGAGAGATAGAGAGAGAAGAGAGAGAGAGAGAGAAGAGAAGAGAGAGAAGAAGAGGAGCGGAGAAGAGAGAGGAGAGAGAAGAGAGAGAGAGAGAGAGAGAGAGAGAAGAGAGAAGAGAGCGGAGAGAGAGAGAGAAGAAGACAGGAGCGATAGAGAGAGAGAGAGAGAGAGAGAAGAGAGAAGAGGAGCGTGAGAGAGAAGAGTAGAGAAGAGAGAGAGAGAGAAGACGATAGAGGATAGGATGCGAAGGAGAAGAGAGAAGAAGAGAGAAGAGAGAGGAGGGAGAGAGGGAGAGAGGAGGAGAAGGAGAGGAAGAAGGAGAGGAGAAAAGGGAGAGAGAAGGAGAGGGGAGAGGCGAGTGAGAGAGAGGAGAGAGAGTAGAGACGGAGAGAGAGAGAGAGGGGGAGGGAGGAAGAAGAGAGAGAGAAGAGAGAGATGATCCGGGGAGGGGACGAGGAGAGAGTGAGAAGAGGGAGCAGGGTAGTGGGGGGAGGGGGGGGGAAAGGGGAAAGAGTGGGAGGGGAAAGAGAGAAGAAGAGGATGGGGAGAGGAAGGAGAGATGAGAGGAGAGGAAAGGAGAGAGAGAGAAGGAAGCGAGGAGGAAGAAGAGGAGAAGAAGAGAGAGAGAGGAGAGAGATCAGAGAGATAAGAGAGAGAGAAGAGAGTGGAGAGAAGGAAGAGAGAAAGAGAGAAGAGAGAGGGAGAGAGGAGAAGAGGAGCGGAAGAGAGAGAGAGAGAGAGAGAGAGAGAGAGAGAGAAGAGAGAGAGAGAAGAGAGAAGATGGCAGGCAGAGATGGGAGGGGGAGGGTGAGATCAGCAGAGCTGGGGGGGGAGTAGAGCGAGATCAGCAGAGCTGGGGGGAGGGGGAGAGAGATCAGCAGAGTGGGGGGGTGGGTGAGAGGAGATCAGCCGAGCTGGGGGGGTGAGAGAGAGAGGAGGCAGGGCTGCGGGGGAGGGATGAGAAGAGGGGGATCAGCAGGAGCAGGGGGGGTTGGGAGCGGAGATCAGCAGAGTGGGGGGGGGAGAGAGGGGCTGGTGGAGGGGATGGGGGAGGGAGAGGAGTGTGTGGTGGGGGGGGGGTGAGGGAGAGATCGCAGAAGCTGCGGGGGGGGGGGGGGGGTGAGGGGATCAGGGAGCTTGGGTGTGGGGGAGAGAGGCAGAGCTGGGGGGGGGAGAGAAAGATCGTGGGAGAGGAGGGGTGGTGGAGAGATCAGCAGGCTGGGGGGGGGGCGTGGAAGAGCGATCGCCAGAGCTGGGGGGGGGAGAGAGAGATATCGCAGAGCTGGGTGAGGGTGAGAGGGAGGAGATCAGCAGAGCTGGAGGGGGTGGAGAGAGATCAGCAGAGTGGGGTGGGGAGGTTTTGAGAGCTCAGCAGAGTGGGGGTTGGAGAGAGAGATCAGCAGTAGTGCCTGGTGGTTGGTAGGTGTAGCTGGTGGGTTGTGTGGGCGAGAGATCGTGGGTGAGCTGTGTGGGGGGGTTGTGGTGAGAGTGGTCGTGGAGAGAGAGGAGAGAGAGATCGCAGTAGCGTGTGGGTGCGAGAGAGAGATCAGCAGATTGCGGCTTTGGTGTCGGGACGGGAGGTTGATCAGCAGAAGCTGGGTGTGTTGAGAGGAGTCAGCATGGGGGCTGTGGTGATGGGCGAGAGAGATCAGCACGAGTGGGGTTGGGCTGGACGTCTTGGATCAAGCAGAGCTGTGTGGTGTGCTGAGTGGAGGATCAGCAGAGCTGGGGGGGGAGAGGAGAGATCAGCAGAGCTTGTGGGTTGGTGAAGAGAGAGATCAGCGGAGCTGGGTTTGGGGTGGTGAAGAGTAAGGTGAGAGGAGATCAGCGTGGAATAGCTGTATGTGGTTGGGGGGGGATGAGAGGATTTTGCAGAGCTTGGGGGTGTGGAGGAGAGAGAGCTGGGGGGGGGTGTAGATAGCAAGCTGGGGTGGGGAGAGAGAGAAATCGCAGAGCTAGGGGGGGGGGGTGGGGGGAGGGGGAGCTGGGGGGGGGGGGGGGGGGGACGGGGGGGGGGGGGGGGGGGGGGGGGAGAGGGGGGGAGGGAGGGGGGGAGGGAGGAGGGGGGAGGTGTGGGGGGGGAGAGAGGGGGAGGGGGGAGAGGAGGGGGGGGGGGGGGGGGGAGGAGATCAGGGAGCTGGGGGTGGGGGGGAGGCTGGGGGGGGGGGGTGGGGGGGGGGGGGAGGAGATGGGCAGAGGCGGGGGGGGAGACGGGGGGGAGGGGAGGGGTGGGGGGGGTGGGGGAGAATGGGGGGGGGGGGAGATGAGAGAGGAAGGGGGGGCAGAGGGGGGGGTGGGGGGGGGGGGGGGGGTGGGGGGGGTGGGGGAGGGGGATCAGATTGGGGGGGGGGGGGGGATCAGGAGGGGGGGGGGGGGCTGGGGGGTGGAGCGGTTGGCAGGGGGGGGGGAGGGGGGATCAGGGGGGGAGGGGAGGATTCCAGCGGGCGAGTTGGGGGGGGGGGGAGAGAGTGGGGGGGGAGGTCAGCAGGGGGGTGGGGGGGTTCGGGTGGGGGGGATCAGCAGAGGGGGGGGGGGGGGGATCAGCAGGGGGGGGGGGGCGAAGGGGGGGCTGGGGGGGGGGGGGGCGAGGGGGGTTGAGGGGGGGGGGGGGGAGGAGGGATCAGGTGGATAAATGCAGAGCTGGGAGGGGGGGAGAGATGGGTATTCAGGGAGCTGGTGGGGGGGATTGGGGGGGGGGGGGGGGGAGGCTGGGGTAAGAGCTGGGGGGGGGGGGGGGGGGGGTTTAGGGGGGGGGAATCAGCCGGGGGTGGGGGGGAGAGAGGATCAGGGGGGGGGGGGAGGTGGGTAGGGGGGGGGGCGGGGAGGGGGGGGGGTGGAGGAGAGAGAGAGAGAGAGAGAGAATAATCAGCAGAGCTGAGGGGGGGAGAGAGATCAGCAGAGCAGGGGGGGAGAGGAGAGTGGGTGGGGAGATCAGCTAGGATGGGGGGGGGAGAGAGAGCCAGGGGGGGGAGATCAGCAGAGCTGGGGGGGGGAGAGAATCAGCAGAGCTGGGGGGGGAGAGAGATAGATCAGCAAGAGATGGGGGGGGAGGAGAAGACAGCAGGGGGGGGGGGAGGAGAGAGGGGGGATCAGCAGGAGCTGGGGGTGGGAGAGCTGAGGGGAGATCAGGGGGAAGGGGGGGATATAGGGGGGGGGGGGGAGTGAGAGGAGAAGAGTGGGGGGGAGGGACGAGGATCAGGGTGGGGGGGGGATGGGGGGTGAGGGAGGAGCGGGGGGGAGAGTGAGGGAGGAGGAGAGGGGGGGGGAGGGTAGGGATCAGGAGAGGGGGGGGGGGGGGAAGGATCAGCAGAGCTGGGGGGAGGGATAGAGAGATCAGGGGGGGGGGGGGGAGAGGATGGGAAGGCTGGGGAGGGGAGGGGGGCAGGGGGGGGGGGGAGCAGAGCGGGGCCAGAGGGGGGGGGGGCGAGAGAGGATCAGGAGGGTGGGGGAGGGATGAGGGGGAGGGGGGGGGAGGGGAAGATGAGGGGATTCAGCAGAGGGGGGGGGGGAGAGAGGGGATACGGGGGGGGGGGCGGGAGGGGCAAAGGAGCTGGGGGGGGAGGCAGAGAAGAGGATCAGGGGGGGGGGGGGGGGGAGGAGGGGGTGGGGGGGGGGGGGGGGATGGAGGGATCAGGGGGGGGGGGCGGGAGGATCAGCAGAGGCTGGGGGGGATCGAGAGGGGGGGGGGAGAGGGGATCAGCAGAGCTGGGGGGGGGAGGAGAGAGATCAGCAGGAGATGGGGGGGGGGGAGAGGGATTGGGAGGATCGCAGAGCTGGGGGGGGGGGCGGGGGAGGGATCAGCAGAGCTGGGGGGGGGAGAGAGAGGAGAGGAGATCAGCAGAGCTGGGGGGGGGAGAGAGAGAGAGATCAGAGAGCTGGGGGGGGGGAGAGAGAGATTAGCAGCAGAGCTGGGGGGGGAGAGAGAGAGATCAGCAGAGCTGGGGGGGGGTAGAGAGAGGGATCAGCAGAGAGGGGGGGGGAGAGAGAGTATCAGAGAGATGCTGGGGGGGAGAGAGAGATAGCAGAGCTGGGGGGGGAGAGAGAGAATGAATCAGCAGAGCTGGGGGGGGAGAGAGAGATCAGCAGAGCTGGGGGGGGGGGAGAGAGAGATCAGCAGAGCTGGGGGGGGGGAGAGAGGGGAGCAGAGCTGGGAGGGGGAGAGAGAGAGATCAGCAGAGCTGGGGGGGGGGAGAGGAGAGATCAGCAGAGCTGGGGGGGAGGGGAGGGGCAGAGCTGGGGGGGATGAGAGAGATCAGCAGAGCGTGGGGGGGGAGAGAGAGCTGGGGGGGGAGATCAGCAGAGCAGGGGGGGGGGGGAGAGAGAGAGATCAGCAGAGCTGGGGGGGGGAGAGAGGAGATCAGCAGAGCTGGGGGGGGGAGAGAGATCCGCAGAGCTGGGGGGGGGGGAGGGAGAGAGATCAGGAGAGCTGGGGGGGAGAGAGGCTGGGGGGGGAGATCAGCAGGGCTGGGGGGGGGAGAGAGAGATCAGCAGAGCTGGGGGGGGAGGAGGAGAGAGAGGGGGAAGGGGGATCAGCAGAGCTGGGGGGGGGGTGAGGGAGGGAGAGGGGGATCAGCAGAGCTGGGGGGGGGGGGAGAGAGAGATCAGGGAGGGAGATCAGCAGGGGGGGGGGAGAGAGATCAGCAGAGGGGGGGGGAGGAGAGATCAGCAGAGCTGGGGGGGGAGAGAGAGCTGGGGGGGGGATCACGGAGGGGGGGGGGGGGGGGGAGAGCGAGCTCAGCAGGGGGGGGGGGAGGGAGAGATCAGCAGAGCTGGGGGGGGGAGAGAGAGATGGCGGGAGAGGGAGAGGGGGGGGGGGGGGAGGGGGGAGGGAGGGAGATCAGCAGAGCTGGGGGGGGGGAGAGAGAGAGAAGAGCAGGGGGGGGGGGGGGAGGAGAGAGATCAGCAGAGCTGGGGGGGGGAGAGAGAGATCAGCAGAGCTGGGGGGGGGAGAGAGAGCTGGGGGGGGAGATCAGCAGAGCTGGGGGGGGGAGAGAGAGGGAGGGGAGAGAGCTGGGGGGGGGGGAGGAGATCAGCAGAGCTGGGGGGGGGGGAGAGAGAGATCAGCAGAGCTGGGGGGGGGGAGGGAGGGGGAGAGTTCAGCAGAGCTGGGGGGGGGAGAGAGAGAGAGATCAGCAGAGCTGGGGGGGGGGGAGGAGGGAGGAGATCAGCAGGAGCTGGGGAGGGAGGGAGAAGGGGGGGAGAGATCAGCAGAGCTGGGGGGGGAGAGAGATCAGCAGAGCTGGGGGGGGAGAGAGAGGAGGATCAGGGGAGGGGGGGGGGTCTCTAGGAGACGAGTCAGAATCAGAGCCTGGGGGGGGGGGAGAGAGGTGAGATCAGCAGAGCTGGGGGGGGGGGAGAAGAGATCAGCAGAGCTGGGGGGGGGGGGGGGGGATGAGATCAGCAGGCTGGGGGGGGGGAGAGAGATCAGCAGAGCTGGGGGGGGGAGAGAGGAGATCAGCAGGGGGGGGGGGGAGAGCAGGGGGGGGGAGAGGATCAGCAGAGCTGGGGGGGGGGGAGAGGGATCAGCAGAGGGGGGGGGGGGAGGGGGGAGGGGGAGAGGGGGGGCAGAGCGGGGGGGGGGAGAGGAGGGGGGGGGGGGGGAGAGAGGGCAGAGCTGGGGGGGGAGAGAGAGAGCAGAGCTGGGGGGGGGGGGAGAGAGGGGAGGGAGGGGGGGGGGGGAGCTGGGGGGGGGGAGAGGGAGGATCAGCAGGGGTGGGGGGGGGGGGGGGGGGAGAGGGGAGATCAGGGGGGGGGGGGGGAGGCGGGGGGGCTGGGGGGGGGGGGAGATCAGCAGAGCTGGGGGGGGGGGGGCGAGAGGAGAGATCAGCAGAGCTGGGGGGGGGGGGGGAGAGATCTGCAGAGAGGGGGGGGGGGGGAGGAAGAGACATCAGCAGAGCTGGGGGGGGGGAGAATCAGGAGGGGAGGGGGATGAGAGGGGGGTCAGCAGAGCTGGGGGGGGGGAGAGAGAGATCAGCAGAGCTGGGGGGGGGAGAGAGATCAGCAGAGCTGGGGGGGGAGAGAGAGATCAGCAGAGCTGGGGGGGGGGGAGGGGGAGAGATCAGCAGAGCTTGGGGGGGGGGGAGGGGATCAGGGGAGCTGGGGGGGGGAGAGAGGGATCAGGGGGGGGGGGGGGGGGGAGGGGGGGGGGGGGAGACAGGGAGGGGGGGGGGGGAGAGGGGGGGTGGGGGGAGATCAGCAGAGCTGGGGGGGGGGGAGAGGGGGGCAGAGCTGGGGGGGGGGGGAGATCAGGCAGAGGGGGGGGGGGGAGGGGGGGGGGGGGGGGGGGGGGGGGGGGGGGGGGGGGGGGGGGGGCAGGAGCTGGGGGGGGGGGGAGATCAGCAGAGGGGGGGGGGAGGGAGGGGGGGGGAGAGATCAGCAGAGCTGGGGGGGGGGGGAGGGGGAGCAGAGATGGGGGGGGGGGTGAGGGAGATCAGCAGAGGGGGGGGGGAGAGAGAGATCAGCAGAGCTGGGGGGGAGGGTGAGAAGAGATCAGCAGAGTGGGGGGGAGAGAGAGAGCAGGGGGGGGGGGAGATCAGGAGCTGGGGGGGGAGAGAGGGACGAGGGGGGGGAGAGAGGGATCTGCAGAGCTGGGGGGGGGGGAGAAGAGATCAGCAGAGCTGGGGGGGGGACGAGTGAGAGATCAGCAGAGCTGGGGGGGGGGGAGTGAGGATGGGGGGGAGGATCGAGCAGGGGGGGGGGGGGGAGGAGGGGGGATCAGGAGCTGGGGGGGGAGGGGGGGGGAGAGGAGGCAGAGGGGGGGGGAGGGGGGGGGGGGGGGGATCAGGAGAGAGGAGAGAGAGATCAGCAGAGTGGGGGGGGGAGAGAGAGATCAGCAGGCTGGGGGGGGGGGAGAGAGTGGGGGGCAGAGCTGGGGGGGAGGGAGAGAGATCAGCAGAGCTGGGGGGGGGGGGGGGGGGGGAGAGAGCAGAGGGGGAGGGGGGGGGGGGGGAGAGGAGAGGGGCAGAGGGGGGGGGGGGGGGAGAGAGATCAGCAGAGGGGGGGGGGGGAGAGGGGCAGAGCGGGGGGGGGGGAGGGGGGGAGGGGGGGGGGGGGGGAGATCAGCAGAGCTGGGGGGGGGGGGGCGAGAGAGAGTGGCAGAGCTGGGGGGGGGGGAGAGAGAGGCAGAGCTGGGGGGGGGGGGAGGGGGAGAGAGAGGGGCAGAGCTGGGGGGGGGGGAGTGGGAGATCAGCAGAGCTGGGGGGGGGGGAGAGAGATCAGCAGAGCTGGGGGGGGGAGAGAGGGGGGGGGGGGCGGGGCTGGGGGGGGAGAGGAGATCAGCAGAGGGGGGGGGGGGGAGAGAGATCAGCAGAGCTGGGGGGGGGGAGAGATCAGCAGAGCTGGGGGGGAGAGAGATCAGCAGAGCTGGGGGGGAGGGAGAGGGCAGAGCTGGGGGGGGGAGGGGGGGGGAGCAGAGCTGGGGGGGGGGGAGAGATCAGCAGAGCTGGGGGGGGGAGAGAGATCAGCAGAGCTGGGGGGGGGGAGAGAGAGATCAGCAGAGATGGAGGGGGGGGGAGAGAGATCAGCAGAGCTGGGGGGGGGGAGAGAGATCAGCAGAGCTGGGGGGGGAGAGAGATCAGCAGAGCTGGGGGGGGGGGAGAGATCAGCAGAGCTGGGGGGGGGAGAGATCAGCAGAGATGGGGGGGGGGGGATCAGCAGAGATGGGGGGGGGGGAGATCAGCAGAGATGGGGGGGGGGAGAGAGAGATCAGCAGAGCTGGGGGGGGGAGAGAGATCAGCAGAGCTGGGGGGGGGAGAGAGATCAGCAGAGCTGGGGGGGGGGAGAGAGATCAGCAGAGCTGGGGGGGAGAGAGATCAGCAGAGCTGGGGGGGAGAGAGATCAGCAGAGCTGGGGGGGGAGAGAGATCAGCAGAGCTGGGGGGGAGAAAGATCAGCAGAGCTGGGGGGGAGAAAGATCAGCAGAGCTGGGGGGGAGAGAGATCAGCAGAGCTAGGGGGGGATCTACTGAGCGGGGGGATCTACTGAGCGGGGGATCTACTGAGCGGGGGATCTACTGAGCGGGGGGGTGAGATCAGCAGAGTTAGGGGGGTCTACTGAGCAGGGGGGGGGGGTCTACTGAGCGGGGGGGAGATCAGCAGAGCTAGGGGGATCTACTGAGCGGGGGGGGGAGATCAGCAGAGCTAGGGGGATCTACTGAGCGGGGGGGGGGAGATCAGCAGAGCTAGGGGGATCTACTGAGCGGGGGGGGAGATCAGCAGAGCTAGGGGATCTACTGAGCGGGGGGGGGAGATCAGCAGAGCTAGGGGGATCTACTGAGCGGGGGGGGGGAGATCAGCAGAGCTAGGGGGATCTACTGAGCGGGGGGGGGGGAGATCAGCAGAGCTAGGGGGGATCTACTGAGCGGGGGGGAGATCAGCAGAGCTAGGGGGGATCTACTGAGCGGTGGGGGGAGATCAGCAGAGCTAGGGGGGATCTACTGAGCGGTGGGGGGAGATCAGCAGAGCTAGGGGGGATCTACTGAGCGGTGGGGGGGGGAGATCAGCAGAGCTAGGGGGATCTACTGAGCGGGGGGGGGAGATCAGCAGAGCTAGGGGGATCTACTGAGCGGGGGGGGAGATCAGCAGAGCTAGGGGGATCTACTGAGCGGGGGGAGATCAGCAGAGCTAGGGGGATCTACTGAGCGGGGGGAGATCAGCAGAGCTAGGGGGATCTACTGAGCGGGGGGGGGGGGAGATCAGCAGAGCTAGGGGGATCTACTGAGCGGGGGGGGGGAGATCAGCAGAGCTAGGGGGATCTACTGAGCGGGGGGGGGGGGGAGATCAGCAGAGCTAGGGGGATCTACTGAGCGGGGGGGGAGATCAGCAGAGCTAGGGGGATCTACTGAGCGGGGGGGGGGGATCAGCAGAGCTAGGGGGGATCTACTGAGCGGGGGGGGGGAGATCAGCAGAGCTAGGGGGATCTACTGAGCGGGGGGGGGAGATCAGCAGAGCTAGGGGGATCTACTGAGCGGGGGGGGGGGGGGGAGATCAGCAGAGCTAGGGGGATCTACTGAGCGGGGGGGGGAGATCAGCAGAGCTAGGGGGATCTACTGAGCGGGGGGGGGGGGGAGATAAGCAGAGCTAGGGGGGGGTCTACTGAGCGGGGGGGAGATCAGCAGAGCTGGGGGGGGGATCTACTGAGCTGGGGGGAGATCAGCAGAGCTAGGGGGGGGGATCTACTGAGCTGGGGGGAGATCAGCAGAGCTAGGGGGGGGGATCTACTGAGCTGGGGGGAGATCAGCAGAGCTAAGGGGGGGGGGGGGTTCTACTGAACAAGGGTGCTAATAAGCTGGAGATCTGCTAAAGAAGGGTACCAATGAATGGGATCTTCTGAGTGCAGATACTACTGAGCCCCTTTAAAACAAAGATATAAAAAACACACATACATGACATTTTCCAAGCTTCAAACAAGGATTACTGAAGCATCAGAAAAGCATGTTGAAGTGGTAGTTGCTGTAATGAGCCCTGAGGTGGACAGCGCTGTGTTTGGCTACGTGTGTGCACAGCTGAACATGCCAGAAGTGATTGGTGAGTACAGGTGCATGCAGGGTGTCCTACTCACACGAGGGGTCCGGTCTCCCCCTGCAGCTTGGTATAGTCGTAGGTCCCATTGAGCACCCCCTCCACCTCGTCCATGTAGGCTCTCCAGTCTATCTCTGTGTCTGTAGAGACAGAAGACATTAGTGCGGGGCTGAGCTCACAGTACATGTACATACAAGGAGTGCCACTCACAGGGGACCCTCTGGATGACCCAATGTGTCACCCCCAGCTCCAGCACACACAGGCACACTCCCAGCAGTGCCGTGTACTGGGGGTCAGTCAGGACCTGCCTACACTTCTCCGGTCCTCTCCTCAGAGTCTCCGCCAGGCCGGAGCGGGTCCCGGCTGTCCCCCCAGGGGGGCCCCCTCTCCTGCGGACACCGACAGCCGGAGACATCTTCACCCAGCCTTGTCTCTCACACACCGGCCTGGCCGGAAACAGGAAGCTGTGCTCAGGGCACAGGGGAGGCGGTCCCGGTACAATGACGTGTGCTGTGCCTTAAGGTACTCCACGTGTATACACGGCACGGTTTGGTGTACAAACCCTGGCCCCGCCCTCTTTTCATGTCACCGGCGAGGGCGTGTAGACCGGCGGAAGCTGCACGTGTCCGGCATGTACAAGGAGTCGGGGTACTGGGATACCCGCTATGAGCGGGAGAGGGCGCTGCCTGAGGAGGCCGGAGGACACGAGTGGTTCGGTCCATATGCGGACTTCGCTCACCTAGTCAGGAGACAGCTGAGGAGCGGGCTGCGAGTGCTGGTGTTGGGTATACATGTTCTGTACTATTGGGGGGACTAGTCTATCCATACCACAGACTTCTGGGTGCCATAGGAAGCTCTTGTCATTGGCATGTTGGGGCGATTTCATTTCCTGGGCCAAAGATGCAATTAGAAGTGAGAGAAATCACCACAATTCTGCCTGCGACTTCAAAGCGTTCCGCTAAACTTACAAGTTGCACAATGCGATTTCCAGATGCCTTTCATATTAACCACTTCAGCTCCAGAAGATTTACACCACCCCACCTTAATGACTAGACCATTTTTTGTGTTACTGCATTCACATATGATTGTGGGCAGAAATGGCTGCAAAACACAGGATACCGATCGCGTAGGGTGGCCACTTTTTCTGCAAGCCAAACCGCAGCGCATAGTCCTCGTCTCCTTTTTTTTCTTTTAACGTATACTCTATAGCAGGGGTCTCCAAACTTTCTAAAACAAAGAGCCAGATTACTGTCTTTCAGAGCTTTGGGGGACCAGACTGTGGTCAACGGCAGTAGAAACTGTCCAGGGATCAGTGGGAGGAATCGTGCCCCATCGCGTTGGTGTGATTGGGAGGAATCGTGCCCCATCGCGTTGGTGTGATTGGGAGGAATCGTGCCCAATCGCGTTGGTGTCATTGGGAGGAATCGTGCCCCATCGTTGGTGTCATGGGGAGGAACTGGTGCCCCATCGCGTTGGTGTCATGGGGAGGAACTGGTGCCCCATCGCGTTGGTGTCATGGGGAGGAACTGGTGCCCCATCGCGTTGGTGTCATGGGGAGGAACTGGTGCCCCATCGCGTTGGTGTCATGGGGAGGAACTGGTGCCCCATCGCGTTGGTGTCATGGGGAGGAACTGGTGCCCCATCGCGTTGGTGTCATGGGGAGGAACTGGTGCCCCATCGCGTTGGTGTCATGGGGAGGAACTGGTGCCCCATCGCGTTGGTGTCATGGGGAGGAACTGGTGCCCCATCGCATTGGTGTCATGGGGAGGAATCGTGCCCCAAGGGCTGGATAAAAGCAAGCAAAGGGCCGAGGTTGGAGACCACTGCTCTATAGGATTGTAACATACCTAGGACACTTGTGGGTACTCAAAAGAGAATAGTAATGCGGTGCACATATTGTCCCCTCACCCTCCTATCAAGCCCTGTTCCTGTCTGAATAATGTTTCAGAGTTTCAGGTGGACTGAATTCCAGACAGGTGGCAACCCTACAATCACAATGCTCAAAGCTTGTCGCTCAAAAAGGAACATGAGCTTCTTTTGGGTGACCGCATTGCGATTTGCCACAATTGCAGTGTGGCGAGATTGGGGTTCCATTAGAATTGATGGCATCGCAAACGTGTCCCGTGTTTTGCAGCCTTTTAAAATCGTGGCGATTCCACCCGCGATCATGTGTGAATGCAGCCTAACTGACAATTGTGCAGTCGTGCGATGCTGTACCCAAATAAAATTTATGTCCTTTTTTTTTTTTTTTTATTATTTTATTTTTGCGCTATAAACAAAGACTGACAAGTTTGAGAACTGCTATAAAACACATACAATAAAACAAATGTAGAAATGAGCTTTTTTCCAGTTTAGGCCAATATGTATTCTGTTACATATTTTTGGTAAAAAAAAAAACAACCCAATAAGCGTATATTGATTGGTTTGCGCAAAAGTCTACTACTAGTGTTACTAGTGATGGCAACGATTATTGCGGCGCACTTTCGGACACTGACCCTTTTTTTTGGGAACCAGTGACCCCAATACAGTGATCAGTGATAAAAATATACACGGTCACTGTACTAATGACACTGGCTGGAAAGGGGTTAAACATCAGGGGCGACCAAAGGGTTAAATGTATGCCTAACCAGTGTTTTACTGTACTGTGGGAGGTGCTTTTACTAGGGGAAGGCATGGATTCATGCCTTCCCTAGTGACAGAACTCTGTGCTGGATGATCGGCGGGTGCCAGCGGACATCCAGTCTACGGTACCTGCAGATCAGCTCCCGCTGTGTATATTCTCAGTGGGAGCGGTCCCCCCGGCGGCAGGCATGCGTGCCCCAAATCGGGAAGTGTCGGATCACGTACTGGGTACATGATCCAGCACAGCAGTGCCACTTTTCCACTGTATAAGTAAGTTATAGGGGCAGCAAGTGGTTAATGGCACCTAAAAAGCACAGAACGGTTATGCCATTTCGTGAAGCTTGTCACCCAAAAAAGCATCAGGAGCTTTTTTCAGGCAACAAGCTTTGTGTGGTTTGCTGCCATTGCAGCGTGATTTATTGTGCTAAAACAGCAGAGTTTTTTGGTGCCATTAAAATGTGATTTGTCATTTTGTGTGAACACGTGTGAGATCCTGCGGTGCGGGTCCTGTGTGAATTTTTGGTGCAGATGCAGTGCAATTCGAGCCATAGAAAATTATTGGGCTCAAATTGCACTGCTGCAGGATTTCATGTGATTCGAACAGGAATGCGGTGCGATTCCTGTCTGAATCACTTGTGATTCCCACACCACACCAGTGTGAACCAGGCTTTTTGCAGAGCGTTTTGAAATCAGAATTGTAGCATTTTTTAAAATGTATTTATTTATTTTTTTTTGCTCATTGAGGCCCGGTTCCCATTTGTTGCTGGAACACATAAAAGCGCACAACTGTGGCGTGTCATTAATTCTGTACTGTGCGGTTTTTGTGTGGCACAATTTTTTTTTTTTTTTTTAAAGGGGTCTTGTGCTCATTTTGTGTGTAATTCACATACAGGGAATTCCACTGAAAAGCTGCCTTTACACCTGGGCATTTTAAATCACAGGCAGAATCGCAATAGTGATTTTAAAACACTCTGCTGACAAATCGCACAATGCAAATTTCAGATGCCATCCATTTTAATGGCACCTTATAATGAGGTGTGGTATTGTCGCCCTGCAATTGCCACAAACCACATCAGTGTAGCTTGTCAGCCATGATCACAAGCAGAACAACACCGCATTTTTAGGTGCTATTAAAATGAATGGAAATGGAAATTTGTGTTGTGCGATTTGTCAGCAGAGCATTTTGAAAATTGCTGATTGATTCAAAATGGCCAGGTACGAATACAATCTAAAGCCCCATACACACGGGCACACGGGCACAAATACGGTGTTACATAAAATATTGCAACAACCACCATTTTATTCTCTAGGGTCTCTGCTAAAAAAAAATATATCATGTTTGGGTGAGCCAAGTAATTTTCTAGCAGAAAATAATGATTTTTACTTGTAAGCAACAAATGTCAGAAAAGGTTTGGTCTTTAAATGGTTAAACCTCCCTAATCTACACGCTGGAGTTCTTTCCTTTGCTAAAAGAACGAAAATATACTTTGTTTCTAATTATTCGCCTGTTGTAATAAAACTTGTCAGGCTGCCTGGATTTTTTGCACTTGTTAAAAAGATCATGACATGCTGTTTTGAAGATCAGGAAGGGAAAAAGATTGCGATTTCGATTAATCGTGCAGCTCTACTATGGGGCCAAAAATGCTTGTAAACTGCCAAAAAGAAGCTCGTACTTTTTTGAGCGACAGGCGTTTTGCTTCAGGTGACAGAACGCTGAGATGTGAACAGAGGCCATTAAAACAAAAAGGATTTGCCTTGTTGAGCATTTTAGCTTCAAGCAGAAGATAACTCCGTTGTAAACGGGGCCTGAATGCAATGTGTAAAAACACGCCTGCTCTGTTGTACCTGCAAACGTGTGAATGGACCCTAACTCCAGAGGATGAGGAATAAGGGGAAATATGTTAACCCCTTTACAACTGTGCAGCAGAAGGGTAGGCATTAATGGGCGCAAACTGCACATATACTTCACTGGACGGCCGATGTTTATGTCAAAGAGAGCTCTTGGTCTGGGGAAAAGTTGACAGCAGTCGTATAATTTCTGGGTCCTTCCCACCCCTCAAGCATTCTGAATTGTTTGAGGGCCAATCCACACTATGACCCCTTTCACACTGTGCCGCCCCGGGCGTCAGAGGTAAAGCAGCGCTATTTTTAGCGCTGTTTTAGCTGCAATATTCGGCGCTAGCAGGGCGGTTTTAACCCCCACTAGCAGGCGAAAAGGGGTTAAATCCACTGCTACAGCAGCGTTTTGCCGGCCGTATAGCAGTGCTGCCCCATTGGTTTCAATGGGGAGGAGCAGTGAACTCATGCGCTCCAAAGAAGCTGCTGGCAGGACTTTTTCTGACACCCTGCCAGTCGGGCTTTCATACTGGAGTGAATGGAGCCGCTGTTTCAGGGTGCTTTGCAGGCGCTATAGCGCCTGCAAAGTGCCCCAGTGTGAAAGGGGTCTATGTGCGGTGACAGAACTTTTTCCGTAAACTGCCTATTACTGCAGGGACACCCAGGAAACAATTGTCTCCTCTGTTCCCCAATGAGACTGCAACGCAGCCTAGCGGTGCGCTAAAATGCAGACATGCTGCATTTTATCGCAGAGGACCAGCCTGAATCTCACTGCAATGTAGAGCATTGCGCCACCAAACATTGCACTGAATAAAGTGTGCTACAAAACAAAAATAAGGAGTCGTGTGATGTGATAAATCAGCACACTGCCCCCTAGCGCAGCTAGCAATGCAGAGGAGCCTGAGCTCCTGCTGCTCTGCGTTGCAGTGTTAACCACTTGTCGACCAGCTTGCGTACATTTACTGCGGCAGGTTGGCTCTCCTGCGCGAACCGACGTACCTGTATGTTGGTCAGTGCAAGGAGTATAGCGAGCGTGCCGCCGGCGCTGCACGCCCGCTTTCAGCTACCTGAAGTTTTACTGATAATTTTTAATATGAAAATTTCACTGAAGCTTTTAGGTTAGTATTACCCAAATTACCCTGCCTACTGCCTATATTAATGTATGCTCAGTCAGCCAGCCAAGAGATCCTCTGTTGAATTGTCCCTGAACATCCAGCTGCCTTCATAGGTCTATAGCCAGTTTAGGAGTAGGATTTAAAAAAATAAATACAATTTAATAAAAAAAGTAGATTTTGACTGATTCTGGATAGGGGGCACACGTGCGTGTCACCGGCGTGCTGCTTTTGCTGTGATTTGTCACAGCAGAAGCCGATAAGCCAGTGCCGGTCAATGGATGTCCACCGGCACCCACTGATCCTCGAGGAGAGAAGCTGGACAGAGCTCTGCCCATGTAAACAAGGCGGGGGCTCCCTCCTGACCTGGGGGAAGTGATAGATTTTATTAGGGTGCAGCAGTGCATGACTGCGCAATTGTCAGTTAAAATAACGCAGTACCGTATTGCAAAACATGACCGGGTCATGGGGGGGGGGTTAAATAGAATGCAGAATCAATTTGTCTGTCCGTGGGCCCATGGTAGAGTAGCGAAATAAATTTGAAAATGTGGTTCTACTTATTAGGGATCTAAGCTGCATGGATGATGAAAGTCTTACTAGGCTTACCAGCGCAGTGCCTGACCTTTTTATATTTTATAGGACAGCGTTTCTCAACTCCAGTCCTCAAGGCGCCCCAACAGGTCATGTTTTCAGGATTTCCCTCAGATGAAACGGCTGTGGTAATTACTAAGGCAGTGAAACTGATCAAATCACCTGTGCAAAATAATGCAAAGCCTGAAAACATGACCTGTTGGGGCGCCTTGAGGACTGGAGTTGAGAAACACTGTTCTAGGATGACTGTAAGGCCCCTTTCACATGGACTGTTCAGATCCGCCTGTCAGTTTTGACGGCGGATCTGAACGGGCCCTCCATGTTAGTCTATGGAGCGTCGGATGTCAGCGGAGACATGTCCGCTGACATCCGACCCAGTCCGATTCGCCAAAAGCAGACGTATGGCTCTACGTCCAGATCCGTCACTGGCGGATCGGATCGGGTGAGATCTGATGAAAACGGACACGCTGTCCGTTTTCATCCGATCTCTCCATAGAGACCAGCGGCGCTCGCAAGCCCCTCCCCGCTCAGTGAGCAGAGAGGGACTTGTCATCCGCCGGCTCAGCGGAGATCAACGGAGAGATCTCCCGCTGAGCAGGCGGACTACGTGGAAGCGGAGTCCGCCTCGTGTGAAAGGGGCCTTAAAGTAGAAAATATTGGGTCATTTGTTTACATTATATCTTGTTCCATGTATATTAAATGTTTAATTTCATTTTCACAGGATGTGGGACCAGTTCACTGAGCGCCGATCTGTATGCAGAAGGTGTGAGCCCCATTATCAGCATTGATTACTCACCAATTTGCATAAAGGAAATGACAGAGAGAAATGCTGGCATTCCTGAAATAAGCTGGATGGTGATGGATGCTCGACAGCTTCAGTTTCCTGACGAAAGCTTTGACCTGGTTATTGAGAAAGGGACTTTGGATTCAATGATGGTGGATGAGAAAGACCCCTGGAACATTACCCCAGCAACTGTTAACTTGGTAGATGAAGTGCTGAGTGAGGTAAGAATGTAATATTTTCCTTAACCACTTCCCCTCTGGAGCAATTTATTTTAAAATTTTTCACATATGATTAAATCAGCAACGTTGGCTATAAACCCCCCAGAACATTATCTTTTTTTCTGAACACGGAGGCCTTGTAAAATCAAAGGATGCCAAAAAAAACAAACAAAAAGGATGGCAGTTGCAATTCTTTGTCACACAGTATTTGCGCAACTGGTTATCAAATTTATATTTTCAGGAAATATAATTTTAGGAAATCTAATTTCTTTATCGTACATCACAGGACACAGATCAGGTTATAATCATTACTATCTGGGTTATGCGCCACCTATAGGTAAATGGATACTGACAGATCAATCAAACCAGAAGTCCTCCCCTATATAACCCCCCTCCTATACAGGAAGTGCCTCCGTTTTATTTTTTTTATCAGTGTCTGTAAGGTGGTGGCCACTGGGGGCAGTGTGCTGTTTGGTCTGGCCAGGTCGTGGTGTGTGTGTCTGTCTGTCTGTCTGTCAGGAGTTTTGGGCTGCAGTTTTTTCATCCAGGCACTAGAGGGTGCAGGATCACTCGTATAGCCTACCCTTGTGAAGTGTAGGCAGGAAGTAGAAGGGTAGACATTTTTTATGTTTTGAAGTCTCACGTGGGCTGAAGAATTAGCGAGGCTTCTAGAGACACACAGCAGCTTATGGGTAGATAATGAGGTGAGAGTACTACCTATGGGAGAGCTGGGAGACCAGACAGTGCAATTATATACTGCATAAAGGCATACTTGTATACCTGCTGCCTAATCCGGGGGGCTTGTACAACTGTTTGTCGATACACCCGTGTACTAGTATCAATGCACTTAAAGGAGTTGTGTCTCCGGAGTAGCATGCATTTGATCTGCAGGATTAGGCTGCACTGAAGCGGCATACAGGCTGCATTCATGATGCGTTGGATGTGCTTGACTAATCCGGAAAAACTAGTATGGGGCCAAGTGCAGGTGGGCAGGTGCAGCTTAAATATGACATTATGGCATGCATACCTGTATAATTGCATTGAAGTACGTACATGCATATGAACTGTGTACATGCGTGTTGGCATGGAACTGCATACTGGTATAAACTGCATAAGGGCATGAATGGCAAAAATACATACTTGTATAACTGCATACCTGGGTATTTGCATACTTGCATACCTACATGGATGCATAGTGGTAGACCAACATGGTTTTGGGCCTGCATCCTTAAAGTGATTGTAAAGTCTGTTTTTTGTTTTCTCTCTCTTAAAATAACAAACATGTACATACTGCCGTTGGCTGCTGTCAATCACAGCAAGTTAGGGGGGCGGGGCTGGGGCTGATGGCGCTCAAATGCCCCCACTTAGGGGGTAGGAGCCAGTAGTGTCAGCGGGGGACCCAAGAAGAGGAGGATTGGGCTGCTCTGTGCAAAACCAATGCACAGAGCAGGTAAGTATAATCATGTTTGTTGTTGGTGTGTGTTTTTTGTATTTTTTTTTTTTAAATCACTTTTAACTGTTTTTACCATTATTTCCTTTTATCTGGTGAATTCCATGTTATGCTTAATATATGCAGAGTCCTAACGTTGTTTTCAAGGTAAAATGATTCTTGTAAAAATTGATCAGATAAGGAGCATCACCTAGTTGTCATCACTCTGCTTATCCTCCAGAGGCCTAGCTCCCAGTGTTAGACTAAAGCCTCATACACACGATCGGACCGTGGACCAACTTTCCCGTGGATTTTTGTCCAAAGGGCGTTGGCCCCAAGTTGGTATTGCATACACACGGCAGGACTTTTTCAGCCAACTTTCACCAAATCACTTGGTTTTTCTGCTCTTTACCGCCACCTTTATATTGTTGTCTGATCTTTTGCATTGGTTCTGCATTGGTTTGTACAAAAGTCCGTTGGTTTTGTGTACACACGGTCGGACTTTGGTCCATCGGACTTTTGTTGGCAGAAAGTTGGTCCGTTCGCACAGCCAACAAAAGTCCGATGAAACCTGGAAAAAGTTGGTCGATGGAGCGTACACACGGTCGGATGTTGGTCCAAAACAGCTAATTTGCATGTTGGTTGTCAAAAAGTCTGATCGTGTGTACGGGCCTTAATAGTATTATTTTCTTTTTAATGAACAAATAACTGGATTACGTTTTTTTGCCTTTTTTTTTTTTTTTTCTTTCTTGTTTTGTGCACTAGATGGTGCTGTTTGTTCTTCTTTTTTTTTTTTCCCCACAAATAGAGCTTTCTTTTGGTGGTATTTGATCACCTCTGTTTTTTTTTTATTGTATTTATTTTTTACTCTATAAACAAACAAAAAAAAACAATATTTTGTATTTTTTGCTATAATAAATATCCCAAAAAATAAACTTCATCAGTTTAGGCCAATATGTATTCTTCTACATATTCTTGGTAAAAAAAAAAAGTCTCAATCGCATATTGATTGGTTTGCGCAAAAGTTATAGTGTCTTCAAAATAGGGGATAGATTTATGGCATTTTTTTTTGCTAGTAATGGCGGCGATCTGCGATTTTTATCGTTATTGCGACGGACACTTGACACTTTTTTTTGGGACCATTGACATTTATACAGCGATCAGAGCTAAAAATAGCCACTGATTACTGTATAAATGTCACTGGCGGGGAAAGGGGGTTAACACTAGGGGGCGATCAAGGGGGTTAACTGTGTTCCCGGTGCATGTTTCTTATTGAGGGGGGGGGGGGGTGGCTGACTAGAGGAGAGAGATCGTTGTTCCTACTAGGAACACACAATCTCTCTCCTCTCCCCTGACAGAACCGGCATTTATGTGTTTACACACACAGATCCCAGTTCTCGCTCTATCACGAGCGATCGTGGGTCCCCGGCAGCGCGAGCGCACCTGCTACAGCGTATAACTGCGGCGGCTGGTCAGGAAGTGGTTAAAATGTTTACATTATTCTTCATGCAGTCTAAAGTACAATTCATGGTAACTATTGTAACAGGTCTGCTGTAACCTTTGCTAAAGACTATTTGTTGATTCTACATTTGTTGATTCTATGAGATATATATATATATATAATCTCTCTCTCTAATTTAATATCTCAACAATTTTGTATTAGTAAAAAAAGAATTGTATTGTATTCGACATTTTAATTTTAATACCATGAGTTTAAATGAATATTAATTTTATTGTTGGCCATTATCAGCATTTTTTAGCATGTAAGAAAAATGCATCTCCTTTTTAAATTCTTGCTTGCTGCATTTTAGGTCACTTAAAAAAAAAGCACCTCCCTGTTGAAATGCAGGAAGAACGCATCAATAACACAGGTGCGTTATGTCTTTGAGCCACATGACTTTTGAAAAACGCACCAGGAGTACAATAAAATCATGGCAAAACCACATGCATAATCCGCACCAATATTGGCACATTTTTCTCTATCGGCACAATGCCGAAAACACAATTTTTGGCTGCCGAAATGACACACACACACCCCTGCACCAGATTCCCAGTGCTCCAGTTTTAGTAAATATCTATTATACAAGCACAACACTTGCAATGAATCTGTCTTGTGCTGGTATAATAGTTGTGTTTTGTGTAACTCTTGTACTATAAATCTAAAACTAAAAGAACTTGGTTCCTCCTGTTGAGATATATATTCTTAGTATTAAACATTGTATATTAAATTATTGAAAGAACAGTTGAGCTTCATTTGTGTACATTGTTTTCATGCAGTGTGTGTGTCTAGAAAAGGATCATTTCTTTTGGAGGGATCAATGTTGCTCTATGAAGTACTGTTTGTGCTTTTAGGCCTGTGACTTGTTGCTGCTCTTCTGTGTGCATTCACTATTTGCACGACTGACAAATTTACAATAGAGGTGTAATTATGGCCATTGAGCCTGCCTAGCAGTTGGCATATGCAGGTATATAATTCTATTTGCCATTCTAAAGTTTATATACACTGGTTTTAGAAGGACACTTTAAAATCTTACAGCACTTAGTGTGTCGTTTTATATTTTCAACTTGTGGTAATGACCTGTGACCTTTTCACTAAGCGAGGGTGGGGCTCCTAGTACTCAGAAAACTGTGGCTGTATAAGTTTCCATGGAGACAGTCAGTGTTGTCTGCTTAGGTTGTCATGGAAACTGCTGCCTGGAGGTATCTTTTTAGTTGGACAGACACAAATGCGTTTCCTTCTCCACCACGTACCATACTGTTGTGACACCTGTAATGTTTCATGTTGGCAGTGTTTGTTATGATTTGGATAGCATTAGTAACTTTTGATGTGGTTTTATTTCCTAATTTTTGATGTTTGTCTATTTGTATGGTTGTTCACCTAAATGTTCTGCTTTTCTCTCTCAGGTTAGTCGGGTTCTCACCCCCAGTGGATGCTTCATCTCAGTTACATTTTCTCCTCCTCATTTTCGCACCCGACACTATGCACAACTAAAATATGGCTGGTCTGTGTCATGTGACACCTATGGAATGCACTTCCATTATTTTCTGTACACTATGCTGAAAGAAGGAAAGTTGACACCCTATGATATTGAAAGAGGACAAAGTCTTCATAAGCCACGTGTTATCCCAGATACAGTGCCAACAATACCCGCGTATGAAGATGAGGACTTCTTAAGAAACATCCAGATATGAATGTGTATATCAGTTTCAGATAACTGGCATTAAATGCAATAAATGTCCTTGTATTAGGTAATAAAAAGGAAACCGAACTGTTCACATTTAGGTAGATGAGAAAACAACTACTCTGAATGCAAGATTCTACTACAATGTGCCTTTTAAATGTATTGTAGCAAAAATAGTTTACATACTATAAAACACAGTAGTTCAAACTATAATGTGTTATTAAAGAGAAACCTGGGGCAAGACGTCGGTCAATGAACTACTTTTTTTTAAGAAAATGCTGTTACTCTATTCAAAAAAAGAAAATACTGCTTATTTGCTTTTTTTTTTTTTTTTTATCTGACTTTTCTAGAGGTTCATTACTAGTGGATGTAATGATCGCCTTATGTAACCCAGTGTTAATTTTGGCAGCAAATTTCAATTTAGTCTTTTGACTAAAATGGCATTTTAGCTGTTGGTCCCATTTTAATCATCTGCAATTGTTTTAGTCATATTTATTTGACTACATCTCCAGTATATTTTAGTCGACTAAAATCAAATGTGTTTTGTTAAATTGCAATGCGTTATTTAAGCATTTCTGTAGAAGTTCAAAGCTCATTATATACTCCTGGAGTAAAATAAAAAAAACACTTTAATGTCATGTTATTTATGGTTTGAACAAACCTAGCTCTAAAAAATTGTTTAATGCAAATGTGAGATCTGAGGTCTTCTTTTTTTTTTAGCCACAGCTTCATTCCTTGCTATAAGTGCATGCTACTTTTCTGTTGATTAAACAAAATAAACCTCAACAGATTATATATTTATTTTGTTGGCCCTTGTAAAGTAGCCCAAAGCCCACCCACCCACTGCACAGTTAATTAAATCACTGTGTGGATAAATGCTTGCAGGAGTGGGACATACCAAAGAGGAAGATCCTAAGAGTTATTATAACAGACAATAGGAATAATATGATGGCATCATTTAAACAAACCGCAGAAGAAGAACCACCCAGCTCTAGTGACAGAAAGTCCAAAATTAATGATCTGCAGTGAGCCATTTTTATTTTACATGATGACACTACAGTCAATTATCAAAAGGATATGAGATGAATGATATTGGGCCTGTCTGCTCTACTGGTGGATCTTTGTTAGTTTTCCACTTTTTATTCTGTATCTTGTGTAAAACTATTTCCATAAGATGTTGGGCGGGACACAAGTAACTGATGGAATGTTCTCACCAATGATTACAGGGCTGACAAAACGAGCAGCTGCTGCAGTCTGTGAAAACCCTTGTTGATGTGGCAGATGAGAATATTCAGGAACTGCTTAAGAAGGCAGAGGAGTATGCCCACTCTATAAGAAAATCCACATTGCCCCACTTACAAGATGAGGATCTGTTTGACTCTGAAGATGTGTAAGAGGAGAATATTGAAAAATCACAGAAAGTGGAAGAAGCACCATCCACATCAAAGCAGCCAGTCTTTCGGTTTCTTTCAAAATGTTGCAGAAGACCCAGGAAGAGCATCTCCCCAAACAGGCAGAATAGAGCAGCAGATCAGTCTGATTAGTAATCCGGTGCACACAATCCATTTTGCTATGGCCTGCTTCCTGGCCTCAGTGGCCGGTTGTTCCTTAGAGTACATTTTTTTCTATATACCGGTTTATCATTTTTGAAGCACTTAACAGAGCAGTGCACATAGTTTGCTGTGGTGGTGCACCGGCTTCACTTGGCCCGTCATTGGAGGTTTTCTGTAACTGTGGCGTTGAATTGAGGCAGGGGTAGGCAACCTGGGGCCCTCCCAGCTGTTGTAGAACATGTCCTTGAGTGGCCCAGACTTGAACCCAATTGAACATCTCTGGAGAGATCTGAAAATGGCTGTACACCAATGCTCCCCATCCAACCTGATGGAGCTTGAGGTCCTGCAAAGAAGAATGGGAGAAACTGCACAAAAATAGGTGTGCCAAGCTTGTAGCATCATACTCAAAAAGACTTGAGGCTGTAATCTGTGCCAAAGAAGCTTCACCAAAGTATTGAGCAAAGGCTGTGATACTTATGTACATGGGATTTTTTTCCTTTTTTATTTTTAACCACTTAAGCCCCGGACCATTTTGCTGCCCAAAGACCAGAGCACTTTTTGCGATTCGGCATTGCGTCGCTTTAACTGACAATTGCGCGGTCATGCGGCGTGACTCCCAAACAAAATTGACGTCCTTCTTTTTTTTTTTTTTCCCCACAAATATAGCTTTTTTTTGGTGGTATTTGATTACCTCCTGCGGTTTTTATTTTTTGCGCTATAAACAAAAATAGGGCGACAATTTTGAAAAAAACACTTTTTTTTTTACTTTTTGCTATAATAAATATCCCCAAAAAGTATATATATATATATATATATAAAAAAAAAATGATTTTTTTTCCTTAGTTTAGGCCGATATGTATTCTTCTACATATTTTTGGTAAAAAAAAATCGCAATAAGCGGTTGATTGGTTTGCGCAAAAGTTATAGCGTCTACAAAATAGGGGTTAGTTTTATGGTATTTTTTATTAATAACTTTCTTTTTACTAGTAATGGTGGCGATCTGCGATATTTATTTTATTTTTTTATTATTTTTTTTTATCGTGACTACGACATTATGGCGGACACATCGGACAATTTTGACACATTTTTGGGACCATTGTCATTTTTACAGCGATCAGTGCTATAAAATTGCATTGATTACTGTGTCCAATTCCAGAGGGCCTGTCTCAAGCTGAGGCCTCCCAGAAAGCCTTCATTCCCGACCTGGGACCTGTCGGTTGTTCTGGAGGCCCTATCTAAGGAGCCCTTCTTTCCGCTAGAAGGCATCTCCCTCTGGGACCTGACGCTAAAGGTGACGTTCCTGATTGCCATAACCTCGGCAAAAAGGGTCTCAGAAATGCAAGCCCTACTGGCCAGGGATCCATATCTGGTCGTCTATCCGGACAGGGTAGTCCTAAAACCCTCAGACCGCTTCATCCCCAAAGTGTCATCCTCCTTTCACTTTAACCAAGAGATCAATCTGCCATCGCTCACTACAGACCAGGGCGATCCGCACCCCCTGGATGTCAGGGGTAACATCCTCAAATACCTCTCGGCCTCAGAGCCCTTTAGGAAGTCAGAAAACCTCCTAATCATCCCTCACGGTTTCAGGAGAGGTCAGTCAGCTTCGGCCCGCACCATCGCCTCATGGCTGGTGAAGACCATTAAGAAGGCCTACTCGTTAAGCACCACGCAGATCCCGGACGGGCTGAAGGCACATTCCACCAGGGCAGTGGCGACCTCTTGGGCAGCCTATTGTAGGGTCTCAGCGGAAACCATCTGCAGGGCTGCCACCTGGTCCTCCAGGAATACCTTTATTTCCCATTATAAAGTTGATTCTGCCCGCTTGTCTACTGTAAATTTTGGAAAGTCTGTTATCCAGGCCAACTCTGCCATTCCTTTTGAATAAAAACTGCTATTGATGCATTACCCACCCTGTCTGCGAGTTACTCCCGGAAAATTGTATACTTACCTTTCCGTAATTTTCCTTTCCTGTCTCATCTTCATGGCAGCATACAATATCCCACCCATTTTTAAAGAAAGGTGATTCATATATACAGAGAATACGGGGGCAGGGGCCGTATCGTCATCTTATAGTTATGTGGTCCTATCAGGTTGTGGAGGCGGAGTCACAACCCAGAGTGTATGCTGCCATGAAGATGCGACAGGAAAGGAAAATTACGGAAAGGTAAGTATACAATTTTCCGTTTTTTTAACGTCAAAATAGCGATGTATAACGACGGCGGCTGGTCCGTATGTAGTTAAGTTTGCTTGAAATCTTTGCAAATATATTATCTAGCGTTGTAATTATGGAGGATTGTTTGTAGAATTTTGAGGAAAATAATGAATTTAGTCCATTTTGGAATAAGGCTGTAACATAACAAAATGTTACGACATGGATGAATGCCTTCCCCTAGTACAAGCACCTCCCCCACGGTAAGAAAACACCAGCTAGGCACACAGGTAACCCTTTGATTGCCCCTGGTGTTAACCCCTTCCCTGACAGTGTCATTAGTACAGTGGCAGTGCATATTTTTAGCACTGATCAGTGTATTGGTGTCCCTTAGTGTCCGATTTGTCTGCCACAATGTCGCAGTCATGCAGATCAGCACGATTACTAGTAAAAAATAAAAAAAGAAACATCCCATATTTGTATATAGTTTTGCAGCTCTTCGTCAGTGTAATTGCAACATGGTTTGTATAATGCTACATAAAAAGATGCTAGTTCAGCTATTATTTGCTCAGGGTCATTCACCAGTCTTCCCGAGGAGCTGCGTATCGCTCCTATGGCAGGGGAAGACTGCTGAGATCTGGCAATCCTGGCTAATAGTCTGCCTGTTTTTCCCCCTCTTCATAAAATGCTTGTTTGGTAAAGAACCTTTTGCGTTCCGTGGCGGAGGATCTCACCCAGTCCTGGGAATCCTGGCCCGAGATCCATGCCTCTCTGACGGGTCTAAAACATATGCAAGCTTCAGTTGTCTCACCTAGTCTTCAACCTGCTGCAGTAGGGCAGATGAATTACGTTTGCTAGCCGCAATTTCAGCTATAAATGTACCCCTCAAGCATGACTTGAAGGCATCCCATCTCAGCAGCAAATTGCTGTGCAATCGCTTGTCAAAGTATTGTTCTATCTGTTTCACCACCCGCTCGCGTGAGGTAAAAAGTTTTAGCCAAAAGGCATTCAGCTTCCACGAGTGGCCAGAGGACGGGTGACAAGGTGTGCGGCCAATGGGAAATTGTCATATACCCCTCTAGGAAAATACTCCACCCTGGTGATCATGGTCAGTAATTGGGTGGACCCTACGTAGAGGTCAATACGGGATAGTGACCCATGTGTTTTAGAGAAGCATGAGAACTGTTTAGTTGTTGGGTGTTTTGCCCTCCATACATCTGTCCAGCCCACCTCTATCAGCAGGCGGCTCAGAATAGTGCCTCTGTTCCCTGACAGAGGCTGGGCTGGGGATGTCTATCTAGTCTAGGATCCAGGTAGCCTTTAAAGTCACCCTTGATCAGTGTAGGGACATTGGGCTTATCGACCAAGTAAGACAGGAGAAGCTGCAATGTCTCTCTAGAGAATGGGGTGGGGTATGTACACAAAGGCAAATGACACAGTCAAGGTAAACACTGCAATACAAAAATACATATCTACCCAGAGGGTCTTTAACCACTTTCAGACCGGACCAATTTGCAGCCAAAGGACCAGGCTCCTTTTTGCGATTCGGCACTGTGTCGTTTTAACTGACAATTGCGCGGTCGTGCGACGTGGCTCCCAAACAAAATTGACGTCCTTTTTTTCCCACAAATAGAGCTTTCTTTTGGTGGTATTTGATCGCCCCTGCGGTTTTTATTTTTTGCGCTATAAACAAAAAAGAGCGACAATTTTGAAAAAAAAACGCATTATTTTTTATATTTTGCTATAATAAATATCCCCCAAAAATATATAGTTTAGGCCGATACGTATTCTTCTACATATTTTTGGTAAAAAAAATCGAAATAAGCGATTATTGATTGGTTTGCGCAGAAGTTATAGCGTTTACAAGATAGGGGATAGTTTCATAGCATTTTTATTAATAATTTTTTTTATTAGTAATTGCGGCGATCAGCGATTTTTTTTATTGTGAATGCGACATTATGGCAGACACATCGGACATTTTTGACACATTTTTGGGACCATTGTCATTTATACAGCAATCAATGCTATTTAAATGCATTGATTTCTGTATAAATGACACTGGCAGTGAAGGGGTTAACCACAAAGGGGCAGTGTAGGGGTTAAGTATGCCTAGGGGTGTGTTTTTTACTGTGGGGGGGCGTGGCTGTCAGCTAGTGAATGCTGATCTCTGCTCCAATCACAGGGAGCAGAGATCGGCGTTGCTAGGCAGAACGGGGAGATGCTGTCTATTTCCGCATCTCCCCGTTCTGCCTTCCCGTGAAACGATCGCGGGTGTCCCCGCGGCGATTGAGTCCGAGGGACCCGCGACCGGACTCACGGGGGTCCCGACCGGCGCGGGAGCGCGCCGCTCCCGGCGCGCTCCCGATGGCACGGACGGCTTAAAGGAGGGATTTACGCCCTCCTGCCTGTCCGTGCCATTCTGCCGACGTATATCGTTTGTGCGCCGGTCGGGAACCGGTTAACTGCGTCCAATTCCTGGTAGGCCAAGGATTTGTGTACCAAAACACTCACCCCACCTATGGATGGCATGGTATGCCTTGCCCACCCAGGAATATTGCAAAAAAACAATCGTGTCTTTTGTGAGGTGAGTCTCCTGGAGCCTCACTATGGCAGGATGGAACTGGACACCACGAAACATGTTTGTTATTAATGTGTGTGAACACCGCTCTAGGTCAGTCTCCCATCTCCACTAACGCACAGACCAAGTGCTGGCCCTGTCCATCACAGATTCCAATGAGCAAAAAAAGAAATCTGGTTGGGCGCACGTCCAGTAAAATCACCTTTTTTTTCAGCAAGTCCGTAAAAACATGTCCAAAAGCGTGAAATGTGTTAGCTGGAGATGTTGTTTTCATCTTTTTGTTTTTTTGGACATGTTTTTATGGACTTGCTGAAATATAGGTGATTTTATTGGACGTGTGGCCAACCAGACTTCTTTTTTGCTTAAAGTGGTGTTCCAGCCGAAATTTTACTTTTTAGATACAAATCCCCCTATAATCCTCACGCTTAATGTATCCTAGTAAAGGTATGCTGTAAAGGTCCGTTTTGTATTTTTGCACCGTTGATTTCTTACTTTTGTAAGTCCCAGCAGGGACCATCTCATGTGTGGGCATCTGAAGCCAGACTGTATTCCATGCATGCTGGTTACCCAGAAGGCACCTCCAGATCTCGCACATGCTCAGAGCAGCACGAGCAGTGTAATAGGTTGTAGGTCGGGTTGGAAACCTCTCCTCCCCCCTCCAGGAACCAGGAAGATTATAAATCTAGAAATATAAAAAGCTCCTGCAAATGGTAATTACTTTTTAAAAGATGCTAATTGTAAATGATATCCCTTGTTTCTGTGCAGATTATATATATATATATATATATATATATATATATATATATAAAAAATCTCTTTATGTATGTGTGTATATATGTATATGTATATGTATGTGTGTATATATATATATAGAAACAAGGGAGGTAATTTACATTTTTAAGAAAGTAATTACCTTTTGCAGGAGCTGCCCCATATTGCCCCTTATCAAAGCTGCCCCATCAAAACTGCACAATCATACTGTCCCCATCAAAACTGCCCCATTAAAACTGCGCCATCACACTGCCACCATCAAAATTGCCCCATTATACTGCCACCATCAAAAAATGCCCCATCAAATAGCCCTATCATACTGCTCCATGAAAACTGTCCCCATCAAAATTGCCCCATCATACTGCCCTCATAAAAATTGCCCAGATAAAATTGCCCCATCAAAACGGCCCCATCATACTTCCCCCATCAAAATTGCCCCATCATACTGCCCCCATCAAAATTGCCCCATCATACTGCCCCCATCACAATTGCCCCATCAAAATTTCCCCCATCAAAACTGCCCCATCATACTGCCATATCGAAACTGCCCCATTAAAATTGCCACCATCATACTGCCTCATAAAAATTGCACCCTCATACTGCTCCATCAAAATTGCCCCAATCAAAACTGCCCCATCAAAATTGCCCCCATCAATACTGCCCCATCAAAATTGCCCCCATCAAAATTGCCCCATCATACTGCCATATCAAAATTGCCCCATCAAAATTGCTCCATCATACTGCCCCCATCACTACTGCTCCATCATATTGCCCCAATCAAAATTTCCCCATCAAAACTGCCCCATCAATCCTGCCCCCATCAATACTGCCCTAATCAAAATTGCCCCATAATACTGGCCCATCAAATCTGCCCCATCAAAATTGAACCATCCAAATTTCCTCCATCAAAATTGCCCCCATCATTCTGCCCCATCAAAATTGCCCCAACAAAACTGCCCTATCATACTCCCCAATCAAAATTGCCCCATCTAAACTGCCCCCATCAAAATTGCCCCATCATACTGCCATATCAAAATTGCCCCATCAAAACTGCCCCAACAAAATTGCGCCATCATACTGCCCCATCAAAATTGCCCCATCATACTGCGGATTTTGAAATAATGCAATGCTATGGCCCAGCAATGCCTATTGTCTCCTGGGATTGATGACAAACATCTCCCAGGAGGCATTGCAGACCCGGAAATGAAGAGTTCGGCCGCGGCCCAGAGGAGGAACTGAAGATTTCAATCTTCATTATAACAGTCAGTTTAAAAAAAAGTTATGCCAAATCATTTTCAGAGCACACATCGGCTCGGGATGCCGAGGACTTCAAAAAGTGGGTGGAACTCCACTTTAACATATGGGGAGAAATGGGGAAAAAACCCTATTGGTTTGGTAGTGAAAAGGGTTAAAACGGGGAGAGGGAGGGGTAAAAAAAAGAATAGAATTTGGTTTGGCGCTTTTCAAAAAAACAAAAACTTTAAAAAATCTTTGTTTTTCAAAGAAAGGTTGAAAAATGAAAAAAATATGGTTTGGCAATGAAATGGTTCATAAATGAAAGGAAAAACATTTGACTTGGCAGTTAAAGGGTTAAAAATGGGGGGGGGGGGGGTATGATTTGGCGGTATAATTTAACATATGTGGGAGAAATGGGGAAAAAATTATTCGGCGGTGAAAGGGTTAATATGTGTGTAGGGGGAGGGGGGGTTACTTGGTTTGGCAGTTAAAGGGTTGAAATAAATGAACAATATAATTTGGCAGAGAAAGGGTTAAATCTCATTGACAATAACATGTTTTTCCAGGAGCCGTATACCTATATATATATATATAGGTCTGTATAGTGATCCCACAGGCTGAATTCACAAATAAGGTTTTAAAAGAAACGGGGGGACAATGAATGTTGTCCACATTCCATAAAAACAATTCAGTGCACATGTACAATATACACATAAAGTAACTACTGTAACCAGCGTGATGCTTGTTTCTCGACATTTTTCACTTTTCAGCTTCTTCAGGAGCTTATAAAGCAATATGTAGCTACAAAAAGCTAAATACAATCAAAATAAACAACAACAATAATTCCAAAAATTTGCTTAAAGAATTATTAGTAAGTATGCATGACCGTAAATAAACATTTCTGTTATCAAAGTAAATGTGTATCAAAAAGATATAACAACATAAATAATATGTTCAATGAATATCCATGAGGGTGTGATCACTATACAGAGGGGCACACAACATAAAACCCACCATGTATATAGAAGGTAATCAAGCTAATGCACACTACTAAAGGGTCCAAAACTGATGTAATTATAATAAGACTCCGCCTACAGCCAAAAAAGTGTCCCTAGAAACAATGTGAGTGGTTCTACAACTTCAGCAACATGGGGCTGCTTTAAGGCGCTTTAAAATAACAATTTATTTACATTTGAAGTGAATTTATCAAAACTGAAGCTGACACAATCTGGAGCATATATGCATTGCAGCCAGTCAGCTTCAACAGCGGGTATAGAAAAGAATCACCCCCTTTAAAATCACATTTTGTTGCTTTGCAGTCTGAAATAAAGGGACAGACACAGTTTGTTTTATTCAGCTGTGTTTACTCAGTGCAACCTATAACATCCAACTGAAAGATAATCCGCATGTCAGAAAAAAAGAAAATTCAAGAACGGAATCACTGAGTTGAAAAAAGGATCACCCCCTTATGTCAGTATTTTGTTGAACCACATTTTGCTTTAACTACAACCTGTTGGGATATGTCTCTACTAACGTTGCACATCTAGACTTTTGCAGTATTTGCCCACTCTTCTTTGCAGAACTGTTCAAGTTCAGTTCAATTTGATGGTGATCATTTGTGAACTGCAGTCTAATGCCGCGTACACACGATCGGAATTCTCGTTGGAAAAAGCTCTGATGGTTTTCCTGACGGAATTCCACTCAAACTGTCTTGCCTACACACGATCACACCAAATTAAAAATTCCAAACGTCAAGAACGTAGTGACATACAACACTACGACGAGCCGAGAAAAAATGAAGTTCCGAGCATGCGTCGAATTGTTTCTGAACATGCGTAGGAATTTTGCGCGTCGGAATTGCTACAGACGATCGGAATTTCCGATATAAACCTTTTCCGTCGGAAGAATTGAGAACATGCTCTCAATTTTTTGCTGGCGGGAAGTCGGCCAACAAAATTCCGATGGAGTCTACACATGGTCGCAATTTCCGATGAAAAGCTCTCATCGGTCTTTTGCTGGCTGAAATTTCGATCGTGTGTACGCGGCATTAGTCATTCCACAAATTTTCAATGTGGTTTTAAGTCTGGTCTCTGACTAGGCCATACAAGGACATTCACCTTTTTTCTCCTTCAACCACGGTGTGGTAATTTTTGCTGTCTGCTTTGGGTTATTGTCATGTTGGAAGGTAAACCTTCTTCCCATTGACAACTTTCTGGCAGAGGGCAGCAGATTTTCCTCAGAAATTTGTCCCATCCATTTTTCTTCTATCCTGACAAGTGTTCCACTCCCTGCTGCAGAGAAACTCCCTCATAACAGGATATTACCACCTCCATGCTTTACTGTAGGAATGGTGTTATTTGGATGGTGAACTGTATTGGATTTCCACCAGACATATCGTTTGGTGTTGAGGCCAAATAATTACATTTTAGTCTCATCTGACCATAACACCTTTTTTCCATGTGGCCTCAGAATCTTTAACCATCTCAATATAGTGCATTTTCACCCCCTTCCTGCCCAAGCCATTTTTCATCTTTCAGCGCTGTCACATTTTGAATGACAATTGCGCGGTCACGCTACACTGTACCCAAATGAAATTGTTATCATTTTGTCCCCACACATAGAGCTTTATTTTGGTGGTATTTGATTACCTCTGCGTTTTTTATTTTTTGCGCTATAAACAAAAGAGTGACAAGTTTGAAAAAAAATATATATTTTTTTAACTTTTTGCTATAATAAATATCCAATTTTTTTTTTTTTTTTAAACAAATTTTTTTTCCTCAGTTTAGGCCAATACGTATTCTTGTACATATTCTACATATTCTTGGTAAAAAAAATTACAATAAGCGTATATTGATTGGTTTGCGCAAAAGTTATAGCGTCTACACAATAGGGGATAGATTTATTTCATTTTTATAATTTTTTTTTTTACTAGTAATGGCGGCAATCTGCGATTTTTATCGTGATTGCGATATTGCGGCGGACATATCGGAGCACTTTTGACACATTTTTGGCATCCGCGCGCCCCCTGGTGGGCCGAAAAGCGTCATATGAAGCCCTCCCGCCACGAGAGCTGTGCCGCCTGCCCGTCAATTGACAGCCATCGGTCAGCAACCAGTTAGGGTGCGTTTAAAGTGGTCATATGAGACTACAATTGAATTATTTGGCCTCAACACCAAAAAATATGTCTGGCAGAAATTCAATACAGCTCACCATCCAAATAACACCATTCCTACAGTAAAGCATGGAGGTGGTCATATTCTGTTATGGGGGTGTGTCTCTGCAGCAGGTACTGGAGAACTTGTCAGGATAAAAGTAAAATGGATGGGGCAAAATACCATCAAATTCTTGAGGAAATACTGCAGTTCTCTGCTAGAAAGTTGTCAATGGGAAGAAGGTTTACCTTTCAACATGACAATGACCCAAAGCACACAGCAAAAATGACCACACAGTGCTTGAAGGAGAAAAAGGTGAATGTCCTTGCATGGCCTAGTCAGAGCCCAGACTTAAACAACATTTAAATTTGTGGAATGACTTGAAGACTGCCGTCCACAAATGGCCACCATCAAATTTAACTGAACTTGAAGGGGGTGATCCTTTTTCCAACTCAGTGATTCTGTTTTTTGAATTTCTTTTCATTTTTTATGACATGTTGGTCTTATATCTTTCACTTGGATGTTGCACTAGTAAACACAGCTGGATAAAAAAAAGTCTGTCTTTATCTCAGGCTGCAACGCAACAAAATGTGATTATTTTAAAGGGGAGTGATTCTTTTCTATACCCACTGTATATTTTATTTTTAGGCCCAATTTACATCTGCATGTCTTTTTTGCACGACACACAAAGGCAAGGGCAGCCCATTCATTTGAATGGGCTGCCTTACACATGGCAAATATGCCAAAGAAGCTCTTGCAGTTTTTCAGGTGCAGTTTTGGGCACGTTTGTCTCTGTTATGCCGCGTACACACGATCGGAAACTCCGCCAGCAAAAGACCGATGTGAGCTTTTGGTCGGAAAATGCGACCGTGTATAGGCTCCATCAGACTTTTGCTGGAATTTAGGCCAGCAAAAGATTGGGAGCATGTTCTCCGACGGAAAAAGTTTCTATCGGGATAGTCTGTGGCAGTTCCGACGCGCAAAATTCCGACGCATGCTCGGAAACAATTCGACGAATGCTCGGAAACATTGAACTTCATTTTCGCGGCTCATCATAGTGTTGTACATTACTGCGTTCTTGACGGTCGGAATTTGGTGTGACCATGCAGTCAACACAAGCTTGAGCGGAATTCCGTCGGAAAAACCATCCAAGGCTTTTCCGACGAGAATTCCGCTCGTGTGTACGCGGCATTAGAGGTTTTCCTTTAATCTAATATCTAATATTTATCAATAACATTACTAACACATGAATGAACGGGTTAGATCTTTATAGAATGATTGAGTTGTATATTAATGTCTTCTGGATATGTAAAAGTGAAATGTATAGACTTTTATACTTATGTATAAATATACATATTGTTATAGCTTCAGTCTGTGTTTCTCTTTGGGGAACTAACATATGGTAGTAGTAATTAGCTCTCACCTTCCCCATCACATATGGGAGAAGGAAGGTTTCACATTTCTTAAGATGTAAAAGTTTAAGTATGTTTTAGTTAAGAATATTAGTTCTTCATATGGGAATATCTCTGGATTAAGATATTAATAAGAACAAGGGCCTTTTATTGAATATAATATACATACTGATTTATGTAACTTAATTTGATTTAGATTATAAATGGAATTATAATGTATAGGTTAAATGGTTTCACACATTGTTCTTGCCCACTCCTCAGGAATGCCAATGCATAGAGACCGAGCAACCCCCACCATTGCGTGTGGGGAGGATGTGGTTGAAGCATGCGTTTTCTGGAGTTTGTTTAATACATTTTGTCACTAGAGTTTGTAGAACTGCAAGGCAAATAAGAACCCTAAACCAACCTTTTTAGTAAGGAGGGGTCAGATTTTAGGAGTAAAAGCTAGGAACAGAAGCATTTTGGGCAGACTGCTACAGACACACAGGGAAGCTGCTACAGCTTTAGACATACAAAGACACACATTTGATTAAATATACAATCTTCATTTCAAGAATATAACTACAATATTGATGTTTTTTTTACATTCTACATTTTGATATTGTTCTTGTAATATTTTGCTATTTTATTATTACATCAATTTTTGAGTTATTTACACAAGAACCAAACAGACTCTCTACTTCGGAATTTTTCTCACCAATATCATTTACAGAATATCGATAATAATACCATAAATAATGGTATTTAACAGTCTCACATGAACATGTGCAACTGCTGGCTGCGTTTGGGTTGCCATTAACAATGAATGGCACTGCAAGCGCAACATGCATTTTGCTTGCGTTCCATGAGTGCATGAAAAAGCATGCTTTTGCAAAGCTGACCTAACAATGCTAAAGATAGAATCTGATTGGTTGGCATGCAAAATTGCTCCAGAATCTGTCTGCTCCAGCTTTGAAAAACTCTCTCTTTATTGTACTTTGCTTTGTAATATACTTTTAAATTAGTCATTTCTATATTTAAATCATTCTCTGCATAGCAACTGTTGAGATGTTATCAGCAATGTAGGCAGTTCTTTCCCCTTACCTACAGTGTAGTCTGCAGCAAGAGTTCAAGACCCAGCTGTCTTTTCTGGCAGAGGTGTGTGAATCCACAATACTGGCTAAACATATTTTCAAATCCTTAGGCAGATAAAAGAGTTCACTAACAGTATATGCATGGAACTGTGTATTAGTTATTTGACTGGATTTCTTCTTTAACCTTCACAACAGGACAAACAAGTCGTGCCATCAATATGTTTTTTTGTGGGATCTATGCACCTGGGAAACTGGGTGTAAATTGGGGATCACATCCCAGATCGCCAAACAGACAGCATACTGTACATTTAAACTTTGGTGTGCTAGTGATATTTATATCTTATAGCTGAAATATTACATAACCACTCATCATGCGTTGTGTGGGTGTGCTTCTGCAATGACTGTTACTCATTTTGGTAGCTGGTTTCTGCACACAGTTAAAGGTATTAGAAACCTATTGCAAAGATACACACAGCTGCTTCACACTTGTTCAATAGGATCACTGCAGATCAGCCATAACTCATCAAGGAGCATCTCTGTATTCCAACAACCTTGCAAACCCCTACTGTGTTCTACTGTATGTGGTGTCAAAGTGAGAGCCAACAAACATTTTAAGAGGTTTTAAACCCAAAAGCAAAAAGGTAATATATTGCAGCTTACCAATCCTTAAATGTGGTGGCTGCATTCGTTTTTTAATTGTAGGCATATTTTTTATTTTTATTTTTACTTGATGATCTGCCCAGAAACACACTTCTTGCCTTAGCACTTCTTGTGTTAGGATGGCTGGAAAGAATAGTGTTCGATGTACCAGAAGGGGGACTCAAAAAAACAGGGACTGTTGTGTTAACGCTAGTGACAGACTACATCATATACACTCACTGGCCACTTTATTAGGTACACCTTGCTAGTACTGGGTTGGACCCCCTTTTGCCTTCAGAACTGCCTTAATTCTTTGTGGCATTGATTCAACAAGGTGTCAGAAACATTCCTCAGAGATTTTGGTCCATATTGACATGATAGCATCACGCAGTTGCTGCAGATTTGTCGGGTGCACATCCATGATGTGAATCTCCTATCCAAAGGTGCTCTATTGGATTAAGATCGGGTGACTGTGGAGGCCATTGGAGTACAGTGAACTCATTGTCACGTTCAACAAACCAGTGGTGAGATGATTTGAGCTTTGTGACATGGTGCATTATCCTGCTGGAAGTAGCCATCAGAAGATGGGTACACTTTAGTCATAAAGGGATGGACATGGTCAGCAACAACACTCAGGTAGGCCATGGCATTTAAATTATGCTTATTGGTACTAAGGTGCCCAAAGTGTGCCAAGAAAATATCCCCCGTACCATTACACCACCATCCCCAGCCTGAACCGTTGATACAAGGCAGGATGGATTTATGATTTCATGTTGTTTACGCCAAATTCTGACCCTACCATCTGAATGTCACAGCTGAAATCAATCAGACTCATCAGACCAGGCAATGTTTTTCCGATCTTCTATTGTCCAGTTTTGGTTAGCGTGTGCGAATTGTAGCCTCAGCTTCCTGTTCTTAGCTGACAGGAGTGGCACCCAGTGTGGTCTTCTGATGCTGTAGCCCATCTACTTCAAGGTTTGATGTGTTGTGCATTGAGAGATGATATTCTGCATACCTTGGTTGTATGAGTGGTTATTTGAGTTACTGTTGCCTTTCTACCATCTCGAGTCTACCCATTCTCCTCTGACCTCGGACATCAACCAGGGATTTTTGCCCATATAACTGCCGCTCACTGGGTATTTTCACTTTATCTAACCATTCTCTGTAAATCCTAAAGATGGTTATGCGTAAAAAAAAAAAAAAACAGTAGATCAGCAGTTTTTAAATACTCAGACCAGTCTGTTTGGCACCAACAATCATGCCATGTTCAAAGCCACTTAAAGTGGTAGTAAACCTATTTTTTTTTACTTGTACCTACAGAAAAGCCTATAATAAGGCTTACCTGTAGGTACTGTGAATATGTCCTAAACGTGCACTACTTAGGAGATATTCATACTGCATGCAGCCATTGACGTCACTAGCGCATGCACTCTGAAGGTCCGGCAAATCCGACAGGATTTTCCTGCCCACTTTTATTTAAAAGAAAGCAAAATTCACAAATACATATCTTCCCACACTGGGGGTTCTCTCCATCAATACGAGAAAACAATATTCAAGCCTCCTGGTTCTCTTTATCAGCCCTGCGGCTCAGGCCTCATGCCTTGATCTTCTAGACCATATAGCACCCCCAGTGCTAGTACAAAAACTCTGTACCTCTTCCATCTCTGTGTCTTTTCTTTACAGCTCCCAGCTGTTCCGTCTCTCATAGACTCTGTCTCCGACTCAGGTCTCTGGTTTGGGGCACCTCTGACTCTCGGGTGAGACCATGTCTCTTGGCTTCTTTTTCTCAGACTTGGGCCTCTGGTTTGGGGCACCTCTGACCCCTGGGTGAGACCCTGTCTCTCAGCTTCTTTGCCTGTCCTGTCCTGGACAGCATGGTACAGACGTGCACCTCTTGTCTGCCTTAAATAACTTACCCCTTCAAGAGGGTGGGGGGGGGCCTAGCCTGGTATGTGTTCTGGCCTTCAAGTGATATTTTTAGTTGCCAGTACTGTATACTGCCCTGTGAATATAGTACAGTTGAGTTATTTTCCCCCTCATCACTCAGTAAAGGGGGCCCTCCAGAGAGAGCCTATAGGCAATGTATGGTGTCTGGGAGTTGTATGGTGTCTGGGAGTCCTTTTGGGGTCATCTTTCCAGGTTGGGGGTTTCCATCAGATATGCGGGCAAGTCACAGCAGCAGTGTCATTACACTCCACTTTTTGATGCTGTTGAGATATTGTAACTAGTGCTCCTCTGTCTGGCTTAGACTCTGGATATGTAATGGTGGTCACCTCTTGGTCTGCCTCTAATTGGCTGATAAGGGTTTGCCTTCTGTTCTTACTGAAGGGTGCCCTCCAGGGGGAACCTATAAGGACTATATAGTACCTGGAGTCCTTTAACCACCTTGCGCCCACTATACGTCATATGACGTCCTCTACTTCCCAGGGGTATATCTGAATGATGCCTGTAGCTACAGACATCATTCAGATATTGCCGTTTTCAGCCGGCGATTCCCTGCACCATAAGAACGATCATATCGGCTGTTCCGATGGAAGTGGTGAGTCGATAGAAGCTCCCGCCGCCCTCCGGTGCTTCTACTGACTCACCGCTTCCATCGGTGATTCGGACACAGGATCCGCCGGCCCCCGGATGATGATCATAGAGATTTCCGGCGGACCAGATGGTCGCCGGAGTCTCTATGATCGTTCGGAGGCCGGGCGCGATGTTATGACGTCACGCCCGGCCTCTGCATTCAAATAACAGCGGCACCGCGGCTGGGAAGCAGGGATCGTTTTTTTTTTTTTTTTTTTTTTTAGGCTTCCCAGCCTAGAGGTAAGATGTGGGGTCTTATTGACCCCATATCTCACTGTAAATAGGTCTGATCGTGCCATATTACTATAAATCCAATTTTATTTTTTATTTTTTTAAAGTGTCAAACTAAAAAAAAAAAAAAGTAAAATTAACAATAAAAAAATTAATAAATTTAAAGCGCCCCTGTCCCCGTGAGCTTGTACGCAGAAGTGAACGCATATGTAAGTCCCGCCCACATATGAAAACGGTGTTCAAACCACACATGTAAGGTATCGCCGCGAACGTTAGAGCGAGAGCAATAATTCAAGCCCTAGACCTCCTCTTTAACTCAAAATATGTAACCAGTAAAAATGTTTAAAGCGTCGCCTATGGGGATTTTTAAATACCAAAGTTTGGCGCAATTCCACAAGCGCGTGCAATTTTGAATCGTGACATGTTGGGTATATATTTACTCGGCGTATCTTCATCTTTCACATTTTGCAAAAAAATGGACTAACTTTACTGTTTTGTTTTTTTGTAAAGCAGAAAACGCGTTCGAAAAATTGCTGAGCAAATACTGTGCGAGATAAAAAGTTGCAACGACCGACATTGTATTCTTTAGGGTCTTTGCTAAAAAAACATATATAATGTTTGGGGGTTCTATGTAATTTTCTAGCAAAAAAAAAATGTATTTTACATGTAGGAGAGAAATGTCAGAATTGGCCTGGATCTCAGGTGGTTAAGGTCATCTTCTTTGGGGGTTCCCATCTGATATGGGGATCAGTCACAGCAGCAGCAGCTTCATTACACTTTTTGATGACGTTCAGATATTGTAACTACTGCTCCTCTGTCTGGCTTACTTAGGCTCTGGATATGTAATACCCCCCCCCCCCCCCCCCAAAAAAGGAAGCATTGTAAAAAAAAATATATATATAAATTCCAAAAAAGTATATAAAAAAAATTGTAAAAATTGTAATTGTAAAAATAAAAAAATATATAGATAAAAAACTACTGACACAGTCCACTCCTCATCAGTGCCACCTAGCAGTGCCAATCAGTGCTGCATATTAGTGTTACTGTCACATGACATTAAAAAATGTATCGGTATCGGCAAGTACGTGAAAAAAGTATCGGTACTTGTACTCTGTCTTAAAAAAGTGGTATCGGTGCAACCCTAGTTAAGAACCTGGCCCTGGCCTTAATAGCATGTGGAGGGGTTAGATTGTTTATTGCTGTCTGTGTTCACACTGGAGAGATTTATTCTCACTTCCTGCCATGGTGACCTCTTTTCAAAGGAATAGAAAGCAAAGTGAATCTCCCAAATGGGGGGCACACAGTTAGTGGGACAGTCTTGTAACTGGTATGCAAGAGTACGGTACAAATTGCAAATTCATATGTGCACAGCCTTGTTATCACCTAGTGTCATAAGTACAGCCTCTGGAACCTGTCTTTTGGAAAAACTGTAATTTGTAGTGTTTGTTCTAAATCAACTCTTAGTTTTATGTGGATTGCCGTGTCTAGTATGCAGCAGATATAGGGCCAGTGGTGCCTAGCATGTACAGTTGGTATACTGTATATAACTAGAGTGTCCAATCTAATATGTTCTGTCATGTCTGATCCATATCCAATGATAGAAAGCCACTGGACCCAAGATAGTGTCTTACAAGTATCCTCACAAGTATGTCTTATTCATATATGTAAAAAGACAATGATTTTCCAACAGATCCCCCTTTTCTCTGTATCCCCTCTTTATCCTAAGCCACTCCACCCCTAGTTTTACTTGGTGTGAACAAAATATTTACAGCAATAGCTCAAACTACAATGGTTAGTAATGTGCAATTTTCATTTCTCACACTTTTCTAATGTGACAAATCTATAACCCTCTGGTTTTGATGATTTGACAGAATGTCCTTCACAAGAAAAATAGCAAGCTATTGTGTTTAATATCAAGTTATATTTTTTTAATTTCAATCATTTCTTGTACTTGCATTGAAAGTTGCATATCATTTCCCAGCTAATGTATAGACCAGTTACTCTCAACCAGGGTTCCATGGGGCTCTACTGCTTCTCAAGAGATTGCTAGAGGTTCCTTGATGATTGACCTCCCATCTGATGGTGCTTTTATATTTCCAGGTTTATACCCATGCGGCAGAGCCAATAGCATGACAAGAATTCTTTTTGGCGATCTGTAGGAGTGTCATTCTAAGCATCACTGTAAGGGGGGAGGTAGAGGGTGCATCCATCACACTGACAACCAATGCAAGAGGCATTCTCCTAGTGGCCCCTGATGGACTGATTTTAGCAGCGGTTCCCCTAGACCTAAAAACGATTTAAAGAGTTCATTTGGGGTAAAAAAAAATGAGAGGCTGGTATAGACATTTGCATTCAGAAACATGATGATGTAGGAGTGCACTGATCAATCAAATAACACTGCATACAACAGCTTGCTCTTTTTACAACAAACAAGGGTTATATGGGGTGGCAAAGGGTTTTTTATTGTTTCTCCATGACCAAAAGGTTGGAAGGCAAGCAGGGCAAAAATGAGATGCAGCAATAAACATACAGTATCTCACAAAAGTGAGTACACCCCTCACATTTTTGTAAATATTTTATTATATCTTTTCATGTGACAACACTGAAGAAATTACACTTAGCTACAATGTAAAGTAGTGAGTGTACAACTTGTATAACATTGTAAATTTGCTGTCCCCTCAAAATAAGTGAAAATAAATGAGTACACCCCTAAGTGAAAATGTCCAAACTGGGACCAAAGTGTCAATATTTTGTGTGGCCACCATTATTTTCCAGCACTGCCTTAACCTCTTGGGCATGGAGTTTACCAGAGCTTGACAGGCTGCCACTGGAGTCCTCTTCCACGTCTCCATGAAAACATCACGGAGCTGGTGGATGTTAGAGACCTTGAGCTCCTCCACCTTCCATTTGAGGATGCTCCACAGATGCTCAATAAGGTTTAGGTCTGAAGACATGCATGGCCAGTCCATCACCATTACCCTCAGCTTCTTTAGCAAGGCAGTGGTCGTCTTGGTGGTGTGTTTGGGGTCATTATCATGTTGGAATACTGCCCTGTGGCCCAGTCTCTGAAGGGAGGGGATCATGCTCTGCTTCAGTATGTCACAGTATATGTTGGCATTCATGGTTCCCTCAATGAACTATAGCTCCCCAGTGATGGCAGCACTCATGCAGCCCCAGACCATGACACTGCCACCACCATGCTTGACTGTAGGCAAGACACACTTGTCTGTACTCCTCACCTGGTTGCCGCCACACACACTTGACACCATCTGAACCAAATAAGTTTATCTTGGTCTCATCAGACCACAGGACATGGTACCAGTAATCCATGTCCTTAGTCTGCTTGTCTTCAGCAAACTGTTTGCAGGCTTTCTTGTGCCTCATCTTTAAAAGAGGCTTCCTTCTTGGATGACAGCCATGCAGACCAATTTGATGCAGTGTGTGGCGTATGGTCTGCGCACTGACAGGCTGACCCCACCCCTTCAACCTCTGCAGCAATGCTCGCAGCACTCATATGTCTATTTCCCAAAGACAACCTCTGGATATGACTCTGAGCACGTGCACCCAACTTCTTTGGTCGACCATGGCGAGGCCTGTTCTGAGTGGAACCTGTCCTGTTAAACCGCTGTATGGTCTTGGCCACCATGCTGCAGCTCAGTTTCAGGGTCTTGGCAATCTTTATGCATTGCTTTTGTATAATGTAAAGCAGTGTTTCTCAACTCCAGTCTTCAAGGCGCCCAAATAGGTCATGTTTTCAGGTTTTCCATTATTTTGCACAGGTGATGTGATCAGTTTCACTACCTTAGTAATTACCACAGCCATTTCATCTGAGGGAAATCCTGAAAACATGACCTGTTGGGGCGCCTTGAGGACTGGCATTGAGAAATACTGATGTAAAGTAATGCAACATTCTATTTAAAATGTGTTCCTATTAAATGTTTTATGAATTGATTATAAAACTCTTCTAAAGTTAACCTCCAATTAAGCTCTCAGCTTAAATCAGCTTGGGTGATTGGTGAGGAGCGCCCAATGTCCAAAAAAAAGTCTCACTTGATTATTTTTATAGTTGTTTATTGAAGATAAAAGTATACAGTAGAGCCAAAGCGTTTCAGGAGAATCGCCTCCTCCTTCGTCAGGGCTGTATTTCTTGGAGAATGGTTAGACTCTGAGAGGGTTAAATATATTCGTTCAGCAGCTCTTCAGTATGCTGGCGTTGTGGAGCAGAGACAGCAGAATACATTACAGATGCATTAAATCAAATGTGTTCAAACAGTGGCAGCCCGTCTATTAGGGACACAGCCTTTCTAATCCATGCGCCTGGCCCCTAATCATTTTTTTGAAGCACATGATTAGATCCTGAGGCTATAATTGGCTTAAAAAAAGGGTGGACTCGGGCGCAGAGCACTGCTCCCTGAGCCCATTCAGTTGTGTGACAACAGAAAATTAATTGTCTTCCTAATTCTCCTCCCGGCCAATCAGGAAGCGGCTCCTGAGACCCGATTGGTTGGGGAGTCCTAGGACTCCCAGCCAATCGGGTCTCAGGAGGACCCACTTCCTATTCGGACGTGAGGATAAGCAACGGCCCTGGCTCTTCCCTGGAGCAAGGAGCAGCATCGGCATCGGCCTCCTATGGTAAGGCCACTGATCGCCACTGTCCATCTCCCACGGGGGAGGGGGGACTGATCGTTGCTGTCCGTCTTACGCGCGCAGGGGGGACGCGACACTGATTGTCGCCGTCCATCTTCCACGCAGAGGGGGCAGGTTTGTTTGTTTCCCCCCCCCAAAATATTAAGCAATTAAGCACCAGCTGCCACTGTGTTCAAACATGCAGTTTTCTGTCACTGGCATTGATGAGTCAAACCTAGAGTTCTGCAATCAACAAATCTCGTACTCACTGCTGATTGAGAAGCTCTAGTTCTGACTAAGCATGTCATTCATTCTGAAAGGCACCCCCATGCATGTAAAATTCCAATGGCAGAGGTGGTGGAGGAGTGGTGTATTCACCGCTCCCACACCGCGCAAAAGATGCTGCTTGCAGGACTTTTTCTAACGTCCTGCAAGCGCACCGCTCCAGTGTGAAAGCACTCGGGCTCTCACACTGAGGCTGCATGGGAGGCGCTTTACAGGCGCTATTTTTAGCCCTTTAGAGCCTGAAAAAACACCTCAGTGTGAAAGTAGCCTTAAATATTTGTTTCCTTTTAGAGCTCCAGGTACCGCTGTTAACCCAAAATGACCTGATTTCCTCATCCACACTTTGATTTACCGATCAACTTCTGTACAACCGCCCTCCTTTTTCTCCACTTGATCAGTGCTGCAGGCAATGCTGATCAGTGAATTATGACGATGGGTAAGTCTCTCCGCTGTCAGAATTCATTGACACAGCAAGGAGGATCCCCCCATCCACCTTAAATGTGTGGATGAGGGAATCAGGTCATTTTTTTTTTGTTCAACCCGCTGGTTGAATTAAAAAAACCTGACTCATTTATGGACTGCATTGGTCTTCCAAAGCAGATACAGCTTTACACCCTTGTACTGACTAGTATTTTAGCATTCTCTTCTCCCTCAGTTTCTCTCCCTCAGTTTCTCTCCCTCGCTCAGCTAACATGACTCCAGTACTGAAGGCTTTGTGTAACTAAAAGGCAGGCTTGATCCACCTGCTGGCTTGTATACACTTTTTGAGCAATATTTATGCATTTTGTCAAGGCATCCCTGAAGAAACCTGAAGGCGCCCTAAGGTGCCTGGGCACCCTGGTTGAAAAAGGCTGCTTTGTGTTACTACTGTTCTGTAGTGACACACGTGTCAGCAGGAGAAACCGCAGCAGTCAGAGGGGAAATCGTGATTCAGTACACCAGGAAGTATCAGATAGTTGCAGCATGCCAAAGCTGGAGTTGGGTTTAAAGAGGTTGTAAACAAACATGAAAAAAAAAAAGACCTGCAAGACAAAGGCATAATGAGCTAGTATGCATAGCCAACTAGCTCATTATGTAATAATCACCAGAGATCGAAGCCCCCACTGTGGTGCCCGTACACAGCACTGGACGGCGACAGTTCTCCCTGGAGTTACTTCCGGGTATCGCGGCTTCGGCACTGTGATTGGCCGGAGCAGCGATGACTTTACTCCCACGCATGCTCGCGAGAGCCGCCGGTACCGGCACACTCACTGAAGCAAAAACTTCAGTGCGCTCGTGCCGATGACGTCAGCACATGCAGATACAGGGGATATCTCCTAAACCGTGCAGATATCCGAGGTAGCTACATGTAAACCTTACTATAGGCTTACCTGTAGCAACAAGTGGATTGCAAGGGTTTACAACCACTTTAAAGCGTAGGACACATGCTAAGGCATATAACATGCAAACAGCATCATGACAGACTACCGAGGACATATTCTGAGTTATTATTTAAATGTTTGGAAAATGCTACAATCCTTGTGTGAAGTTAGAGTTACTGACCTGGAAGAAGTATGCATTTGTGTAGAGGTAGAAATTTTTACCCACACACCTGTTCTGGGCCAGTGGCTCAGTGTATTTATATTTCTCCTCTCCCTACCTTCCTCTTTCCTATTTTCCCTTTGTCCTAGCATGGGTAATGAGTAAATGAAACCACATGCTGACCATTTTGCTTTGTCGTAATGTACAACGTTAGCACGCTGTGTTAAATCTACATAAAAACAAAATGCAATGACTGACATATTTTATTCACAATAGAAAACAGAAAACCTCAAATATTTAAACTGAGAAAATGCACCATTTTAACCACTTGCCGACCGGGCACTCCCGCGATCGTCTCACGGAGCGGCTGTACGGGGAGAGGCCGAGATAAACAGCATCTCCCCATCCTGCCTAGCAACTAGTGACGCCGATCTCTGCTCCCTGTGATTGGAGCAGAGATCAGCATTCACTAGCTGGCAGCCACGCCCCCCCACAGTAAAAAACACACACCCTAGGCATACTTAACTCTTTCACTGCCCCCTTGTGGTTAACCCCTAAACTGCTAGTGTCATTTATACAGAAATCAATGCATTTAAATGCATTAATTGCTGTATAAATGACAATGGTCCCAAAAATGTGTCAAAAATGTCCGCTGTGTCCGCCATAATGTCGCAGTCACAAAAAAAATCGCAGATCTCCGCCATTAATAATAAAAAAAAAATTATTAATAAAAATGCTATAAAACTATCCCCTAACTTGTAAACGCGATAACTTCTGCGCAAACCGATCAATAATCGCTGATTGCGATTTTTTTTACCAAAAATATTTAAGAAAAAAATTAAGGCAATTTTAAAATTGATGGCAGCAACTTATCTCAAAGTTGGGACAGGGCCATGTTTACCACAATGTAGCATCCACTTTCCTTTTAATAACACTCTGTAAATGTCTGGGAACTGAGGAGACCAGTTGCTGGAGTTTTGGGAGAGGAATGTTGTCCCATTCTTGCCCAATAAATCAAATGTCTAAACTGAGAAAATGTACCATTTTAAGGAAAAAATAAGGTCATTTTTAAATTGATGGCAGCACACATCTTAAAAAAGTTGGAACAGGGCAACAAAAAGCTGGCAAACAGGTAATAACAAAGATCTGAAAGAACATTTTGCAACTAGTTATGTTAACTGGCAACAGGTCAGTAACATGATTGGGTATAGAGAGTCATGCTGCGTACACACGGTTGGAATTTCCGGCAGAAAATTCAGACGGGAGCTTTTCATCGTATATTTTGAGCGTGTGTATGCCCCATCTGACTTTTTACGTCGAAAATTCAGACGGACTTAGATAGAGAAATGTTCTATATTTTTCCGACGGAACAAATTCCTATCGGAAAAAACGCTCGTCTGTATGCTGTTCCGAAAATGACACATGCTCTAAAGCAAGTATGAGACGGAAGCGCTCGGTCTGTTAAGACTAGCATTCGTAATGGAGATGGCACATTCCTCACTCTGCAAATTCTGTGATCTTTTAATGCAGCGCATTCTTTTGTGCTTTATAATGCTAGAATAATGAAGTTGTTTTGCTGCTGATATTCACACAGAGTTCTCACAAACGTATTTCTTTATTATTTATCGTGATCTCATGAATAATCTTTTATTTTTTTAAAGCCAGCTCTCCATAATAATGTTTAGAATTTTTTTTTATAGTCACGAGTCTGAAAAGCGCGAATCGTCGCTCACCAAACTTCTACTAGCACGAGATAAACACGAGATTAGCAGAAGGAGTCCAAAGGGTGGAGCAGTGGCTATTGAACTTCCTTTTTATAGTGCCGTGGTACGTGTTGTACGTCACCGCGTTCTTGGTGGTCGTAATTTGGCGTGACCGTTTGTATGCAAGACAGTTTAAGCGGAATTCCGTCGGAAAAACCTTTAGAGTTTATTACGACGGGAAAACCGGTCGTGTGTACGTGGCATCAGAGTGTATTAGAAGTAAAGATGGGCAGAGGTTCACCAATCTGTGAAAAGCTGCCTCTAAAAATTGTTAAACCATTTCAGAATAATGCTCTTCAACATAAAATTCACAAATCATCTACAGTAAATAATATCATCAAAAGATTCTGAGATTCGAAGGAAATCTGTGCACAAGGGACAAGGCTGAAAAGCAATATTGGATGCCTGTGATCTTCTGGCCTTCAGATGGCATTGCATTAAAATCAGGTATGATTCTGTAATGGATATCACTGCAAGGGCTCAGGAATACTTCCAAAAATGACTGTCTGTGAACATAACTCGACGTGCCATCCAAAAATGCAAGGTAAAGCTCCATCATGCAAAGAAGAGGCAAAATCTGAACATGATCCAGCCCGCTAGGTTGAATGAAAAAAAAAACTTAACACGTGTACCGGGCATGGGCTAGCATTAAGGAGTCATTAAACGTACAAAATACAAACACCAAGTAATTCTTTGTAACCATACTTTATTGTTGGAATTTTTTTCTGGCCCTGGTGTTGGTCAAGAGGTAACCTTAAACTTAAATCATAATTTAGCCACCACGGCTATAAACAAAATTAAATTATTGTTCTAGTTCACAGTGTCCATCCAGACGAAGCTGGACGACTAATCCCCCACTAACCAACACCATGACTTGCAAAAGAATATTTTTAGAGAAGAAAAGAAAAAAGGGGAAGGGTGGGCGGGGGTCCCGGTCTTGCTTCAGAGAGACAGGTAAGGCCGGACGATCCGCTCTTAAAGGGCCCCGTTTCGCGGGCTTTAGCGCTCCCGCCGCCATCCACCAATCAGGCGCTGTTGCTAGCCTGCTGCACTCACCAATAGCAACCTGCAGATGAGAAATCATTCCCCTCATACTCCCCCATGTTCGCCCTGCATATTGCAGGGCTTGCCATGGGCTAGCATTAAGGAGTCATTAAACGTACAAAATACAAACACCAAGTAATTCTTTGTAACCATACTTTATTGTTGGAATTTTTTTCTGGCCCTGGTGTTGGTCAAGAGGTAACCTTAAACTTAAATCATAATTTAGCCACCTCGGCTATAAACAAAATTAAATTATTGTTCTAGTTCACAGTGTCCATCCAGACGAAGCTGGACGACTAATCCCCCACCAACCTAAGCCAGGAGTGACGCTCCTGGCTGAGGTCCCCCCAACACCAAGGCACTCTCAATCAAGGCCTGCAGGCCCATGTTAAAAATATCCAGGCCAATTGCAGACAAATGGACCTGGTCCTGCCTGAACAGACCTAAGAAAAAACCTTCCAGCTCAAAATGGCGGAATGATACACCACCCAGTGAAACTAACATATTGTGTATGGTTCTATTCAGCCGCCTCCTGATCCTATCCATGTAGCTTAAGTCACCGCCCGGGGCCCACAGGAGCCGTGGGATCATTTCTGAAAAGGCCAGGGTAGTACTTGGGAACAGTAGCCTAAAGTCGCACAGATCCTTCTTGATCTCGCACAGAAGATCCCAAGTCCTAACCTTGCCAATATCGTTTGCCCCTAAATGAATAACCAGGATACTCGGAGGCGGCCAAATAGATGCTAAGTAAAGTAAATGGCATCTAAGATTACGCCATCTCAGACCCCTAATGCCTGACCAAAAAACTGTGTATAAAGAATCGTCCAGACCCAAATTACTTGAGTAGATCCTAGAAGAAGCTTGCTTACCAGCCCAGAAAATGTAGGAGTGGCCTACGATCCAAATTGCCTCAGTAGCTGGATCTGAAACAAAATCATAGCGTTAACAGATCTGGGCGAACATAAATTTTGTACCTATCACTAGCCCACCTACCGACCCTCTTTTGACTTTCTATAGGGAAACCCAATAGATTGGCCGCTGTGGCGGCCCCAACCCTAAATGAATGAGATGAAAATTTAAAACCTGAAAGATTGAGCCGTCTAAGGCAAGAAGCAAGAACAGCTGAAAACTGAAATCTGGTAAGCGGGGAACTGTTCTGGTGGATAAAAAAGGAACCCTCGCATGAGGGGCGCACAGCCAAAAAATTTGATACCAACACTACTGGGCATACTCTCGGATCCGGGGAACTAGCCAGAGGCACCCATTGACCTTTACCCAATCCAAAAGTTTTTGACCTGCAAATAAAGACACGAAGATTATCCGGCCCCAAGACTACATGCCTGAACAAAAGAAAAGAAGAGGAAGACCTATTCCTAGCCGTAAATTCACCGATCCTTAAAGCACCGAAGAAAGTGACCGAGAATGCTGCCCTGAAAAGAAAAACTTCAAACATAGATGTACAAACAACCTCCAGGACCGATAACAGGTTGATTAATAACTCCACAGAAATAGGCCGACGGCCATCCTTAGAAGGAGCCGATTTCCGAAAGCCCTTCAAAATTTGCCTGACTTGAAAAAATGAAGTAAGCGCTTGGCGGTCGGAAAATTTGAGAAAAAAGGAAACACCAGCCACAATCTTGTTAACTGAACCCGGACTCATACCTGCATTTATTAACGAAGATATGAAAGCCAGAGCGACATAACCATTCACCTCCAGAACCCCTGTACCGTGCTGAGAGCAGAAAGAACACCATCTGGACCATGCCAAACCATATTCCTGCCATGTCTTCGGCGCCAGTGAGCCCCGGAGGTGAGTAGCCATCAGTCCCAAATCAAGCCCCAGAGGAAATCTGGGCAGGGGGTGCCCGTTTGGTCCGCCGCAGGCGCCAAATCCCGAAAACGTTGGAACTGTGAACGAGATAAAGCGTCAGCTATATCATTCTGTAAACCAGGTAAGTACTGAGCCTTCAACCAAATGTTACAACGAAAACAATGTAATACTACAAAACGCAGTAGCTTAATCACCATTTCAGATTTTGATGACAGCGTGTTTATGGCAAATAGAACGCCTTTGTTATCTGTATGTACTAGCACCCTCCGATTCTTAAAGAACTCCTTCCATATTATTAATGAAACTACGACAGGAAAAAGTTCCAACAGGACTATATTCCGTATAACTTCCCCCTGTAGCCAGCTGGGGTGCCATTCAGAAGCACACCAACTGCCGTTCAGAAAAGCCCCAAAACCTGATGAACCAGCTGCGTCGGTGAAGAAATTTAATTGAAAATCATCCATAATAGATTGTTGCCATACCGTTGAGCCATTAAAATTAGAAAGGAAAGCATCCCACACCTTCAAGTCCTCTTTCACATTTGCTGACAGGTGAATATGTGAATATGGGGACAGCAAACCACTTGTGGCCAAGGCGAAACGCCTTGAAAATATCCTGGCCATCGGGATCACCCTGGCTGCGAATGCAAAAAGCCCCAATAGGGATTGCGCCTCTTTCAACAATACTTTTCTTTTGGACAAAAACAATGAAATTAATAATCTCAACCGGCACAGCTTTTCTTCCGGTAGCCGAAACTCCATTCGCATTGAGTCGATTGTGATGCCCAAAAATTCAATCGTCGTGGCCGGGAGGACCGTTTTCTCATGGGCGATAGGAATCCCAAAAAGGGTACACGTCCTCAAAAAAGTGTCCAGCGATTTAGAACACAATTGTGAGTCCACTGGACCAATGAACAAAAAATCATCTAGGTAGTGTAACAGGCCCCCCTCCGGGAGGCACTGTGCTACAACCCAGTGCAAGAAGGTAGAAAAGGCTTCAAAATAAAAACATGACAAGGCAAAACCCATTGGTAGACATTTGTCAAAATAAAATTGATCCTTAAAATTAAACCCCAGGGAATTAAATCCCTGCGGATGCACGGGCAGCAGCCGGAAGGCAGACTTGATATCTGCCTTAGCCAACAAAGCCCCCTGCCCAAATTGACGTAACAGCATCAGTGCTTCATCAAATGATGCATAGGACACCGGGGCCAGGACCCCAGAGACCTCATCATTTAGTGAACAACCTGCTGGATAAGACAAGTGGTGTATGAGTCGAAAACTCCCCTTCTCCTTCTTGGGAACAATTCCCAAGGGGGAGAGGCGGAAATTCTCAAAAGGTGGAAGCTTAAAAGGCCCCGCTACTCTACCCTCAGTGATCTCTTTATTGATTTTTTCCTGTACAATGTCAGGGTGCATCCTGACTGAGCGTAGATTCTCAACCCGGACGCACCCAGAACCTGAATATGAAGGGACCAAAAAACCATTAGCAAAACCCTCAAACAGCAGCCGAGCCATCGTGCGGTCTGGGTATTGTTCTAGCCAAGGCTGCATGTTTGATAATTTCACTGGCGTCCTGGCCCTTCCCTCCTGTCTCCCTGGGTACTGCTGTAGAGGAGGATGCGGCCGATTTACGAAAACACCTGTTTGCAGGATGGGCACCACTGCAGAAAGAGCATTCATGCCTATATCTGCAATTAGCCAAGAATTTACAATGCCCTTCGTTGAAGGCGAAACAGCATCCCTTGCGAAAACTATTCTGTGGGGGCACTACCCGGGGAGCAAACTGCGGCTTCTGTGGCAGCATGAGGTTTAGCCATAGACCCACATCCTTGCAACCTCATTGCAACATTGGGTGAACGGCCAGTTTTTGCCTAAAGTTCTCATCATAAGTGAACCATGCTATACCCCCAAAATGGCGAAAAGCCTCCGCTATTATATCCACATGCTGAAAAAGCCCTGAACATTTCCCAGGAAAACGCTCCCCTAGCACGGCCGCATAAATGCAAAAGGCCTGCAACCAATTCTGAAAAGTTTTTGGTATGGACTTCTTACGATCCTCCTCTGCTCTGTCATCAGAGCGTTTATCAACTCTAGCCATAAATTCTTTGGAAGCTGGCAATAAAGACATTAGATCAATAAATTCACCTTTCCAAATTTTATCCTTTACAGTATCTGTTAAGTGAAAACCCAGCGGGGAAATGTCGCATGGCATAGGCAGCCTAAATGATGACTCAGCTGCCCGTGGAGAAGTGGCTGCTTGATTTATGCGCCTGCCTGTCTGCGGCAGCACCCCACCTGCTGATAACTCAGAAGCATCTGCGTGCACACCTGATAAACTGTGCCATACTGGGCTTACTACATCCACCCGCACGCCATCATTAGGCTGCTGTATAGCACCACTAAAGTGTGCCCCTCCAAAAACCGTGTCATTCCTATTATCCTGAAAAGCACCATGATACTGTGCGCCATTAGTTTCTTTAATACCACCATAAGCAGAGTTCTGCAAACATGCACCAGACCGCTGTGCCCCTTTAACGTCATTTTTAGTGATAGAAAAAGCACCAAACTTTTGTGCACCTGTATCATTAACCACACCAGCACCATCTGTGTGTCTGTAGCCACTCCTCTCCTCCAGCTCCCTCCGCCTTCTCTATTAGGCGGCGCAGCAGCGCCTCGCGGTCCATCTTCTTCTGTCAGCTCTGCAGGGGTAGGGGGTCCCGGTCTTGCTTCAGAGAGACAGGTAAGGCCGGACGATCCGCTCTTAAAGGGCCCCGTTTCGCGGGCTTTAGCGCTCCCGCCGCCATCCACCAATCAGGCGCTGTTGCTAGCCTGCTGCACTCACCAATAGCAACCTGCAGATGAGAAATCATTCCCCTCATACTCCCCCATGTTTAATGACTGTTGAAAGAATGATGGATTATTGAAAGTGCACAGTGGTTTCACATTTCACCTACATCAACACATGAATTTGTGGTTCATATTATCTCTTTTTATGTTATATTATTTTACACATTCCAGTATAAATAATTGATAGTGCAGCACTATTTGTTATATCACATTTCATATAATTGTTATAACATTGTATTCTGTTTATATGTAAATTTACAGTGTCCCAACTTATTTGGAATTGGGGTTGTATGAATTCAACTGTACAAATGACCACAATAGGAGCCTTTTCTGCTGTATATAAAATAACACCTCCGCGACACCAACACTAATGTGAAACGCTGGCATTTGTAGTCCACATTTCACAAGGACTTATTATTTCACAGTTGTGTTTGCAGCAGGCGTTTTTGCATGTTTTGAGTTGGCATATTTATGCATTGTGTATCTCATAATTTAGTATTTGTTCATATTTTTTAAGGAGACAGCACACCCTTTTTTATACACTGTATACTATATAGTTATTGACATTTTATAATCAATAGCTTTTAACCTTAAAAGAAAAATGTTGCTTTCGCTGCAATAAATACTTTATCTCCAGTTCTGTCTTCCACAGATAATGTTCAATGTTATGCAACACACTTTTTGTAAGCCCAAAACTTTAAGGACACCTTGGGAAGCATCATCCTGTCGACCTGGGCTCACGGGAGAATGCTGCAGCAGAATGGTACTTACTTCATTACATGATCACTGTTCAGGACCACCCATCATTGGAGAAGGGAGGAAGAAGATCCTGACTGTATAGAAGACACCTGGAAAAAGTAACCTACTAAATGCAGGAATGCCCAAACTATAGTTGGGTTTTAAGAAATGCATCACTCTTTTACTGCATGGTTTTTAATTACCGGTAAGAAAATTTTCAAAGAAAACCTGCTAACCCTGTTAACCTAAGGAATCATTCAGCTGCTTCCCTATTTTATTTTATAAACTGCCCTACCAGCAGATAATTAGGATGCCATTGGTTAAAAGCTTGGGATCCCTCACAATTTTTCTTCTAGATGCTTTATAGATGAGGCCCATTGCCAATCATTTGTGAGTATTTAATATGAATGCCTTTGTGTTTGAGTTTTGCTGTCTTTATACTATTTATATATCAGGGATACAGAATCAACAATGTATAAGGCATTCTTAATGCTAAATTGCTAGACTGATATAGGTATACACTGCATCAAATATTAATATCCATTAATACCCATAGTAAAGGCCCATCACATACGCTGAATATTGGGCGGTATTTGCCGGTTCAATAGAAACCGTCCGACATTCGCCCTGTGTGTACGGCAGCCGGTCCAACAGAAGGCGGCTGAATGTCTGTCGAAATGGCATGATTGAAAAAAGTCTGCCGATTGGCATACAATCAGCACTTTCAGTCAATGGCTGAAAGCGCTGAATTGTGTGTTCTGGCGGGGGGCCGCCCCCTGTCATTACACAATAGTTTAGTGGGGAGATCACTGTACTTACATCAGATCCTCCCGAGCTCTTCAGTTTTTTTTTTTGTTCAGCCCACTGGGTTGAATGAAAAAAAAAAAAACTGATAGTGTGTACCAGGCTTAAAGTGGATATATTCATGAAATTTTACCTAGACGCATATTTCTGTAGAGTTTACTTATCTCTCTCCAAATCACCAAGTCCTGTATCTTGGTGATTATCAGCATGATAACGTTCCTCTGTTATCAGCATGATAACTTCTGACAAGTGCTCCTACACAGGAGATAAAAGCAGTTGAACATTTGTGTTGGGGAGGTAACTTAGAGATAGATAAACATTGAGCGGGTCTATTCACAGCACAGCTCTGCAAGTTTCTTCATTACTCCCTATGTGGAGGGGGGGTGTGCCTTTCCTCCAATCAGCTGTCACACGGTATATGCCCAGACTCCACACTCAGTGCTGAACAGGAAGAAAAAATTGTAACACAATGTTCACTTTCTAAAGAATATATAAAGCTGAAGACATCAGAAATATGTGTAATGCCCCGTACACACGGTCGGAAATTGCGACGGATTTTGTCCGACACGCATACACACGGTCGGACAAAGTTGTCGGAAAATCCGATCATTCTGAATGTGGTGACGAGGGAGATTTGTTTCATCTCTGTGTATCATCTGAGGCTGTTCACTTCCGACGGAAAAAGTCTGACCGTCGGAAATTCTGACCGTGTGTACCGGGCATAAGACTTATATAGGGAGATTTGTTTCATCTCTGTGTATCATCTGAGGCTGTTCACTTCACTGGGTATAGCAGAGGGTTTACATCCACTTTCAGACAAGACCACAAGGTTGTATAGCAGAAAAAATAACAATACAGAAGTTGCAATTACTTTTGAAATTCAAGCTGCTATTGTAGTTGAACTGAGCAATTGTGTGCTCCTTTTCTTTCAATCATCAATAATCTCAAATGCAGAAAGGTGCCTAACAGCAGAACTTCTAACATTGCACCATCATACAACTTGTTTTTTTCCATACCGAAATTTGTTATAATGTTGTAAACCACCCATATTCTAAGGGACTTGGCCAAAACCTGTCATTAGTGGACTACTACATGTTGAATCAAAGTTTTATTGGTGATAAATTGCCTTCAAGAGCTTGTTGTTGGGGGTTTTGATACATGTAACGCAAATTGTATAGCTACATATTTAATTTTTTTTACATCTAGGGTGGAAGGCCATTAATGCACTTTTTGGAACCTACTTTTAAAACAGACAAATTATTATAGCAGCACTCTTAAACCAGGTCAAAAGCAGGTCAAAAGCAGTCATTAACCACTTCCACCCCAAGGACATCATATGATATCATTGACTTTCAGTGGTGATATCTGAATGATGCATGCAGTTACAAGCATCATTCAGATATCATCTTTTACAGCCAGCAATTCCCTTCACCATAACAACAATCATAGCAGCAGTTCAGCTGCTTGATCGTTCTTGCAGGCGACGGAAGGGGGATGTCCCTTCGGTGCTTCTCCCGAGTCGCCCATACGATTGGCGAGCCGGAAAAGGAATTCGCTGTGGTCGGACCTTGATCATAGAGATTTCCGGTCACCAGTCATCTCTATGATCTTCGAAGGCTCGGGCACAACATTATGACGTCACGTCCGGCCGGCAGAAGTAAACAAAGCCAAGAACTTGGCTGGAAAGAGAGATCTTTCTTTTTTTGATTGGCACCATTCCACCAGTGTGTGCAATTTTAAAGCGTGACATGCTAGGCATCTATTTACTTGGAGCAACGACATCTTTCACATTATACCAAAAAATTGGGATAACTTTACCATTTTTTTTTTTTATTCATGAAACGTGAAAAGTTGCAACAAACACCATTTTATTCCCTAGAGTCTCTGCTAAAATATATATAATTTGTGGGGGTTCTGAGTAATTTTCTAGCAAAAAATAATGATTTTTACATGTAGAAGAGGAGTGCCAGAATAGGACCTGTATGGAAGTGGTTAAATGCAGACAGTGAAATACAAGATTTTAAGGGGAAGATCTATTTGGTCATTTATATAGTGAAATATTTATTATTAAGACTGGCTTGTTTCAAAAGATACATTAATTTGAGGCAATAGGCATCTGCAGATAGGGAGTCTACCCAAGTACAGGGCGGAAAAAAGTATTTGATCCCCTGCTGATTTTGTACGTTTGCCCACTGACAAAGAAATGATCAGTCTATCATTTTAATGGTAGGTTTATTTTAACTGTGAGAGACAGAATAACAACAAAAAAATCCATAAAAATGCATTTAAAAAAAGTTATAAATTGATTTGCATTTTAATGTGTGAAATAAATATTTGACCCCTTTGCAAAACATGATTTAGTACTTGGTGGCAAAACCCTTGTTGGCAATCAGAGGTCAGACGTTTCTTGTAGTTGGTCACTAGGTTTACATCTCAGGAGGGATTTTTTTCCACTCATCTTTGCAGATCCTCTCCAAGCCATTAAGGTTTCGAGGCTGACGTTTGGTAACTCGAACCTTCAGCTCCCTCCACATATTTTCTATGAGATTAAGGTCTGGAAACTGGCTAGGCCACTCCAGGATCTTTAAAAGAGAAGTTTGTTTTTTTACCCACCATACTTTCCTAGGGGGATGCAGCATCTGCCCCCGGCCCCTCTGCACTTGGAACCTAGCATCAAACACTGCCGATGGCTCGGTTCTCTCAACCCCCCCCCGACTGGAGAGCTCCTGCCTGTCAGTCAGCAGCTCTCCTCTCGGCTCCTCCACTCTCACTGGAGTGCTAAGCTGTGGAGGAGTGGGGAGCGGCCGTCTCAGGCTCAGCTCTGAGCTCTGAGCTCAAGCTAGACATCTCCTTTAATGTGCTTCTTCTTGAGCCACTCCTTTGATGCCTTGGCCATGTGTTTCAGGTCATTGTCATGCTGGAATACCCATCCATGAACCATTTTCAATGCTCTGGCTGAGGGAAGGAGGTTCTCACCCAAGATTTTATGGTACATGGCTCTGTCCATTGTCCCTTTTTGATGCAGTGAAGTTGTCCTGTCCCCTTAGCAGTGTTCATGGGGTCATAGGCAGCATTCCTCCTCCTCCAAAACCGGTGAGTTGAGTTGCCAAAGAGCTTGATTTTGCTCATCTGACCACAACACTTTCACCCAGTTCTCCTCTGAATCATTCAGATGTTCATTGGCAAACTTCAGACGGGCCTGTACATGTGCTTTCTTAAACAGAGGGACCTTGCGGGAACTGCAGGATTTCAGTCCTTCACGGCGTAGTGTGCTACCAATTGTTTTCTTGGTGACTATGGTCCCAGCTGCCTTGAGATCATTGACAAGATTCTCCCATGTAGTTCTGGGCTGATTCCTCACTGTCCTCATGATCACTGAAACTCGACGAGGTGAGATCTTGCATGGAGCCCCAGACAGAGGGAGATTGACAGTTATTTTGTTTCTTCCATTTGTGAATAATCGCACCAACTGTTGTCACCCTCTCACCATGCTGCTTGGCGATAGTCTTGTAGCCCATTCCAGCCTTGTGTAGGTCTACAATCTTGTCCCTGATATCCTTGGACAGCTCTTTGGTCTTGGCCATGGTGGAGAGATTGGAATCTGATTAATTGATTGCTTCTGTGGACAGGTGTCTTTTATACAGGTAACAAGCTGAGATTAGGAGCACTCCTTTTAAGTGCTCCTAATCTCAGCTCAATACCTGTATAAAAGACACCTGGAAGCCAGAATTCTTGCTAATTGATAGGTGATCAAATACTTATTTCACTCATTAAAATGCAAATCAATTAATCACTTTTTTGAAATGCGTTTTTCTGGATATTTTTGTTGGTATTCTGTCTCTCACTGTTAAAATAAACCTACCATTAAAATTATAGACTGATCATTTCTTTGTCAGTGGGCAAACATACAAAATCAGCCGGGGGTCAAATACTTTTTTCCCTCACTGTATATTTGAATACTGTATGCATAAACAAATGATTTATTGTACTGTTTTCTTTTTTTTGGGTGGAAAACATTGGTCAGCTCATATCTACACTGTGTTTGAGCAACTGCATAATCATTAACCAATGTTTTCAAATGAGATGTTATTAAATTTTATAACTACCAGAGTCAACACTGATATATGTCATCGCAGATTTTTAATCAGGTAAACCATCAGCCAAAGAATAAACTGAAGAAGCCAGAGAGCACCTCATTCTGGTTTAGGTCTAATCCATTGAACATAATGAAGAGCAAATTCACATTGTTGATTGGATCTACGTGGTAAATACTGGGGGAGATTCACAAAAACTGGTGCATACAGATTCTGCTGCAGCTGCACATAATAACCAAATAGCTTCCAACTTCAACTTGTTCAGTTAAGCTTTGACAATATAACATAGAAACTGATTGGTTACTATGCACAGCTGCACCAGATTCTGTGTGTAACAGTTTTTAGTAAATCTTCCCCATTGTGTCTTTGGTTTTTCCAAATTAGATCTTCAAATTTTACAGCAATAATGATAAATACAAAGTTTTACAGGTGAGAGTTTTTACATCGAGCTTGGCAATGATAGTAATATTTTTTTGTTTTGTTAAAAGAACAGAAGCAAAATACATGCACTACCAATTTTTAAATGTATTTTTACTTTGGTTGTAGTGATTTGCATCGTAGTAAACTCTTACATATTTCATTAAAAAAAACACCCATTATTTTAGTATAATTTTTATGCATGGTGCTGGTTGATGATGTAATGGTGGGCAATGCTGCCTTTTAGTACTAGACTTCTGGGTTTCAGCCCCACCTTGATTCTAGCTGTATTTTATAATGGGGGTTGCCCAAGTTTATGTTAGAATCTGCCTAAATTGGCCTAGCAATTATGTGTGTAGGTGGAATAGACTTTAAAAGTACATCCTAGTCAAAGCTGAAAGTTAAATCTTGAGATGTGTAGGGAACATATCCTAACTGCTAATTAGTTTGTTTATTCATTCATACATTGCTGTGCTGCCCCCAGTCCTTTTGTTTATATTATGGTGATCCTGGAACATACCTGCTGGTGATGAGGGAACCTGTATTAAGAAGTATATATAACAGATTATCTATGGTGGGCTTGGCTCCTAGCATACTGACACAGAGCACCTGAGCTAGCCCTCTAGGACAGCACAAGGCTGAAGACTGGCTGCAACATCAGCGGCCTCTGATTGTCTGAATGCCAGTAGCTTTGTACATTGGGAGAGATCAGGCACTAGAATTAGGCACCTCCCCACTTGCCTAGGTCCAGGTTTCAACAGGAAGTGAAGATGGAATCTGCGTACCTGGTGAGAAGCTGAGACATTCAAAGCAGTATCACAGGGCCTATCTTCAGGGCTAAAGCCCTTCCAGTCAATCAGCTATTGGAGTTTATCACAGTTGGTTTTGAAGTCCAGGATTAGACGGACCTCATATTCCTGAGATGGGTTGTTAGAGGGAGTAGCTAAAAATGAAAAATGTGTCCAAAACTTGTGGCTTGGGTAGAGACACGTGGAAGGAATTAAGAATTTTCAGGTGTGAAGGCAAACCAAGTCTGTAGCAAACTGGGTTGACTCATTCAGAGATGACACAAGCCCCAATGTAATGTAGGTCAAACTTCAAAGGGGACTTTGAGATGGATATTCTTTGTAGCTCGCCAAGCCCTGTTCCCAGATAGAAGAATTAGTGCCTTTTGCCAATGCCAGTCAGCAAGTTTCTTGTGTCTAGCTGCAGATTGCTTGAGCTGATTCTGGACCTAAAACAAGATATTGGTTCATGTTCTTCTGCATGGCATCTAGTGCCAGCAACTCGGGAGTACATGTTATATGCCCTTGAGGGGCAAGGGCTGTTGAAGGTGCTTGCCATAAACATAAAACTGAGATTCTTAGGTATTGATATTATGGTGATTATTACAATTGAACTCTTCCTAAGAGAGAAGGGCAAACCAGTTGTCCAGGCTCAAAGGAAATGTTCAAGAGACTGGTTATTTCTCTGCTTGTTGGATTGTGGATGGTAGTCCAAAGAGAACTATAAATCTGTCCAAGGAATTATATAGGCCCATCCAGCAACATAATGTACACTGGATCCTGCAGTAAGGCACCAGAGGTTGATTTACTAAAGGCAAATAGACTGTGCATTTTGTAAATGCAGTTGCACTCATTTTCCCAAGAGCTTAGTACATGTGGTGAAGCCCAGCTGATTTCCATCATACAAATATGTGAAAGCAAAAATGCTGTTTTTTTTATTTCCCCTGCACTTGATTGGGTATTCTTTACAATTTACTTTAGTAAACCAACCCCTATGCTGGCTGGTATACCATGGAGTTGGAAGATCTCCCAAATAAAGAATGGTACCAAACCTGATGCTGAAGGCACTGTAGGGAGAGGTATGAAATATTCCATTTAGAAAATCCCTCTACTGCTACCCAGACTACCATAGACCCTTTTAGGGAGAGGGATTAGTGATCCATGTGAAGGCCCAGTCACCAATTAAAGCAGGAAACAAACAAGTAGGTTTTGTGGACACCTGAGCGTCCAGAAACCTTGGAATTATGGGCCAATCATAGTAGTTTATTTTTTGAGTACACAGGTATGAAAGTTCTACCCAGAAGGGCAAAGGACTCACAGATGTAAGCCAGAACCAGGATGGGAGGAATGATAAACTCCAGGCTCAGAGGGAGATTCTGAGTCTTGCTAATCAAATGAAGGGGGCAGAGCATCTGCTCTTGAATTGGCTGTACTGTGTTTGAAGGTAATAACGAAATCCAATTAGTAGAAGAACAAAAACCATCAAGCTTCTCTGCGATTTCAAGAGACATGCAGTTCTTATTGTCTGTAAAGATTGTAATCCATTGAGGTAACTTTTACAAGGTATCACCACTCTTTCAAGGCTATTTTAACCACTTCAGCTCCAGAAGGTTTTACCGCCTTCCTGACCAGGCCATTTTTTGCGACACGGCACTGCGTTACTTTAACTGACAATTGCGCAGTCGTGCGACACTATACCTAAATAAAATTGATGTCCTTTTTTCCCCACAAATAGAGCTTTCTTTTAGAGGTATTTGATCACCTCTGCGTTTTTTTTTTTTTTGCGCTATAAACAAAAAAAGGCAGACCATTTTGAAAAAAATATATAATTTTTATAAAAAAATGTAAAAAATCTAATTTCTTCAACAGTTTAGGACTATTTGTATTCTGCTACATATTTTTATATTTTATATTTACCGCCATTCTGTCTCTCCAGCGAACGATCACGGGTGGCACATGCCCAAGAGCCGATGTAAGAAATCACATACAGATACATGACTTTGCACTTATATATACGTGGGGCCTTCCTTAAGTGGTTAATGGTGAGAAGCTCATGATTTGAATATTGCTGGGCCTTGCCATTCCACAGTCCCCAGCTACGATAAAATGTAGGCTCTTCTCGTTCCTGCTATGGCTTGAGAAAACAGTGAGCATACTCCAAATGCATAGCCACTCTCTGCTGCCCTCCTATCATGACATCATCCCCGCATGATCCCGGAACCAAGTATACTATCTGTCGGCGCAGGAGCCACACACACCATATGGGGACCATTTGCAGAGAGACAGACTCGGAATGGAGATGCCGGAGACTGTATAATTATGAAGTGCTAGTTTTTCTATTTTATTATCTGAGCTGTCATGTGTGATTTTATAATAAAACAAGTCCTAATACTACACTCTGAAGTCTATCCCCTGCTCTTTCTTTTTTCTTTTACAGAGATTGCTTCAACTCTCGGGCCACCTGCCATGAGTATTCTAGACTTTTGAGTTTGGGCTTTAGATATTTTATGCTGGACTCTTGCATACCATTGTAATCATATAATCCCTTGGTTGTGCCATTTTTCTTTCGTGTGCCATTCCTTTTTTGTTTTTGTTACCCTCACTGGGTGACTGGAAAAGCCCACAGAAGAAGTATCAACTTTAATGGAGAAGGACTTGGAAATGTCCAGCCTTAAGAGAGCAGGACCGGAAAGGAAGGCTAGTGGTCTTGGGATTGGCATCCTGAGTAAAGGCTGCAACTGATGTGACAAGTACAGAAAAGTTGTTTAGGAAATTCTGATCATTCATGAAGCCTAGAAAGTGCTCAGTAGTTCTGAGACCAGTACGCAAGGGCTAGTTGGAGATCACAGTGATCTACTCAGGGTCTAAGAAAAGACCATCCTTGCATAACGTGTAGCGTAGGGAAAGTACTTGTTGCCATCTGAAGAGGCATTTTTTTCCACTTTGGTGTTCAGCCCATTGTTACAAAGATGTTGAAGGACTGTGCAGACATGATGTCAGTCGATGGGAAGATCCCGGGGAAAGATTAGTATGTCAAGGTAAATGACTACATAGACATAAAGGAGGTCACATAATATCTTATGAACAAAATATTGGAAAACTAGTGGGGCATAACAAAGACAAATGGGTATCACCATGTATTCAAAGTGTCTGATGTCGGTCAGTGAGAAAATCCAGGAGAACGATTATTTTGTCAAGATAGATGACCACATAGACATAAAGAAGGCCACGGAAGATTTTATGAACAAAATATTGGAAAATTGGTGGGGAAAAACAAAGGCCAATGGGTATCACTATTCATAGTTTTCCACTCATTTCTCTTTTTATCAAAATCAGATTGTAGGTACCACAACGGTTTGTGAAAATCTTCCCCCCTTGGAGATGATCAAATAGTGCAGTAATTACCAGCAGTGGGTATTGGTTTTTAACCATGATAGCATTCAGCCTGCAGTAATCCATGCATGGACAGAGTGAACTGTCTTTTATTTTTTTCAACAAACAAGAACCCCACTCCAGCAGGCTTACGGATAAACCCCTTTAAAAGATTTTCTGTAATGTACTTCAACATCACCTGGGTTTCAGGAAGACTAAACTTGACCTTTAGAGATGCTGGATCTCAGGCTCAAGTCAATTCTGCAATCATAAGGCCAAATGGGTGGAATATGGCCTGTCTTGCGTTTACAAAATATATACAAAAAATCCACAAAATGGGCTGGCACCAGGGAAGTTTCCTATATGCTGAAGTTAGCAGCTTAAGCAGTTTCTGTGAATGCTGGCAAAATGATGCCTTCAAAACATCAAAGACAGATATTCAGCAAAATCCAAGTTTACAATCGCAGGCAAACAAAATTTGGTTCTGTAAGATGAATCTAAAAGCAACAAACCTTAGACTCCTTTATAAGGCCCCTTGCACACTGCTTGGTTTTACAGCTACTTCTAGGGGCATCTGTCGTTATTTTTTCCTGCCTCTGAACGCCCCTATATGTTAGCCTATGTCTCCTTGCACACATAGGATTTTAGCAGCGTTTAGACGCAGGAGCTTTTTGAGGAAGGAAAAAAACCCCATTGCCAGTGCGTCCAGGAACAGCAGAGTTTGGGCAGAAAAAAAAAAACACTTGACGCTACTAAATGCTGCTAGAAGCTGCTAAACACGCCTTGAGCATTAATTAATTTCAATGGCCAGAATAATTTAACACTTAAGAGCTTGATGCCTGTAAAAGCTTTAGACACTTTTACAAGCGTCAGGTATTTTTTCTGCAAAAACCCTGCTGGCTTCAAGGAGAGTTAAAAAGTGTCCTGTGTGCATGAGGAATAAATGTATCTGGTGGATTACTTTTGAAATAGTATAAATCCTCAATTTAGCATTTTACCTGTACCGCAGACTAAAATGCTAAAGATCCCTGTAAAAAATCGTTAACAGAAACTCCTTACTTTTTATACCAAAACTTTTTTCAGTCCTGTCCAGTATTGTGTCTGCTTAAAAGAATAGGAAAAACAAAACATAAAAAAAATTGGTGCATATCAAAAAAAAAAAAAATCAGAAAATCCCAACAATGATTTACAGTATCTCTATTTTTAATTTAATAGATTCCTTTGAAACTCCCATATGGAAAGCCATTGCTTCTGGCCCATAACTTTTTGGACCAGAGAAGAAATGCACCCTGTACACCCAGTAACTTACTAATTTAGTGTGTGAAGGTATTCCAGATTGTTATATTATTCAATAGTATAAAATGGGAAATTACCATACTTTATCAGTCCATTCTCCCTAATAAGGAGAGATAAATACAAATCTGAAAAAGTTCTAGCTCTTTAACACTCTCCAAAACGTAAAAGTTTTGCTTGGAGCTCAATGTAACAATAATAATAGCGAAAATAAGTGGATAATATATTATTCTCTGAACACCCCTACTAGTAAAGACTTGACCTCTGTTAAGTTGTTGATGCTCGCAGTATAATGTGTTCACATCAATATTAACTAAACAAAAAAATATAAATTGCTGCGCAACACCTTTGTGTCTCAATTTTATTACCCCTAATTGGCTATTGTGAGAGCTTCAATATTAAATGACATAATAAGTAAATAATACTATATACTATAAATCAACAAAAGTGCTCAAAACAAGCACTCTCACTGTTGCATTCATCAAATAATGATACGGGCACCCATTTACATTGATGAATGACGCTAACACTTATCCTTAAAGCGACAAAAATTATACAAATTACATGTCCAGCACAGGATTAATGAAGTATTTTTCATCATTTTGGAGAATGCACAATTGAAGGGACTTATTTAAAGGACATGTTTATGTGATTTGTATTATTTTTGTCACTTTAAAGATAATGTGTTATTAACAGTCATCAATGCAAATGGATGGACGTATCATTATTAGATGAATGCAACAGTGAGATTGGCTGTTCTGAGCATTTTTGTTGATTTATAGTAGTGTTATTTACTTATTATTTAATTTATTATTGGGGCACTTACAATAGCCAAGTATGGGTAATAACTTTGAGACACAAAAGTGTTGCGCTGCCATTTTTTTTTTTTTTTTAATAACAATATTAATATATAGTCCAAACCTACTTTTGGACTTTTTAACCATTTAACTTTCCAAACTAGCCTCTACTATATCCTTAAATTGTCCCTTATGGTCATGTACATGAGCGTCATACATAGATCATGTATCATACCTACATATCATGTATCAGGCACACAATGAAAACCCAATCTTTGTAGATAATGTTACAACAGTATTAAAAACCCAGGGGCAGCCCTGCTACCTGCCCGCTGAACAACGTATTTTTGATAGATGTATTTGCTAAATAATATTGAATGTGCTTCTTTGACTGTTCAAAAATGATTTATATAAAACTATTGATTGACCAGAACTGCCAATTCAACATAAGACCCAGGAGAAACACACACAGCTTACACCCTGCTGGTGATCAGTTAGTTTATTTATTTATTTTATTTATTCACCAAATACAATTGTAATGGTAGTAATGTACAATGAGTCATTCTCAGAATGGCACAGCATTGCCTTATTGGATTCAGAAAATGGTGTATTATTACTAAGTCTTAAGTCCATGCAAAGGTTTTTTTTTTAGAAGCTTTAATAAATAAATAAACAAGAGGAAAAAGAACAAAAGAAATAAAAAAAAGGTACAAAATTAAAAACACAACTATTACGTCCCTTAAAAGAGGCGGTTAACAGCTGTTATCTCACATTCAGAGACTGCAAGGATTCCTGAAACCATCCCTTGGTTGCAAATATCAGTAAAACATTCTTCAACCAAACAGTTTAGTTAGTTCTAAAAAGTTAACTTTCATGGTCACCAGCAGTTCTAGACAGAGAATGGAGGTGCCGCCACCACCAGAATATGTGACATATGCATACCTTTATCAAGTGACTACACTGACTTGGCTGAGTATCTCCTTAAGTTCTAAAAGCACCAGTATAGAGGCTATCACACTGTAAATATCGCAGTGTGTAAAATCGTGGAGCAATTTTGTAACCATAATGTATTAAACATTGGGGGGGGGGGGGGGTATTTAGCAAAACTAGTGCAGACAAGACTTGGAGCAGCTGTGGATAGTAACCAATCAGCCTCTAGCTTCAGCTTGTTCAGTTGAGCTTTGAAAATGAAAGCTAGTTGCTGACTGGTTGTCATGCACTGCTGTTGCAGATTCCGTCCGCTCCAGTTTTAGTAAATTCACCCACTGCATATATATATATATATATATATATATATATATATATATACATATACACACATATACACACATATATATATATATATATATATATATATATATATATATATATATATATATATATATATATATATATATATATATATATATATATATATATATATATATATATTTACAACATTCAGTTTGGGGTATCTGCAGCAGTCAAATGTATTATGGTTTCCTTTGATAACGCACCAGAGCTGTATTGAAAGATTTATCAATAGGATATCATTGCTTTATCTGGCATAGGTAAGTATGGTTATAATTAGGTAAGCAGACAGCTAGCTGGTCTAAAAAAACCTACATTTTTAGTTCGGCAAATATGAAAAATATGGTAACAGATACTTGTTCCCAGTTAGGCATTGTCTCATTAAATTAACTTTTTTTTTTTTTTTTTAAAGAGGCAAAATTATTCACAGGTAACTGTTTTGCTGGTAAAATGCAATCAAGGTAAACAAAGTTATACATATAAAATAGTTATAAATAAGGTGCTAATGCAAATGGCCATATAGTCTTCAAAACACATTACTGCTGCAGATCCACTGTAAAAAAAAAAAAAAAAATGCCCTGTTCCACCAGTTTCTGGAGATTCCTGAAGCAGCTTTAGGAAATGTTAAAGATTTATATTCTATCAACTACTAGGTGATGTCAAGATCAAAATTCACAGAATGTTCCTAAAACATGGTGGTAAGCAGTGTTCAGCCCGACAACACTCAATGCAGTAGGCTCTGCCTATAAACTAACCCCGCCTGGAAGAAGAGTGGTGTAATAGACCTACAGAGGTGCCAGTTCAGGCATTAGTCAGTAAAAACAGGAGATCTAGAGATTCAAACAAGGCTATATTATATATAAATGAAATATCTTTGCGCAAGGTAGAAATATGTGCAAACATTCCATATCTCTGGCTTGACATTCTGAATGTAAAACTGAAAATTGCTACATGTGCAGAATGCAAATATTTACAGAAGGGACTACGAATGTAAACTTTTTATTATACATGAAATGGGCAGCATATTTCTACATGTGCACTATAGTAGAGCTAGCACATATATAATATATATTTATATATCTATATATAACAATTTTAGCTGGATATAAAGCATTTTTGTATTTAAACATGTACTGTATAATACATTAGTTAGGGAGAAAGAGCTGACATGGAACAGGCATCTTGTAGCAAGCAGCGTATTGATGTGAATCTTGTCAGCACATACTGATTGTACGCATTTCACTGTCACCTGGGTCAGTTTTCACACATTCGTGGTGGTGGTGGCAGCAGTATGTTACATAAACACCTGATAAGGGCACCCCCCCAGTGACTGCCCTAAACTGCCATCCAGCCGGCTGACAATCATTCTGCATCCAGAAGGTGGCTGTGTCTCTGATGTGACATTGCACAGTCACCAGCATATATCAGAATTCAGATTATTAACAAAGAGTTGTTTATAAAAATACAAATGTAAAGGGTTCCTCTTAAAAAGGAGCGTGCTTAGGAGGGGGTCCAGGATGAATTCGGAAGCTCATGCAAGAGATGGAGCAAATAAAGTCTTAGTCTTGCTTGGGTTTGGACAGCAAAAGGACAGCCTGTGCCTGCTCTGCGCCCTCCAGCTGCTCTGCTTCCGACCTGCTGGTATCTTGATCATGAGGGGTGGGGGGGGGGGGGCAAAATGGCGAAGAATGGATGGTTGTCCAGTCTATTATTGTTCTGATGCTGGTTTATTGATGAACTGGAGGGGATATGGTATTAATAATCACAATTCAACCTATATATACCTATATATACATGACATACATGAATATATATATATAGATATATAAACACAGCTGCGCAGGTGGGTTCCCTGTGGGTCCACAAATACACACACAGCTAAAGATTATTACTTCACTAAAGACACATATTGTCAGAATAAAGTGCATTTCTAACAACCTACAGCCCCTGGGGTGTACACTGTGAGGCAGGAGGAGGAGGCAGCACCTGGCAAGGATTGGAGTTGATAGGCACAAACTCCATGGTGCTCCAGTCAACAAGCACCTTCTTGGCACACAGGCAGGTACTAAGGACAACAGCAGCCAGTGCACTGTATGGTTGGCTTTAACATGAGTTGAGACTCATCACTGCCCCCAGAGCCCAGGGTGAGGGACAGTGACAAGGGAAATAGGAAGGTGCTGAAATGGATATCTCCACATTGGAGGTCATTGGCGAGGACTGAGTGGAGTGGGGAGCCAGATGGCACCATCAGGAGACCTGCAGAGGGTCTGGATCAAGGTGGAGGGTGGAGATTTGCCAGCAGCCTCAAAGCCTTTCCTTCTTCTCCATGTCCACAAACATGCACAGCCAAAAGTGCTTACAAATCAGGGAGGAGAGTGAGCGCTGGAGAGCAACCACTTCCACACCTTATACTCCGGAGGGAGACTTGTCCGACACCCCCTTCAGCACCTCGTCTATTCTGTCATCTTCAATAACAACTGAGGAGAGGGAGAGACATTGGGTTGGGGATCAGAAGACTAGAGCACCAAGAGAGGTGACAGTAGGAGGGAAGGAGGGACAACAAAATAACAGAAGACCAAAGTGAGAAATGAGATGCAAGATATGGAGGAGGTGAGGCCTAGGAAAGCAAGCAAAACAACATGTGCATTCACTCCCACACTGCAGCTGGCCGTAGTCTAGCGATGCACACACACATATGAACACAATGATGCATACACGTGTAAACAGACATATCTTCCTAACTACATCCACAAAGAACTCGATATATGAATACTGGAGCAAAGAAACACAAAGCCACTGTAGCAGAGGAATCACTGTTCTTCCTTTTTTTAATGGTAGGTTGGAACAACCTGATTACTTCCTATGGAAAATAGTTCTAGTTGCTTCATGTGTCATAAATCTGGCCTAAAATGTATATTTAAAATTATATTTAAAATGTTCATATTTAGGATTTACAAACTGACAATTAGTTATAACGCTTTGAAAATGATATATGTAACATGTTTAGTATGTCTTTTAAAGCCTTTTAGACAGTAGGAGTAGGTCTAAAAAATAACATGGATAGGGTGAAAAGACACATGGCCACCAAGAACACCAATAAACTATTTGATTAAAGCCGTCTCAAACCCCCCAAAAAAATGTAATATAATGCAGATTACGAGTTCTTGGATGTGGTGGCTGCATTATTTTTTTCTTTCCCTTTATTTTCACATGGTGATCCAGACAGTAACACACTAAGGCCCCTTTCACACTGGGGCGGTTTGCAGGTGCTATTGCGCTAAAAATAGCGCCTGCAAACTGACCCGAAACAGCTGTTGCTGTATCTTCCGTGTGAAAGCCCGAGGGCTTTCACACTGAAGCGGTGCGCTTGCAGGACGCTGGAAAATGTCCTGCAAGCCGCATCTTTGGCTCGCTGTAGGAGCGGTATATTTACCGCTCCTATAGCGCCCGTTCCCATTGAAAACAATGGGGCAGCGCTCCGAACCCGCCCGCAAAACGCCGCTGCAGAGGCGGTTTGCGGGCGGTATTAACCCTTTTTCGGCAATGCGCTGCTAAAACGACGGTAAATCGGCGCTAAATATAGCGCCGCTTTACCGCCAGCGCCCCCAACGCCCCAGTGTGAAAGTAGCCTAAAGGCCCGTACACACGATTGGACTTTTTGACAACCAACATGCAAATTAGCTGTTTTGGACCAACATCCGACCGTGTGTACGCTGCATCGGACCAACTTTTTCCAGGTTTCATCAGACTTTTGTTGGCCAAAACGGACCAACTTTCTGCCAACAAAAGTCCGATGGACCAAAGTCCGACCATGTGTACACAAAACCAACGGACTTTTGTACAAACCAATGCAGAACCAATGCAAAAGATCAGACAACAATACAGAAGTTGACCAAAGGTGGCGGTAAAGAGCAGAAAAACCAAGTGATTTGGTGAAAGTTGGCTGAAAAAGTCCTGCCGTGTGTATGCAATACCAACTTGGGGCCAACGCCCTTTGGACAAAAATCCACGGGAAAGTTGGTCCACGGTCCGATCGTGTGTATGAGGCTTTAGAAGGTGATTTACTAAAACTATAGCATGCAGAATCTGGTGTAGCTGTGCATAGTAACCAATCAGCCTCTAATTCAGCTTGTTCAATTACATTTTGATAATAAAACCTAGAAACTGATTGGTTACTCTGCACAGCTGCACCAGATTCTGTGTGCACCAGTTTTAGTAAATCGTCCCCTTTTTGTCTTAGGGCTAATTCACATGGGCAGTAAGGGGGGGACAGTGAAAACAAGCAGTTGAGCAGCAGGTTTTACCACCCCCAACCACCACCTAAACATAACAATGGAGCAACTTATGGCTTCAGTCATGATCCTTTGCAGTTGTGGCATGTCGCACTTTGCAGGTGGTACCGCCACTAAATGTGGCCCATGCAGGGGTTGTGCAGCAACTGTGTGCAATGCACATGGTTGTGGCATAGTTTTGACGCATTATAAGAGTAAAGAGGAAGCAACATATTAGGGGTTATTTAAGAAAGGCAAATCCACTTTGCACTACAAGTGCAAACTACAAGTGCAAAGTGCACTTGAAATTGCACTGAAAGTGCACTTGGAAGTGCAGTCGCTGTAAATCCGAGGGGTAGATCTGAAATGAGGGGAAGCTCTGCTGATTTTATTATCCAATCATGTGCAAGCTAAAATGCTGTTTTTTATTTTCCTTACATGTCCCCCTCAGATCTACAGCGACTACACTTCCAAGTGCACTTTGCACTTGTAGTTTGCACTTGTAGTGCAAAGTGGATTTGCCTTTAGTAAATAACCCCCACTGCCTCTTTAATGCCTGACAAATGCTATGTTAGCTGCATATGTGAACAAGCGTCTCCATTCTGGATGGAGGAGCAATGGAGCCATGGCATGTGTACACCTCTCTTTGCTGCCTTGGCAGCTTAAGAGGGAACGGTTGGGGTCCTTAGGGTGTGTCTACTCTGGATGGAGGAGCAATGGAGACACCCTTGGAAAGCAACATTGTCAGTCTGGGGAAAAGGTAGTGTTAGATGCACCAGCAGATTTAAATGGACTTGTCTAACACATTTCAGCCAAGCTCCAGCTAACACTTTTTAAGCAGTTACAGTGACAGTTTTTTTCCTTTTTGGATAAAGGTTTTACTTATATGAATATAAGCTAACCATTGTAAGCACCCCTGTCAGTGCTAAATGGTTTGTCTCCACCTTCTAACTGCCACTTTAAAGTGATTGTAAACCCTAAAAATAAAAATAAAAAATAAAAAAATAAAAACTGCAAGACAAAGGCATAATGAGCTAGTATGCATAGCATACTAGCTCATTATGAATTACTTACCTGAGATCGAAGCCCCAGCAGCGGTCCTCGTTCACCGCTCCGGCGGCCGACATCTCTCCCGGGGGTTACTTCCGGGCATAGCGGCTCCGGCGCTGTAATTGGCAGGAGCCGCGATGACGTCACTCCAGCGCATGCGTACGGGAGCCGCCGGTAACGGCACAGTCTAACTGAAGCAACAGCACGTACGTACCACTGATTCAGTTTGCTTAACTGCGCATGTGCCGATGACGTCGGCACATGCAAATACAGGGGATATCCAGTGTAGCTACAGGTAAGTCTAATTATAGGCTTGCCTGTAGTAAAAGTGGTTGTAAAGGGTTTACAACCACTTTACCTGGTCAGCTTGTTCTGTTAAATGAAGTTGAAAAATACTGGCGTTTCACTAGGTGAAAATAAAAGATAAAAAACCCCAGAAAAGAAAATGATCTAAGAATTAGTAATCTGCGATATATTACATTTTTGTTTTGGGTTTAATACCACTTTAAAGCTACCATAAGATAGTTGGGGGCAAAATAATTGTACACAAATATTGTTAAAAATGGATATAGCTGGATTAAATGTGGTACATTGTTATCATTTACCATAAAATAATGTCAGTGCTGAAACCTTCCACTCACTTTAATGCTCTGGGAAAAGGCTGAAATTTCACTAGAGTATTTCAACTTTTTTTTGGGGGTTCAGCTCCCTTTTATATATTGTGTTTTTGTACAAAAAAAAAAACAGATCTTAACTTTGCTATTAAACCTTTTATTCAAAATCTGGCCAATTTGCAAGGCCTCGTTACTGCTTTAAAAAAAAAAAAAAAAAAACGTAGCTTCACATGGTTTTTTTTTTTTTTTTTTTTTTTTTAACAGAAAGGCTTCACATGGTATTTTTTTTTTTTTTTAACAGAAAGGCTTCACATGGTATTTTTTTTTTTTTTTTTTTTTAACAGAAAGGCTTCACATGGTATTTTTTATTTTTTTTTTAACAGAAAGGCTTCACATGGTATTTTTAACAAATGTAACTGCTGTGTTCTTAATTCTAATCACCTAAATAAATGTCCCAGATTTGTTATAATTGAGGGCAAATGAATCAGTATTACCACCTAATCCATACGCTATATTTATTATAAAAAAAAAAATGTTTCCCCAACGTTTTTTAATTTGTCTTTGTTCTATTAATCTGCACATAAGATAAAGATAAAGCTTTACTAAATTGCATTTGAAAAAAAAAAAAAAAAAAAAAACATCTCCCAAGCTCTGTCAGCCCAAATAAACAGATCAATACAAGCGTTGACTCACACAGGATTTGGATAGAACGCTACGCACATGTATGCTGCAGCAGTCAGATCAGCACCTTGGACAGCAGCGTGTCCAGCAGCCAAGATGTAACACAGTCTCAACATGTGAATAGACCTGTATGCATCAGGCTGTAGTGCTGGCACTTAGAAAAAGAATAGGTGGCTCTAGTATGTAGCTGACAGCAGAATGTTGTAATAGCTATGGTCACAAGTCACACCATTCATAGTGCCTGATACTGATCAACCCTGTGTGACCTGCCAGAAATCATGCAGTCTGAGGATCCGGACTGAGAGACTCTGGAACAATTCTATGACGTCATGATGATTCAGAGATGGCGATTTTTAACAGAGGAATGTAATTAAATATATATGCATAGATGTATAAAACTTAAAGTGCACATTCTAAATCCTGTATCTGCTAGTCATTTTTATAATCTATTAATTTTAGAAGGCTTCCACATATAGAGGTTTGCAGTTTATGGAAATTCTTCTGAAGATAAATGGAAATCTACCTCCGGGTGGGTGGCACCAGGCATCAGACATGTCCTGGTACATTTCTCTAAAAACACGTCTGCTTACCTATCTCATTCATCTTATTATTTTGGAATAATCTTATTGCATGTACCTGGCTAGCCTGTCCCAATGCCCTGTGTTGTTTCCCTCCGACGAATGCAGTTTGCACCTACAGACCCATAAACTTGTATGGAGTCTACAGATACTAGCTAGGCACACATACCGAATTATGAACACTTTTCTCCTTTACACGTGTAAATGTGTGGAATTACCTCTCTAACAGGCAGGTTGCATCTAAATATAGATTTCCTTTGTAAATATATCTAATCTGTCCAGAGAAAAGTAGCAGAGCTTCTTTAATGAAGTCACACACTCTACATAATGAAATCACTTACACCCACAGACACAAGTGGACAGACCAGCCTGCTTCATGCAGCCAGGAAGATGGACAGAAAAATAACCACACGTACAACTTGAAAATGTGCAATGCTTCATTTTGGGAGATGGGAGGGTTAAAAAACAAAACAAGAAAGAGCAGGAACACCAAAAAAAATGAATTAAAGAACATATTGGGGAGAGAAGTGGAGGGAGATCCAATGGGTGGTTTATGGAAGAATGGGGATTGAGGGGAGTAGACATGGGGATTGTCATGGGGGCATAGTTGGAGGATGGGTGGCAGGAGGAAGCATGGGTGAATCATTGAACAAAGGGTGATTGAAGAACTGAAAGAATGGACAATGAGAAGAGTATAAATAAGGATCAGGGATTGACAGGGAAAGATGAGGTATGGAAGATTGTGGGGAGCATAGATGGCAGATGGAAAACTACAGGCATTATTGGAGGATGGTAAATTGTGGGGTTTATAGAAAAATTAAAGGAGATTGAAGGAAGTACTGTATATATATATATATATATATATATATATATATATATATATATATATATATATAGTGATTGGAGGCAGGAGGGATTGATGGTGGATGGTAGGTTTTAGGGTTCTATATGTACCAGGTTATGAGGAATTATAGATAAAGCAGAGAAACTTGAGGGGAGCATATATAGAGGATGGGAAGTTGGAGGTCCAGATAGAGAAAGGAAGGTTGTGAGATCATAGATGGAAAATAAAATTTTGATGGAAGCATATTTACAGGATGGAAGACTAAGGTGATTGATGGAGGATGGAAGATTATGGGATCACAGAATATGGAATAATAAGGGGAGCATATACAAAAGATGGTTGATTCTCGATTAAAGAAGGAAGAGGGAATATTGGGGGAAACACACATACAGTAGATGATCACAGGCTGGAGGGACCGATGGGAGATGATAGATTATTGGTATCATAGATGGAAAAATATTGAGGGAAGCCTATGTAGAGGATGGACGACTTGGGGAGGGGGGTGTATGAATAAAGGATAGTAGATTGTGGAGATCATAGATGGTTTGATAGGAGCATACATAGACAATGGGAGACTGGAGAGAATGATGGAGACTATAGATTATGGGTATCATAATTGGAAGAGAGAGGGTTCAGGGAAGCATATATATAAAGGGGCATAGATTGTAGGGATTATAGATGGAAAACAAGGGTTTAAGGGGAGCATTTATAGTGGATGGAATATTTATGAAGGATGGCAGGCTGTGGGGGTCACATATGGAAGAAATGGATTAGAGGGTGCATGTATAGAGCATAGGAGACTGATAGATAATGGTAGATTGTGGGGATCATATATGAAAGAGAGCATATTGAAGGGGTAATTTATAGAGGATGGTAGACTGATGCAGGATGGTAGATTGTAGGGATCATAAAAGGAAGATAAAGGATTGAAGGGAGCATAAATAGAATATGCAGGACTAATTGAGGATGGTGGATTGTGGGGATCATAGATGGAAAAGAATGGATTAAAGGGAGCATATGCGGAGAATGGAAGACTGATGAAGGGTGGTAGATTGTAGGGATCATGGGAGGACAAAACGCATTAAAGGGAGCATATATTGAGAATTAGAGACTGAGAATGGTAGATTGTGGGGGTCATAGAAGGAGAAGAGATCATTAAAGGAAGCATATAATGAGAATGGGAGGCTGATTGAGTGTAGAAGATTGTGTGGATCATGGATGGCAGAGAGAATATTGAATGGTGCATAGATAGAGGGTGGCAGACTGATGGAGATTGGCAGATGTTATTGAAAGGAACATCCATGAAGGATGGATATCTAGAAGAAGCCATGAGAGATGCCAGATTTTGGGGAACACAGATTGCTGATAGGGGGTTGAGGGGACCCTTAATGAAGAATGGAATACTGAGTTGAGCAGGGGGTTGAAGAAGCTTGAGATAGACCACACAAGGGAAGTGAGAGATGAGATGTATGAAAGGCTGGAATGAAGGGAAGTGTTGGGATGTAGATACAGGGTTACATCTAGTGGAGTAGATGTATGGGACTGATAGAGCCCTGAACACCTCATCTGCTTACCTCTCTTTGCTCTTCCGATCTGTCCCAGTTTTGGGGGTCTTTTCTGCTGGTTGCCCCCATAAAAGGCGCTGGTGTCCTGAAGACGGCAGCTGAAGGAGATCTGCCCCACCTCGGTGTCTGAGCCATAGTGCCCCATCTTATCCTCACTGTAGGGGAGAATCTCAGACATGTTGACAGCACCAGCTCCTCCAAGTCTTGCAGCAAGGAGATGTGGATGTAGAAGGTCTCAGTTGAGGGGGGGATCCTGGTGTAGACTGCTGCCTGGGATCCTGGAGGAGATGCACAGATGGATGATAGAGATGGAAAATGGAGAGACAGCTCTGGGTTCGGTGAGATCGGCGTTAGCTGCGCTTCCCCAGCTCCTTCTGTAGACGTCTGAGGAGTCTCTAAGAGATTCTACATCATAAAGGGAAGCAGTGTCCAGGTGACGTCATGGGAGGGGGGTGTGTGACATCAGGAAGCGAGTGCGGAATAACAATGACACTGCAGCAAACAAGGAATCAACTTCACAGAAACAAACCCCAGAGAAGAGGACCGGGCGGGCGGAATCCTGGGGAGGAGTATATCCTAGGCTGGGGTCCGGGGACTTCCTACCTCGCTGGGCTCTGATGGACGGGCACCGAGTCTATTTGCATACATCGTCATAGAACACATGATCCGGACCTCGTATTTACATCGTTCATTTTTATTACATTTCCATTTTATTACCTAGGTGCTGGCTGGATGCGGGTCACCTCTATCCGCTGACAATGACATGTCTAGTGCAGTGTATGGGCCAACATAGCATTCATTATTATAGATTTATATGATATGAGCACAGGAACATGCTGGAACCCTTATCAGTTATTAGCCAATCAGGAATCGTCTTTCCCTGTTTGTCTGCTGTAGATTAATTAAAGGGAACACTTGATTGGACGCAAGCCCTGCTCTATCTAGAAATCCCTAGGGCAGCCTTTATTCGACCTTTTAACCCCAGAGGAGCCCTTGAAACAATTGTCAGGTATAGGGAAACCCCTGTCTGCTTGTCTTAAAATGAAACAAAGTTGCACTTTTGATCCACAGTCATACAGTACTGATTACAAGGCTGGACTTTGTAGCATTCTTCTAGGGAGTCCGAGATTTAAGTACAGTAGATGTTAACCACTTCAGCTGCGGAAGATTTTACCCCCTTCATGACCAGGCCATTTCTTGCTGCTGCGTTATTTTAACTGGCGATTGTGCGGTCATGCAACGCTGTACCCAAACTAAATTTATATGATTTTTTTCATACAAATAGCGCTTTCTTTTGGTGGTATGTGATCACCACTGTGTTTTTTATTTTTTACTTTATAAACGAATAAAGACTGACATTTTTTAAAAATAAAACAATATTTTTTACTTTCTTCTATAAAACATTTAAAAAAAAAAAAAAAATGTCTTCCTAAATTTTGGCCAAAATATATTATGATACATGTTTTTGATAAAAAAAAATCTCAATATGTGCATATTGATTGTTTTTCATGAAAGTTATAGCATATACACACTATGGTATATATATACTGGAATTATAATAATTTTTTTTTATACTACTAATGGTGGCGATCAGCGACTTATAATGGGACTGTGATAGTACGGCGAGCAATCTGACACTAACTGAGGCTTTGGGGGAACTGAGTGCCGCTGACATCACCAGTGACATTAATACAGTAACCCATGCTAATAATATACACTGGGGGTTATTTACTAAAGGAAAATCCACTTTGCACTGCAAGTGCACTTGAAAGTAAAGTCGCTGTAGATCCGAGGGGGACATGCAAAGAAAATAAAAAACAGCATTTTAGCTTGCACATGATTGGATGATAAAATCAGCAGAGCTTCCACTGATTTCAGATCTACCCCTTAGATTTAGAGCGACTGCACTTCCAAGTGCACTTGTAGTGCAAAGTGGATTTGCCTTTCGTAAATAACCCCCACTGTCACTATCCTAATGACACTGGCTGGGAAGGGGTTAACATGTAGGGTGATCAAAGGGTTAAATATGTACCTAACTATGTGTAACGTGTGTACAGTGTGCTGCTTTTACTAGCTGATCTCTAATGCTCCATACAGACGATCCGAAAAAAAGTAGTAATTGAATAGGTTACTAAAGTTACGAAAATTCTCATATGACAGAATAAAAATTCGTATAACCTCTAAAAAGTGATGTAATGTGTTGTAGTGTATTGGTATTGTATTTTCGGACGATAACTGTACTGATTAAAGGAAAATCGTACGATCTGGTATCGTATGAGAAAAAAATTTGTGCTTGTCCAATCGGATAATATCAAATGAACTGTTGTGATCGGCTGTCGAAAGCTGTGTACCAACGATCAACGATTGGGATTGCGTATACGGGCCATTCGTTTTTCTCATCCCTGCATCCCCCAGTGCCAAAAATGTAATATATTGTAGCTTACCAATCCTTAAAGCAGGATTCCACCCTAAAGTGGAACTTCCGCTTTTCTGAACCCTCCCCCCCTCCGGTGTCACACTTGGCACCATTCAGGGGGGAGGGAGTGCAGATACCTGTCTAAGACAGGTATCTGCACCCACTTCCAGGCATAAACTCCCACAGGAGTTTATGCCACTTCCTGTCCCGGCGCGCTGTCTGCCGGGACACACACGGGTCCCAGCAGACATCGCAGACGATTCTCATTGCGCCGCGCGACTCGCGCAGTAGGGAACCGGGAAGTGAAGCCGCAAGCTTCACTTCCTGATTCCCTCACCGAGAATGGCACCGGCAGCAGCAGAGAGCCAATCGATTGATCGGCCTAGGCTGCCGACATCGCTGGAACCTGGGACAGGTAAGTGTCCATTTATTAAAAGTCAGCAGCTGCAGTATTTGTAGCTGCTGGCTTTTCATTTTTTTTTTGCAGGTACCGTCCCTCTTTAAATGTGGTGTGTGCATTCATTTTCTTTTCCGTTATTTTTACCTGGTCACACACTTCCTGTTTTAGGCCTCTTTTACACTTGCGCTGCCCTCTGCTCCGCATTGGTTCGCACTTCAGGGGGCACATGACAGGCGGGGAGGAGGCATTTATATATATATATATATATATATATATATATATATATATACTGTATATATAGTTATATATACAGTATCTCACAAAAGTGAGTACACCCCTCACATTTTTGTAAATATTTTATTATATCTTTTCATGTGACAACACTGAAGAAATTACACTTTGCTACAATGTAAAGTAGTGAGTGTACAGCTTGTATATCAGTGTAAATTTGCCCCCTCAAAATAACTCAACACACAGCCATTAATGTCTAAACCGCTGGCAAAAAAGTGAGTACACCCCTAAGTGAAAATGTCCAAATTGGGCCCAAAGTGTCAAGATTTTGTGTGGCCACCATTATTTTCCAGCACTGCCTTAACCCTCTTGGGCATGGAGTTCACCGGAGCTTCACAGGTTGCCACTGGAGTCCTCTTCCACTCCTCCATGACGACATCACGGAGCTGGTGGATGTTAGAGACCTTGCACTCCTCCACCTTCTGTTTGCGGATGCCCCACAGATGCTCAATAGGGGTTAGGTTTGGAGACATTCTTGGCCAGTCCATCACCTTTACCTCAGCTTCTTTAGCAAGACAGTGGTCGACTTGGAGGTGTGTTTTGGGTCATTATCATGTTGGAATACTGCCCTGCGGCCAGTCTCCGAAGGGAGGGGATCATGCTCTGCTTCAGTATGTCACAGTACATGTTGGCATTCATGGTTCCCTCAATGAACTGTAGCTCCCCAGTGCCAGCAGTATTCATGCAGCCCCAGACCATGACACACCCACAACCATGCTTGACTGTAGGCAAGACACACTTGTCTTTGTACTCCTTGTAACTAGGGATGAGCCTGGTGTTCGATTCAAACCCATGTTTGAATCGAACATCGGCCGTTCGTCCGGTTGTCGAAACCAGAACTTTGTGGGGTGTTCGCATCAAAATCGTGTGATACAAACGGCCCACAATGCACTGCGCCAGTCGCAGTGCATTGCTGGCTGATGATTGGCCAAGCATGCACTGTGACCCCGCATGCTTGGCCAATCACAGCGCCGGCAGCGTGAAGAGCCATAATTGGCCACAGGCAGTATGCCTGTGGCCAATTATAGCTCAGGGGGTTTAGTACACGCCCCACACTATATAAGGCCTCCAGCGCGGCGGCATTGTGTAGTGTGTTCCGGCGTGCAGGGAGAGAGCTAGATAGGCAGGGACAGTGTGTTATTTATTCAAGCATCTGCAGGAGTTAGTGTCTGTTCTGTGCCTCCAGCACAGCACAGTATACACCTGTATCTACCCTTATTTGCTGGTGTTCTCTAATACAGCCATCTGCAGGAGTTAGTGGGTGTTGTGTTCCTCTAGAACAGCACAGTATACACCTGTATCTACCCTTATTTGCTGGTGCTCTCTAATACAGCCATCTGCAGGAGTTAGCGGGTGTTGTGTTCCTCCAGCACAGCACAGTATACACCTGTATCTACCCTTATTTGCTGGTGTTCTCTAATACAGCCATCTGCAGGAGTTAGTGGGTGTTGTGTTCCTCCAGCACAGCACAGTATACACCTGTATCTACCCTTATTTGCTGGTGTTCTCTAATACAGCCATCTGCAGGAGTTAGTGAGTGTTGTGTTCCTCCGGCACAGCACAGTATACACCTGTATCTACCCTTATTTGCTGGTGTTCTCTAATACAGCCATCTGCAGGAGTTAGTGGGTGTTGTGTTCCTCCGGCACAGCACAGTATACACCTGTATCTACCCTTATTTGCTGGTGTTCTCTAATACAGCCATCTGCAGGAGTTAGTAGGTGTTGTGTTCCTCCAGCACAGCACAGTATACACCTGTATCTACCCTTATTTGCTGGTGTTCTCTAATACAGCCATCTGCAGGAGTTTGTGGGTGTTGTGTTCCTCCGGCACAGCACAGTATACACCTGTATCCAGGGGTCAAGTCCTGGGGAAAAAAGTGTGGGAACTCCCACCCAAGATCCACTCGTCCACCAAAAAAATAAATAAAAATGATACGCTCATATGCACGAATGCTTCAAAAGTGGTATTTTTCATCCAATTTTCGTATTGTGTGTATGAAGCTTAACTGTTAGTACATAAAAAAAACAATCCTCAATAAAAATAAATACGGTAATTCTCTGAATAATCAGCATTCATTCAATTGTGCTTTCATGCAAATGTGAACATCATGTTCTGATCTTTATTGGGGAATTTTATTTTGTATATAGTGTTTATGTGGTGAGTTTACACTTTTCATTGAACAGAGTTTGGATAACACAGGGTTAAACGGAAAGGTCATAAATTAACTGCACATTATCTGGACAGAATGCTTGGGGAGATAGTGATGTGTTCCTGCTTAGGAGATGTATGTTAGCTTGGGGGGGCTGCAAACTCTGCAGGGCTCCAACACACACTCGCTGCTATTCCAACCCTTCACATATTTCCACATAAACTTCCCTCCTGGCATTAAACTTTGCCAGGTATTGTGCTCAGCTTACCACCCCAAACTGATGTTCCTCCCTCAGCTCACCTCTCTCCCTGCATGTCCTGTGAGCAGAATAGCTGTGCTCCTCCTCTGGGTTCTCTCATCATATGGCACTGAAGATAGAGGAGGGGGGGATTCAGCGGGACACACAGAGCAAGTATGCAGGAGACTGGGGGGGGGTGGGGAGACAGAAAGTCAGGAGTGGCCCGCGGGGAGGAGCGCATCACGAGAGGTCTGAATAAATACAATCTCTTAGCAGCAGGGACCTGATCTACCCGTCAGCTAGCTGTGATTGACAGGTAGATTGAAGCGGAAGCTGTCATGGGGACCCCTACTGGCAATGCCTGAATGGTCAGGTGTGTGGCACTTACCATTGCGAGCTGTGTCGGCAGCTGCTGGAGTAGCACCTGCCACACAGCTCGCATACTTCAAAGTCTTGCAGGACATGGCTGCTAACGGGAACTGAGTTCCTGTTGTGGAAAAAGTACAGGAACTCCGTTCCCATGCGTTCCCGCAGGACTTGAGCCCTGCCTGTATCTACCCTTATTTGCTGGTGTTCTCTAATACAGCCATCTGCAGGAGTTAGTGGGTGTTGTGTTCCTCCAGAACAGCACAGTATACACCTGTATCTACCCTTATTTTCTGGTGTTCTCTAATACAGCCATCTGCAGCCTTTACAGTGGGTGTTGTGGCACCATCACCAGTGCCTAAGGCCCAATTTTTCAGCCCCTGTTTAACAGGGGCGTGTAATTACAATTCTTGATCTAATAATTCACAGCAGGGCCCATTCCTGCGCCCACCAAGAGTAACTGTGAGGGCTTACAGTCTTGTGGCAACACCGTCCACCACCACCACCAAAGGCCCAATTTTTCTGCCCCTGTTCAACAGGGGCATGCAATTACAATTCTTTATCTAATAATTCACAGCAGGGCCCATTCCTGCGCCCACCAAGAGTAACTGTGAGGGCTTACAGTGTTGTAGCACCAGCACCACCACCAAAGGCCCAATTTTTCCTACCATTGTTCAACAATGGCATGCAATTACAATTCCTGATATAGTAGTTCACAGCAGGGTGTTCCAGCGCCCACCAAGAGTAACTGTGAGGGCTTACAGTGTTGTGGCAACACCAACATCTAAGGGGCAAATTTCTGCAGAGTATATACGGCAGGCCCCTACTTTCAAACATCCAACTTACAAACGACTCCTACCAAACGACCAAACGGAAGGAGACAACAGGAAGTGAGAGGAAATCTACCCCTAGGAATGGAAATTCTATCCTGTAAGAGTTAATATGGGATAAAGGTGTCTCCTCTCTACTGATGCTTTATCACCAATCCTTGTTACAATAAAAACCCCACCTTTCCAATAACATTTGTGATTGGGACGGAAAGTGAGGTGAAATGTTCTGAACAGGTGCACAGACAGCAAAACAAATGTTACAGGGGTGATAACCCTTCTCTATGTTCTCCAAAAAGCTTAAAAATAGATTTTTTGGCTGGAGCTACACTTAAAAGTTTACCTGTTCAAAATTACAAACAGATTCTAGTTAAGAACAAACCTACAGTCCCTGTCTTGTTTGCACCGCCTGTATACTGCTGTTCAGAGTATATAGGGTTTTAGGTATAGGGTTTTATTTTGGGTGCAGGGTTCCCCTTAATATCCATACAAGAGGGGATTGTAATGGGATGGGGTAGCCATGCCATTTTTCTCAAAGATTTTCATCCATATTGCCAGGACAAGACATGACATTAAAGCCGCAAGCAGATTTAAATGGCTTATTATTTTCCTTTACAAATGTCATTTTGTGCAGGGACAGTTCTAAACACGGGAAACACATGCCACTTCACAGGCATACTTTAGACACCCCCAGGTACCATATTTAAAGGAATATTTCACTTTTTTTATGCATCATTAAAATTACTGCTCCAGAAAAAACTTCAGTTTTTAAAACTTCTTTTTGCATTGATACATGTCCCCTGGGGCAGAACCCGGGTCCACAAACCCTTTTGAGGACAATAACATGCATATTAGCCGTTATAATTAGCACTTTAGATTTTGAACGTTCACGTTCATTGTAATTAATAGGGTTCTATAGTTCGTGCGAACTTTCGGTCCGTTCGCAAGTTCTGGTGCGAACCGAACCGAGGGGCTTCGGCTCATCCCTATTTGTAACGATATCACGTACTGGACATAAAAAGCTGTATCTAGGGCCAGGTTGTTTGAGAACCTTAGGGCAGCCATGACAGCTTGGTTAACTGTGTAACATTACAGAAAAATCTGAACTCCCTCCCTCACCCTTGTGTCAGGAATTCATAGTTTTAAACTTCAAAGGAACGGTTATCTCAACAGAGAAAACAGAACCAGGCTATGTCAGTACCTTATTTCTTTATGGCTGTATATTGTCTTTATCCTTTTGAAACATCTTTTTTTTGTAAATGTTTTATTTGCACCAACTTGACCTTTTCATAATAAACCCTTATGTTGAAAACCTTGTCTCTAATGCTCTTAATGCAAGCTATAAACAAACCTGCCTCTTAAAAGAGCACTACTGTTTTAGAGTAAGGCCTCTGAGCAGACCTGTCCATGGTGGCAGTGTGTGTTGCAAATCATAATTGGTATTGCTAAATTGATGGAAGTCCTGACCCTTCCTAAACAAACGTCAGTGGTTGCAGTTAAAGGGTTAATTGTGTAATTAGCCCAGTGACAATCGCTCTTAGGCTGTTGGCACCTAGATTGTGGTCCCGCAAGCTGGAAAATCTTTGTGCTGGGCACAGCTGAGAGTGTCATTGTTATGTAAGTGACAGCGTGGTGTGAGGTTGGCTGGTCCTTTGTCACGAGTTAGCGAGGAGGGGAAGGGATCTGACACCCGCGTTCATCACACTCCTCACCTAGTTGCCGCCACACGTGCTTGACACCATCTGAATCAAATATGTTTATCTTGGTCTCATCAGACCACAGGACATGACAGGATTGTCTGCGGGACTAAGTCCACCGGATAGTCCGATCGTGTGTATGCGGCATTAGGGTGTCTCTACTTTGGATGGAGGAGCAATGGGGACACCCTTGAACAGCAGCATTGGGGAGAGTAGTATTAAATACTCTAACAGATTTAAATGAACGTGACCAACAAATTAAAACTATACTCCATTTAACACTTTTTAAGCAGTTACAGCAACAGTTTTTTTTTTTCTTTTGGCATATGGTTTTTACATAAATAAACAAAATGGACCATTGTAAGTACCCCTATCATTGGTAAGCGGTTTGTCTCCACACACTAAATTACACTTTTGCTGGACAGCTTGGTCTGTTAAAGGAAGTTGAGAAATAACAGGCTTACTGAAAAAGGAAAAATAAAAGAAACTAGTTCAGCCACTACATTTGAAGATGAACTCTGCCCTACCTATCAAAGACAAAATTTGATATCTCTAACACTGTATACAAAAAAAACCCCCAAAAAACGTAGTAATCCATGGAGTCTCTTCAGTTTTGTCTTTCTTGCAGGCAAAGTTCTTCCTACACTGCTATTTTCAGGTGCCACCATCTTGAATCGAGATCTGCCACATGCGCAGACATGATGTGGGAGTCTTTGCCAGGTCAATGGAACCTGGCAAAACCCTGTGGCATGTCTGCAAATATGGATTGGATCCCCTGGATTTTTTTTTTGCAATTGTGTGAGATGGAGGGGTGGAGGCGGGTGACAGAACCTTAAGGAAAGGAAGGGGTAGAGGTCTGCTTTAAGGATTAGTAAACTGCAATATATTACATTTTTGCTTTTGGGTTTAGATATGCTTTAAGTATAACTAAAGGCAAAACTTTTTTTAGTTTTGGACAAGAGTGGAGATGGATTACAACACCTATTAGGTTTTTTTTGGCTTTCTGTGCATCTATTAGGGAGAATCATCCTCTCTATTTGTACTGTTTACTATTAGCATTGAAAGTAAAAAGAAAATCCCACATTTTGGGTTGTCCCCAGAAAAGTAATGAATGGAAAATCTTCCAATGGGGACACTAGTTCAGGTGACCTGGGGGTCCCCTCAAGGGATTCCCTTAATTTGCAGGGATTATTTCTCACTTCCTGTTTGGTGATGGGTAAAGGTAAATCTCCCCAATGGGACACAGATGGCAAAAAATAAACTGACAGAGGTTATAACCCTCCCTTATTTTATCCAAAATAATAAAAAAAAGTTACAATACAGGAGAACAACTGGGAGGAGGATCTCATCTCATAACAGGAAGTGCCTAAACAAAGACCTTCATGGCAGGATTACCAAGATTTAGTTTAACCACTTCAGGTCCACCCCAAGCATAGCGTCTCGCTCCCACTGTGATCACACATAGTAGGGAGCCCAGCACCTCCCACACTGTACAAAAACACAGGCTAGGCACACAGTTAACCCTTTGATCACCCCTGATGTTAACAACTTCCCAGCCAGTGTCATTAGTACAATTGCAGTGCAATTTTTAGCACTAATCAATGTATTAGTGTCACTGGTCCCCAAAAAGTGTCAGTTAGTGTCCGAATGTCCGCCGCAATATTGCAGTCCCGATATAAGTCACTGATCGACGCCATTACCAAAAATAAAATACATAAAAAATATCCCATAGTTTGTAGACACTATAACTTTTGCGCAAACCATTATCCGCTTATTGGGATTGTATTTATCACCCAAAATATGTAGAAAAATACATATCGGTCTAAATTGATGAAGAAATTAGATTATTTCAATTTTTTTATTGGATATGTTTTATAGCAGAAAGTTAAAAATATATATATATTTTTTTCAAAATTTACGTTTTTTTGTTAATAGCGCAACAAATTTTAAACGCAGAAAGCTCTATTTGTGGGAAAAAAAGGACATTTTCAGTTAAAGTAACGCAGTGTCATATAGCAAAAAATGGCCTGGTCAAGAAGGGGGTAAATCTTCCCGGAAGTCAAGTGGTTAATGAAAGCTGCAAATTTAAAAACATTTCGTTTTTGGGTAAGATCTACTTTAGGTGTGGAATAAACTGGATACTCTTCCCATTCCTAACTATTCTGCAAAGGCAGCATGAATTGAGGTCAGTGGCTGGTGAGGCACTGGCTAGAATCAGAGCCAGATACACACAGGTTACATATTGACAATTTACGTATTGGATTCTCATTATGTAGTCGATTGCAGTTCTACTAGTTCTACAAGTTATATGTAGCACCTTCATTAGTTTTCATAGTTTACTAGTTTAACCACCTGAGACCCAGTATACGTCATATGACGTCTTTTTGGTCTCAGGGGTATATCTGAATGATGCCTGTAGCTACAGACATCATTCAGATATTGCCGGTTTCAGCCGGCGATTCCCTGCACCATAAGAACGATCATAGCGGCTGTTCCGCCGCTTGATCGTTCTTACGGGCGGCGGGAGGGGACGCCCCCCCTCCCGCCGCCCTCCGGTGCTTCTACCGACTCACCGCTTCCATCGGTGAGTCGGACTCGGGATCCGCCGGCACCGGATGATGCACATAGAGATTTCCGGCGGACCAGATGGTCGCCGGAGTCTCTATGATCGTTCGGAGGCCGGGCGCGATGTTATGACGTCACGCCCGGCCTCTGCATTCAAAAAACGGCGCCGCCTCCGCTGGGAAGCGGTGATCATTTTTTTTTTTTTTTTTGATTTTAGGCTTCCCAGCCTAGAGGTGAGATGTGGGGTCTTATTGACCCCATATCTCACTGTAAATAGGTCCGATCGTGTCATATTCCTATTACAAGGGATGTTTACATTCCTTGTAATAGGAATAAAAGTAATCAAATATTTTTTTTTTTTTTTAAAAGTTGTTGAACTAAAAAAATAAAATAAAATGAACAATAAAAAGAAAAAAAAAAAATTTAAAGCGCCCTGTCCCCGCGAGCTCGTACGCAGAAGCGAACGCATACGTAAGTCCCGCCCACATATGAAAACGGTGTTCAAACCACACATGTGAGGTATCGCCGCGAACGTTAGAGCGAGAGCAATAATTCTAGCCCTAGACCTCCTCTGTAACTCAAAATATGTAACCAGTAAAAAATGTTAAAGCGTCGACTATGGGGATTTTTAAATACCAAAGTTTGGCGCCATTCCACAAGCGCATGCAATTTTGAAGCGTGACATGTTGGCTATCTGTTTACTCGGCGTATCTTCATCTTTCACATTATGCAAAAAAATTGGGCTAACTTTACTGTTTTGTTTTTTTTTAAAGCAGGAAACTGTTTTTTTTCTGAAAAAAACGCGTTCGAAAAATTGCTGCGCAAATACCGTGCGAGATAAAAAGTTGCAACGACCGCCATTGTATTCTTTAGGGTCTTTGCTAAAAAAACATATATAATGTTTGGGGGTTCTATGTAATTTTCTAGCAAAAAAATTTGGAATTTTACATGTAGGAGAGAAATGTCGGAATTGGCCTGGGTCTCAGGTGGTTAACCAGCATAAGGACTTGTTTTAGCATATGTAAACGGTATTCAAACCATACGCGTGAGGTATCGACGCGAACATTAGAGCAAGAACAATAATTCCAGCACTAGACCTCCTCTGTAACTCTAAACATGTAACCTGTAAAAATGAGCGATGCCTATGGAGATTTTTAAGCCATTCCACAAGTGTGCGCAAATGTAAAGAATGACATGTTAGGTATCTATTTACTTGGGCGTAACATCATCTTTCACATTATACAAAAAAATCAGGGTAAAGTTTTTTTTTTTTTTTTTATAATTCATGAGTTTTTTCCCCAAAAAATGCGTTTAAAAGATTGCTACACAAATATATAAAAACGACCACCATTTTATTCCCTAGGGCGCAGGTGTCAAACACAAGGCCTGCGGGCCAAATCCGGCCCTCCAGGCCATTTCATGTGGCCCTCGCACCTCTCCTGCAGCTGCAGGAGAGCTCCAGCCCTCCTCTGGTCCTCCTCTAGACCCCTACTTTCTGCTTTCAAGAAATGCATCCAGCTTCTTCCCAGCAGCAGCATAAGGAAAGGGGGTGCACTGTGATGTTAGGGAGAGTAGGGGACTCAACTTCTGATGGTGGGATGGCTCTTGACATCTAGAGTAAGGGGAGGGGATGCGCTGGACATCTAATCTTACAGATACAACCGGCCCTTTTGAGGACAATCATAATGCTGATGTGGCCCACGATGAAATTGAGTTTGACACCCCTGCCTTAGGGTATCTGTTTAAAAAAATATATATATATATATATATAATGTTTGGGGGTTCTGAATAATTTTCTAGCAAAAAAATTATGGTTTTTACATGTAGTAGGAGAGAAGTGTCAGAATTGGCCTGGGTGGCAAGTGGTTAATTACCATAAGTAAGTAATATACAAATAATTATTATATATTGTTTTTGAGGTAATTTACTATATTTTTAAAAACTGTACTCAAGCAGGTGGCTAAACTGACAAATTACTGAAGTAATTTGTGTATTGTATTGTTGAGTAGTAGTATCAGGAATAGGGATGGGCCCGATGTTCGATTCGAACCCATGTTCGAATCGAACATTGGGCGTTCGACCACTCGTCGAGCCCAGAACTATTTGGGCCGTTCGCATCAAATTTGTGTGATGCGAACCCCCTGCAATGCACTGTGCCAGTCGCAGTGCATTGCTGGCTGATGATTGGCCAAGCATGCACTGTGACCCCGCATGCTTGGCCAATCATAGAGCCATCGGCGAGGAGAGAAAAAAAATTACAGCTCAGGGGGTTTAGTACACGCCCCACACTATATAAGGCTGCCGCGGGCGGCCTCGTGTAGTGTGTTCCAGCGTTAGGAACATGACGGTGTCAGTGACATTATTCATTCTGCTGAGTCTGACATTATCTGCTGTGATTCTGGGGATTAGTGTAGTGTGTGCGTGCTGTTAGTACAGCATTGCAGTATCACATTAAACCACCCTTCTGGCCTGTTGTGTCATCTAAGGCAGCCATCTGCGGCTAATGAATGCGCTGTGCATGCGCAGTACACAGCGGACACTTAGTGATACCCGGACTGTTCTTGTCAGAACACCGGCTCCCGTAACACAGAGAACAGTCATTCATTGAAAGTCATTGATAAAAAAAAAAAGCGTCCCCCCAAATTCAATTACCAGGCCCTTCAGGTCTGCTATGGATATTAAGGGGAACCCTGCGTCAAATTTAAAAAAAAATGACGTAGGTGTCCCCCTAAACATCCATACCAGACCCCTCAGGTCTGGGATGGATTTTAAGGGGAACCCCGGCCAAAAAAAAATGGCGTGGGGTCCCCCTCAAAATCCATACCAGACCCTTATCCGAGCACGCAACCTGGCAGGCCGCATGAAAAGAGGTACGAGAGCGCCCCCCCTCCCTCATGAACCATACCAGGCCACATGCCCTCAACATTGGGAGGGTGCTTTGGGGGTCTGTGACCCCTCAAAGCACCTTGTCCCCATGTTGATGAGGACAAGGGCCTCTTCCCCACAACCCTGGCCATTGGTTGTGGGGGTCTGCGGGCGGGGGGCTTATCAGAATCTGGAAGCCCCCTTTAACAAGGGGACCCCCAGATCCCGGCCCCCCCTGTGTGAAATGGTAAGGGGGTACAAAAGTACCCCTATCATTTCACCAAAAAAGTGACAAAAATTGTAAAAATTACAGGAGACGGTCTTTGACAATTCCTTTATTAAAATCTTCTTTCTTCTAGTCTTCCTTCTTCCTTTCTTCATCCTTCGGTTTCTTCATCTTCTCTTTCCGGCATCTTCTTCCATCTTCTTCTTCCATCTTCTTCTTCCATCTTCTTCTTCCATCTTCTTCTTCCTCCGATCCGCTTCTTCTTGCTCTGGTCTTCTCGTCCCGGCATCTTCTTCCATGGCGTCGGCGTCTCTTCTTGGGCCACTCCGTGCAATGGAAGGCTCCCGCTGTGTGAGGCTTCGCTGCGTCTGACAGGTCTTTTATAACGGAGGGCGGGGCCACCTGGTGACCCCGCCCCCTCTGACGTCATGGGGAAAGCCATAGGGAAGTCCCCATGACGTCCCCGTGCTTTGAGGGGTCACAGACCCCCAAAGCACCCTCCCAATGTTGAGGGCATGTGGCCTGGTACGGTTCAGGAGGGAGGGGGGCCGCTCTCATCCCCCCTATTTTCCTGCGGCCTGCCAGGTTGCGTGCTCGGATAAGGGTCTGGTATGGATTTTGAGGGGGACCCCACGCCATTTTTTTTTTATTTTTTGGCCGGGGTTCCCCTTAATATCTATAGCAGACCTGAAGGGCCTGGTAATTGAATTTGGGGGGACCCCCACCCTTTTTTCTTTTTGCTTTTTTTTTTAATCAATGACTTTTTTTTTTATCAATGACTTTCAATGAATGACTGTTCTCTGTATTACGGGAGCCGACAATTCATTAGCCGCTAGTGATTTTAAATAGCTTTTTTTCCTGCAAAAATTACACTTTGTGCAGGGACAGTTCTAAGCACGGGAAACATGCGCCCCTTCACAGGCATACTATACACACCCACCAGGTACGAAATTTAAAGAAATATTACACTTTTATTGTTTCATATTAAGCATTATTAAAATCACTGCTCCTGAAAAAACTGCAGTTTTTTAAAAAAAAATTTGCATTGATACATGTCCCCTGGGGCAGGACCCGGGTCCCCAAACACTTTTTATGACAATAACATGCATATTAGCCTTTAAAATGAGCACTTTTGATTTTGAACGTTTGCGTCCATTGTAATTAATAGGGTTCTAATGTTCGCACGAACTTTAGGTCCGTGCGCGGGTTCTGGTGCGAACCGAAACCGGGGGTGTTCGGCTCATCCTTAAGCAGGAAGCTAGTTATTAGGTCATTTGGACAGGGTATAATTCCAATCCTCATTAAATTGGTAGGTACGATGCCTGGCTGGTGTGGAAATGCGACTCGGTGTACATCTTGCGGCATGTATTCGTTCCTTGATTATTTGATCGAGGGCGAATACTGCTGTTCAAAATGTAAGCACACCGTTTCCCTGGAAGCCCGGGTTCTGAATCTAGGGAAGCAACTGTCAGCACTGAGAAGATCCTTCATACTAAATGCGAGCCGGGAACGTACCCGGCAGGGGCCAGCACAGAGGCAGGTGGAGACAAAGAGGTGCATGCACCAGAAAAGAGTAGATGGGTGACAGTCAGGAAGGATAGAGGGGAAGTGCCAGGGAGGACGATCCTGGGCTGGAGCATCCCAATAAGTAAGCTTCATTGAGTGACATTGGTGAAACCAGTCAGGGACCAGCACTGCTGGAGCTGAGGGACTCTCCTAGTTGCCAGGGGAAGAACTCCTCCAGTGAGAGTTGGGGGGGGGGGGGGAAAGGATAGACAGTTTTTGGTGGTAGGGGCAATCTGTGACAAAGACCTGAAGCACCGAACTGTATGCTGTCTACCGGGCGCTTGGGTTCAGCACATCACGGATCTGGTGGACAGATTACTGGGAGGGGCTGGGGAAGACCCGGCTGTCATGTTGCACGTTGGCACTAATGACAAAGTCAGAGGTAGATGGAGTGTCCTAAAGAACGATTTTAGGGACTTGGGAGCTAAATTGAGGAAAAGGACCTCCAAGGTAGTATTCTCAAGATTACTACCGGTACATTGTGCCAGACCAGAAAGGCAGAGGGAGATTAGGGAAGTAAACAAGTGGCTGAAGAGCTGGTGTAGTAAGGAGGGGTTTGGGTACCTGGAGGACTGGGCTGACTTCTCAGTCGGCCACCAGTAGTACAGAAGGGATGGACTGCACCAAAATAAGGAGGGTGCAGATCTTCTGGGAGTAAAGATGGCCAAAAAGTTCCGGGGTTTTTAAACTAGGCGACCGTGGGGAGGGTCCAGTGGTAGAGATAGTCAGCGCAGAACATAGTCCAGAGGGTAGTATTGGGGGCATTAGTGGTAGGTTGACTAAAGCACATAAACCCAAGGTAAGTATAGTGACAAGTCCTAGTTGCAATCTCGGAACACACAATAAGAGGATAGTATGCGACCGGTCTAAACTACGTGGCATATTTACCAATGCCAGGAGCCTGGCGGACAAGATGGGTGAACTAGAGATACTGTTGTACGAGGAGGATTTGGATTTTGTGGAAATTTCAGAGACTTGGTTCAACAGCTCTCATAATTGGCTGGCAACCATTCAATGATATACCCTTTATTGCAGGGACAGAGAGGGTAAAAAAGAGGAAGGGGTATGCCTGCATATCAAGAATAATGTACAAGTGAATGTGAGAGATGCCATCACTAAGGGAGCTACGGAGGAGGTGAAATCCTTATGGGTAGAGCTCCAAAGGGATGAAGCTAAGGGGAAAATAATACTGGGAGTATGCTATAGGCCCCCTAACCTGAGGGAGGATGGGGAGGCGGACCTCCTATCACAATTTGGATTAGCAGCAAGGATAGGAAGTGTTATCATAATGGGGGATTTTAATTATCCAGACATAGACTGCGCATTCGTCTAGGAGAAGGCCTTTAAAAAATACAAGGTTGAGGGAAAGTAAGGGTGCAATTAGGGCGGCTAAGATAGAACACGAAAGACACATAGCGGAGGAGAGCAAAAAAAAATCCCAAGACAATCTTTAAGTATATAAACCATAAAAATGGGAGGACAGACCATATTGGCCCCATGAAGAATGAGGAAGGACATCTGGTTACAAAGGATGGGGAGATGGCAAAGGTATTGAATTTATTCACCTCAGTCTTCATGAGGGAATCGGGGGGCTTCAGTAACCAAAACTACAATGTTTATCATCATGACACATCACAGGAAGCACCCTCATGGCTAACAGAGGACAGATTTAGAATTAGACTTGGGAAACTTAACATTAATAAATCACTGGGACCGGATGGCTTGCACCCGAGGTTGCTTAGGGAACTCAGTCAAGTAATTGCCAGACCATTGTTCCTAATTTTTACTGACAGTCTACTGACTGGAATGGTACCAGCGGATTGGAGAAAAGCCAATGTAGCACCAATATTTAAAAAGGGCCCACAATACATCCCTGGGAATTACAGACCAGTTACCCTAACATCAATAGTATGCAAGCTCTTGGAGGGGATGATAAGGGACTATATACAAGATTTTAGTAATGAAAACAGTATTCATTAGCAGTAATCAACATGGATTCATGAAGAATCGTTCTTCCCAAACCTATCTATCTATTCTATCTAATCTATTAACCTTATATGAGGAGGTGAGTTGCCATCTAGATAAAGGAAGGCCCGTAGACGTGGTGTATCTGGATTTTGCACAGTTGACACAGCATTCGACACAGTTCTCCATAAATGTTTACAGTACAAAATAAGGTCTGTTGGCATGGACCATAGGGTGAGTACATGGATTGAAAACTGTCTACAAGGGCACGTTCAGAGGGTGGTGATAAATGGGGAATACTCTGAATGGTCAGGGGTGTGTAGTGGGGTCCCACAGGGTTCTGTGCTGGGACCAATCCTATTTAATTTGTTCATAAACGACCTGGAGGATGGGGTAAATAGTTCACTCTCTGTATTTGCGGACAATACTAAGCTAAGCAGGGCAATAACTTCTCCGCAAGATGTGGATACCTTGCAAGAAGATCTGAACAAATGAATGGGGTGGGCAACTACATGGCAAATGAGGTTTAATGTAGAAAAATTTAAAATAACGCATTTGAGTGGCAAAACTATGAATGCACTCTATACACTAGGGGGAGAACCTCTGGGGGAATCTAGGATGGAAAAGGACCTGGGGGTCCTAGTAAATTATAGGCTCAGCAATGGCATGCAATGCAAAGCTGCTGCTAACAAAGCAAACAGAATGTTGGCATGCATTAAAAAAGGGATTAACTCCAGGAATAAAGCGATAACTCTCCCACTCTACAAGACTCTGGTCCGGCAGCACCTTGAGTATGCAGTCCAGTTCTGGGCACCAGCCCTTAAGAAGGATATGCTGGAAATGAAGCGAGTACAAAGAAGGGCAACAAAGCTAATAAAGGGTCTGGAAGACATTAGTTATGAACAGGGCTTTTTTTCTCAGAGAATAGGTGCAGGAACCCACCCTCCCCAGTCAACTCCCCGCCCTCAGCCCCACCCGCTCCCGCCCACAATCCCACTCATACTGCCCCCAATCTCACCATTCCTTGGGAAAGAGAAATAAAATGATGCCAAATAATGGGTGTGGTCAAGGCTCAGAACTGCGTTTCGCACACAATTCAAAGTTCAGGAAAGTGTAACAGAGTTGTGCAGTGTTGAGAAATGTGTGTATGACTTAGTGTGCAGAAAAAATATTAGCATCCCCATTCACAGCTCAACTCACACCCTCTCCAGTCAGGGAGGTCACTCTCCACAGGTCACCTTCTCTCACCTTCCCTCCCCATCTGAAGCTCACTGTCTCCCACCTGTCTATAAGTCACCCTCTTCCCCATCCACAGCTCACCTTCCCTCCCCATTCACAGGTCACCTTCTCTCTCCCCCATCAACAGCCCACCTTCCCTCCCCATCTGAAGCTCACCGTTACCCCCCATCCACAACTCACCTTCCCTCCACAGCTCACCCTCTCCCCCTTGTGTATAGGTCACCCCCCCCCCCCCATCCACAGGTCACCCTCTCCCTCCCTTTCCACAGGTCACCTTATCCCTCCCCTCCCCTGCCCACAGGTCACCCTCTCCCCCCATTCACAGCTCACCCACTCCCTTTCTATACACAGGTCACCTTCTCCCTCCCCTGTCCACAGCTCACCCTCTCCCTCCCTATCCAAAGGTCACCTTCTCTCCTCGTTTGTTTAATGTTTCCAGGACCCGACTGGTAATCGCTACAGCACCCGCCTTTTTTATGAGCCACATATACCAGGAATGAGTGCGATAGGAATATCAATTTGACCTTCTCTCTCCCCTGTCCACAGATAACCCTCTCCCCCAATTCACAGCTCACCCTCCCTAGCCACAGGTCACCTTCTCCCTCCCCTCCCCTGTTCCCCCATTCACAGCTCACCCTCTTCCTCCCTATCCACAGGTCACCTTCTCCCCCCCTCCCCTGTCCACAGGTCACCCTCTCCCCCATCCACAGCTCACCCTCTCTCTCCCTATCCACAGGTCGCCTTCTCCCTCCCCTCCCCTGTCCACAGGTCAACCTCTTCCCCATCCACAGTTCACCCCCTCCCTCCCTTTCCAAAGGTCTCCTTCTCCCTCCCCTGTCCACAGGTCACCCTCTCCCCCATTCACAGCTCACCCTCTCCCTCCCTATCCACAGCTCTCCTTCTACCGCCCCTCCCCTGTCCACAGGTCACCCTCTCAACCCCCCCAGTCCACAGCTCACCTTCTCCCCCCCACCCCACAGCTCAACGCCCCTTCTCTCCCCCACGTTCCACAGTTTACCTTAGCATGCGCCCTCCCCCATCCACAACTCACTTTTGTACCCTCTGTCAACATGTCACCTCTGCAACCCCATCCACGGATTATCTGTCCCTCCACATTTCACTTCTGCACCTCTGGCTACAGCTCCCCTTAATCCAAACCTTTCACCTATGCACCCCCAGCTCCCCACACAGCTCTCACTGACTGTACACAATACAATAACCCCCCATCCCCAGCTCTGACCTCTGCAGAACAACCTCAACATCTTCACAGCTGTCTCTCTGCACAGCCACCCCTCCCCCTTCCTCCCCCGTTTCCCTTCACAGATTTTCACACACCTCTTGAAAGTTTACAGCTCAGTTTATCTTCACAGGATTAGAACAGTGCAGTCGGCTCCGTTCTATAAGGTAGAACAGGCTTTTTTTCCCCTCAGCCTACTGTGAGGTCTCCTCTGTGCAGCGTCATCTGTCAGATCATCAGTGTACACAGAGCCGAGGAGGAATTTAAACAGCGCTTCACTCGGCTCGGTACTACACAGATCTGATAGGCAACAGGAGTGGACTGAAGATGCCTCTGGAAGCCCAAGATTAAAAAAATAAAAAACTCCTTACAGTTGCAGCGTCTGGATCCGGAGCACCTATCATCAGGTGTGGGTAAGGTGCCCTGGGTGCCGGTGTCTTGCCGCAGGCGCAGCGCTTGCGCAGTACGAAGCACAACGGAGTCTCCGAAAATAGCCGAAGCTGAACACAGTCAGTCAGCTGTACACGGCGCATGCGCACTACATTCTGCCCTGAGGCCAGGTTCAAGCCCCACCATCCAAGTGGACATAGAGTTAGAATAAAAATATGCCGAGCGCAGCGAGGCCATGCCCGAAGCATGGCGAGGGAAGCGAGCCCACGAGGGGCCCTGTTACAGGCGCCGTGTACAGCTGGACTCCCTGTGTTCAGCTTCGGCTATTTTCGGAGACTCCGTTGTGCTTCCTACTGCGCAAGCGCTGCGCCTGCGCAGTACAGGGGGTCCTTATCCGCTGGGGGGAACTTTCTCGGCAGAACACCGGCGCTAGCACACAGCCGGTGGAGGAAGTATAATAGAGAACTTCCTCCACTGGCTTCAGTGTTGAGTGACAGCCTGAAAAGGAGAGGGCTGCTATAGGTGGCGGAACGCCGTTCTGCCCCGTTCCGGCTGAAAAAAAGCCCTGGTTATGAGGAAAGGTTGCGAGCACTAAACTTATTCTCCATACTGGTGACCCCACAATAGGGATAAAACTTTTTCGCCGAAGGGAGTTTAACAAGACACGTGGCCACTCATTAAAATTAGAAGAAAATAGGTTTAACCTTAAACTATGTAGAGGTTTCTTTACTGTAAGAGCGGCAAGGATGTGGAATTCCCTTCCACAGGCGGTGGTCTCAGCGGGGGGCATCTATAGTTTAAAAAACTATTGGATAAGCACCTGAACGACCGCAACATACAGGGATATACAATGTAATACTAACATATAATCACACACATAGGTTGGTCTTTTTTCAACCGCACCTACTATGTAACTATGTAAACCAGTAATTTCACAGTAAATAGATAAATAATAAATTATTATGTTATAACACATAGCATTATAATATATTATTTAGCTTGATTAAAAAAGTACATATTCAGCAGCAGCATATTCTCCCTTTTAAAGTAGATGTAAACCTGATTCATGAAATTCTAGCTGGGCACATATATCTGCAGTGTTTTGTTATCTCTCTTCAAAGCACTAAGTCCCATGGCTTTCCCCTGCTCTGTTCTTCTGTTATCAGCATGATAACTTCTGACAAGTTCTCTGTCACATATGATAAAAGCAGCCAGAGTTTTGTGTTGGGGAGGATGCTATAACTAGATTAGCAGAGCCCTGAACTATTTAACAAACAGCTCTGAAAGTCTCCACCTATGAGGAGAGGGGGTGTGTGCCTTTCCTCCAATCAGCCATCTTGGCTGTATGTCCAGACTTCACTGCAGTGTTGAACAGAAAGAGAAAATCTCCTAACACGATGTGCACTTTCTAAACAGTATATAAAGCTAAAGACAGCAGATATACATGTATAACTTACGTAGGGAGATTGGTTTCACCCCTGTGTATCATCTGAGGCTGTTCACTTCACTGGGTATATGTGAGGGTTTACATCCACTTTAACTATGTGAACAAAACATGGTATTATGGGTAAACCTTATACCCTTAAACCAATGTTTTTTCCTTGTAGTTAAGAGGGCTGCACTGTAAAAAATATTGTGCTGGGTCTACTAAAAAAAATTGAGGCAACTATTTGCATCAGCTTTTTAAGTACTGTCAACTAAACATATTTTTGGCTGACTCATTAGACTTTTCATTTTTTCAACGTTGTTGTTTTAACCACTTGACCACTGGGCACTTAAACACCCTTAATAACCAGACCAATTTTCAGCTTTCGGTGCTCTCACACTTTGAATGACAATTACTCATTCATACAACACTGTACCCATATGAAATTTTTGTCCTTTTTTTCACACAAATAGAGCTTTCTTTTGGTGGTATTTAATCACCGCTGGGTTTTTTATTTTTTGCGCTATAAAAGAAAAATGACTGAAAATTCAGTAAAAAAATTAATTTTTCTTCGTTTTTGTTATAAAATTTAGCAAATTTGTAATTTTTCTTGATAAATTTTGGCCAAAATTTATACTGCTACATATCTTTGGTAAAAATAAGTACAAATTGGGGTATATTATTTGGTCTTTGTGAAAGTTATAGAGTCCACAAGCTATGGTGCCAATATCTGAACATTGATCACACCTGAAGTACTGACGGCCTATCTCATTTCTTGAGACCTAAACATGCCATAAAAGTACAAATACCCCCCAATGACCCCTTTTTGGAAAGAAGACATTCCAAGGTATTTGGAAAGAGGCATGGTGAGTTTTTTGAAGTTGTCATTTTTTCCCACAATTCTTTGCAATATCAAGATTTTTTTTAATTTTTTTTTTTTTTTTCACAAAATTGTCATATTAGCAGGTTATTTCTCACACACAGCATATGCATACCACAAATTACACCCCAAAACACATTCTGCTATTACTCCTGAGTACGGCGATACCACATGTGTGAGACTTTTACACAGTGTGGCCACATACAGAGGCCCAACATGCAGGGAGCACCATCAGATGTTCTGGAGCACCCAGGACAATTCTGACATTTCTCTCCTACATGTAAAAATCATCATTTATTTGCTAGAAAATTACATAGAACCCCAAAATATTATATATGTTTTTTTAGCAAAGACCCTAGAGAATACAATGGCAGTCGTTGCAACTTTTTATCTAGCACGGTACTTGCGCAGCAATTTTTTGAACGTGTTTTATTTGGAAAAAAAATGTTTTGTGCTTTACAAAAAACAAAACTGTAAATTTAGCCCAATGTTTTTGCATAATGTGAAAGATGAAGTTACGCCGAGTAAATAGATACCCAACATGTCACGCTTCAAAATTGCACACACGTGAAATGGCGCCAAACTTCGCTACTTAAAAATCCCCATAGGCTTTAATTTTGTTTACTGGTTACATGTTTTGAGTTACAGAGGAGGTCTAGGACCAAAATTATTGTTCTCGCTCTAACGTTCGCAGCGATACCTCACATGTGTGGTTTGAACACCGTTTTCATATGTGGGCGGGACTTACGTATGCGTTCGCTTCTGCGTGCGAGCACACGGGGACAGGGACGCTTTAAAAAAATATATATATATTTTATTGTTCATTTTACTTTATTTATTTTAGTTTGACACTTTTTTTCCCCCAAAAAATTTTTTTGATCACTTTTATTCCTATTACAAGGAATGTAAACATCCCTTGTAATAGGAATATGGCATTACAGGTCCTCTTTACAGTGAGATATGAGGGTCAATAAGACCCCACATCTCACCTCTAGGCTGGAAAGCCTGAAATAAAAAAAAAAAAAACGATCCTGGCTTTGATCGTAGCGAGTATCGCAGGGTATTGTTGGGTATTGCAGGGTATGGCAGAGTATCGCCGGGTATTGCAGAGTATCGCCGGGTATTGCAGAGTATCGCCGGGTATTGCAGAGTATCGCAGGGTATGGTAGAGTATCGCAGAGTATCGCCGGGTATTGCAGAGTATCGCAGGGTATCGCAGGGTATGGCAGAGCATCGCAGAGTATCGCCGGGTATTGCAGAGTATCGCAGGGTATGGTAGAGTATCGCAGGGTATCGCAGGGTATGGCAGAGCATCGCAGGGTATCGCAGGGTATGGCAGAGTATCGCAGGGTATGGCAGAGTATCGCAGGGTATGGCAGAGTATCGCAGGGTATGGCAGAGCATCGCAGGGTATGGCGGGGCATCGCAGGGTATGGCGGGGTATCGCAGGGTATGGCGGGGTATGGCAGAGTATTGCGGGGTATGGCAGAGTATTGCGGGGTATGGCAGAGTATTGCGGGGTATGGCAGAGTATTGCGGGGTATGGCAGAGTATTGGGGGGTATGGCACAGTATTGGGGGGTATGGCACAGTATTGGGGGGTATGGCACAGTATAGGGGGTATGGCACAGTATAGGGGGTATGGCACAGTATAGGGGGTATGGCACAGTATTGGGGGGGATGGCAGAGAATCCATCCATCCATGCTCAGCCATCCCTCCATACCCTGCAATACCCAGCAATATACTGCAGGCTATTGCAGGGTATGGAGGGATGGCTGAGCATGGATGGATGGATGGATCGGTGGTGGCAGAGCAGGCTGTGGGCACTACAGATCCCGCCCACAGCACTGCTGCCACCGATCCCTCCCCCTCTCCTCTCATACTGTACCGATCGGTACAGAGAGAGGAGGAGAGAGGAACCGGCGTCATCAAATGACGCCGGCTTGCTTACATGTGATCACTCCGTCATTTGACGGAGCGATCACGTGGTAAACGGCCGCGATGAGCGGCCGTTTACCGTGATCCATGATCCGCCGGGTCCTCTGGACCCGGCGATCATGGATGCTCTCGAGTGCGCGCACCAGGGGGCGCGCAAGAGCAGAATTCTGTGAGGCCGTTAATTAACGGCCTCCCAGAGTTAAGCAACCGCCCTGTAGCCGTTTTTCGGCTATGGGCCGGTTGTTAACTGGTTAAGTAAAGCCAACTCAATTTTTTTCAGTTTATAGACCGTAGTGTTTTAAGTTAGGAATACATACCTTAACTTGTCTGGAACTATAGTTTTAAGTAAAGCCAACTCAATTTTTCCAGTTTATAGACCATAGGTATAAGTAAAGCCAACTCAATTTTTCCAGTTTATAGACCATAGGTTCAAGTAAAGCCAACTCAATGTTTCCAGTTCATAGAAAAGTTTAAGTTAGGAACACATCGATTAACTTATTTATCTCAAGTACTTATATAGCACCATCAATTTATGAAGTGCTTTACATATACATTGTATATTCACATCAATCCCTGCCCTCAAGGAGCTTTCAATCTAAGATCCCTAACTCACATTCATACATACACATACTAGGGCCGATTTACCTACCAGCATGTCTTTGGAGTGTGGGAGGAAGCCTACATAGGCCCAGGGTAGAACATGCAAACTGCAGGCAGGAAGTGTCGTGGTCAGGATTTTAACCAGTGACCCTTTTTATTTTTTGCGCTATAAACAAAAAAAGACCAACAATTTTGAGAAAAAAATGCTTTTTACTTACTCTCTGCTATAATACATTTCCAAAAAATATAAAAAAAAAATGTATTCATCAGTTTAGGCCGATATATTCTTCTAATATTTTTGGTAAAAGAAAATTGCAATAGGCGTATATTGATTGGTTTGTGCAAAAGTTATCGCGTCTGCAAACTATGTGATAGATTTAGGGACTTTTATTTTTTTTTTATTGTTTTTACTGGTAATGGCGGAGATCTCCAGTTTTTAGCGGGACTGCGACATTGCGGCGGACAAATCTGACCCCAAATTACACTTTTTGGGGACCAGTGACATTATTACATGGATCAGTGCTATAAAAATGCACTGATCAATGTATAAATGACACTGGCGGGGAAGGGGTTAACACTAGGGGGCATCAAGGGGTTAAGTGTGTTCCCTGGGGGTTTTCTAACTGTAGGGGGGTATGGGCTACCAGGGACATGACAGAGATAGCTGTTCCCGATCACTGGGAACAGAAGATCTCTGACATGTCATCAGGCAGTTGTCTCAATAGATGTATACAACGGACGTATGTCCATTTATTATAAATATATTAGTCTGCAAATAAAATAAAAATTTTGGATGTTATGTTAAGCAACATTTAAAGCATGCAAACGATAATTTGTTCAATATTCACACTTACCTTTCAATGGCATTGCATGGCTTTGTAGTGACTTGAAAAAAATATTGTAACTGGTGGCACTCTTTTGTCCTAATGAGCCTCAAACATATGGGAACTGCCTTGTGCAGGTTTGCAAAAGATGTCAAACTTTTTAAAATATATAGCATCAAAACTTGTGCACATTTTGGCAAATATATGCGTCCCGCAATTTAATTTAAATGAAAAGATCCTTTTTTTAAGTAAACGTAACTCAATTACAATATGGAGATGCACATACCTTAAAGTGATTGTTAACCCCCTTTCTGATATTTCCACAATCTGTGCTGTCTCCTCATACAATGCCCCCCTGCCTCTGTGTTTCACTTTAAAAAATCCTCCTTTACCGTATTTTACAGCGGCGCCCCGCGCTCATGTAACCAGCTGGGTCTCCTCTCTGCCTGTCTTGCAGAAGCAGCGGGCGGAGCCGAGGTTTCTCCACTGACGTCAGCGGAACGTGAGGAGGAGAGGAGAGAGGAGACACGTCCGGTCACGTGACTGCCAGGAGCCGCTGTGAGATGCAGTGAAGGAGGATTTTTTTAAATAATACACAAAGACAGCTGCACAGTATGAGGAGACAGAATGGATAGTAAATATACATATAGGTTATTCCTGCAGCAGGAGGGGGATGGCACGGCATAGTCACTAGGTGACACACAGAGAGGGGGGGGGGGGGGTGGGAGGACAGAGGAGAAACAGAAGAGCAGGCTGTGGCTGACGGAGGCACGCAAACAGACCACAATGTCAGGGGCTCAGCAGCCATGATTATAGTGGTCTGTTTGCAGAGGGGAGGGTATAGCAGGCAGGATCAGCCGAGTATTTCAGATGATACAGGGTGCCAAATTACAAAGCACAAGCACTGTGCTGTATAAAATGCTTTAAAGGATCAGGATCCATATTTTTTTTTTGTGTTAACAAACCCTTTAAAAGTTTTGTCTAGATTGCTCAATATTATACATTATTTTTGTAAATGTAAAAGGTGTGTTTTAGGAACTAATGAAAATTAAGTTAGGTACTTAACCACTTTCAGGCCCCTTTTTGCGATTCGGCACTGCGTCTCTTTAACTGACAATTGCGCGGCCGTGGGACGTGGCTCCAAAACAAAATTAACGTCCTTTTTTTCCCAGAAATAGAGCTTTCTTTTGGTGGTATTTGATCGCCCCTGCAGTTTTTATTTTTTGCGCTATAAACAAAGAAGAGCGACAATTTTGAAAAAAACGCATTATTTTTTGCTATAATAAATATCCCCCAAAAATATATAAAAAAAATGTTTTTCCTCAGTTTAGGCCGATACATATTCTTCTACATATTTTTGGTAAAAAAAACCGCAATAAGCGATTATTGATTGGTTTGCGCAGAAGTTATAGCGTTTACAAGATAGGGGATAGTTTTATAACATTTTTATTAATAATTTTTTTTTATTAGTAATGGCGGTGATTTTTATTGTGACTGCGACATTATGGCGGACACATCGGACATTTTTGACACATTTTTGGGACCATTGTCATTTATACAGCAATCAATGCTATTTAAATGCATTGATTCCTGTATAAATGACACTGGCAGTGAAGGGGTTAACCACAAGGGGGCAATGTAGGGGTTAGGTATGCCTAGGGGTGTGTTTCTTACTGTGGGGGGGGCGTGGCTGTCAGCTAGTGAATGCTGATCTCTGCTCCAATCACAGGGAGCAGAGATCGGCGTCACTAGTTGCTAGGCAGAACGGGGAGATGCTGTTTATTTCCGCATCTCCCCGTTCAGCCTCCCCGTGAGACGATCGCGGGTGTCCCCGCGGCGATCGAGTCCGCGGGACCCGCGACCGGCCTCACGTGGGTACCGACCGGCGCGGGAGCACGCCGCTCGCGTCGTGCTCCCGATGGCATGGAGGCATTTAAAAAGGGACTTATATATATGCCCTTATGCCTGTCCATGCCATTCTGCCGACGTACATCGGCGTGCGCCGGTCGGGAAGCGGTTAAAATATCAAAGTAAATTAATTAACATTAATTTTATGTTGAAAATTATACATTTTTTTATGTTAAAATTACAAGCCAACAGAATAATTTTTATCAGTGTGTGCTGGAAGGGAGCATTTTTCTTATAGGCATGTGCCCCCTTCTATGACACTGCAATGAGAGGACAGCCTCCATTGCAGCATTTTTATTGGACAGCTTGGACCAATGGTGCTTTACTATTGGTCCAAGGCTCCAATTGTCCATTGAGCTCAGTGCCTCTGACAAGCTATCAGAGGCACTGTGAGCTCATACTCTCAGTCTGCTGCAGAGTGTGCCAGCTTGTATTTAAACTGGCCACGCTGTATGTAGCTTCTAACAGGTGCAAGGAGCCCCGTATCTCCTGAACCATAGGTGCTAGAAACCCCAAATTTGTGGTGGGGTAGGACTTTGGCTACTATCCCCCCAAATTTGGGGTCTCTGTGATCCCAGGTCGCTGAGCTACGACCCTTTTTTTATGCCTCCCCTGACTGCACGTCCCTACATCACTGTAATAGTGCTAAATATCTGTAGACTTTAGTTCTGCTTTAAATATTTACTTAGCTCCTCAATCTAGCGATCTTCACTTTTGAACGCTGTGCAATGCTGTACAAAGCTGTACAACCTTTCTCCTGAAAAAAATCCCTAACACATGCTAGTTGTGATAGTGCCGTCACAGCTTCTATGCTACCAAGAACAGAGTGATCAAAGACCGCTGATCGCTAAGATCTTGGCCTTCAGTGAGCAGTAAGAACTGTCAGTCACTGGCTCTCTGCTCTGCTCCTCCAGCGATCACTGGAGTTTGAGTGCCAGGCTGTACAGGGGGCAGGAGCAGCTGGCTCAGCCTCTCAGTGGCACACTGAGAGGCTGAGCCAGCTGCCTGTTAGGCATCTGGGTGGATCCAACATTAAAGTCAGGATCTCTGCAGAGCCTGGACCGGCCAAGTGATATCAGCCAGCAGCAGGCTTTATCTCGCTGTCGGCTGAATACGGGTCACAGGAGTGCAGAACGAATTGCACTCCTGTCATCCACAGGAGAAGTAGGGCCAAAAGAGCTTTGGCTCTACTTCTCCCTTACTTTTTGCCCTCCGGATGATTTACTCCCTTAATGACCAGGCTATTTTTTGCAATACGTCACTGCATTACTTTAACTGACAGTTGTGCTGACGTGGGACGATGTACCCAAATAAAATTTATGTCCCTTTTTTCCCCTACGGTTTTTATTTTTTGCGCTATAAAAAAAAAAAAGACTGACAATTTTGAAACCCACCCAAAAAAATATTTTTTACTTTCTGCCATATAACGCATCCAATAAAAAAATTGGAAAACACAAATTTCTTCATCAATTTAGGCCAATGTGTATTCTGCTACATATTTTTGGTAAAAAAAAAAAAAAAAAACAATAAGCGTATATTGATTGGTTTGCACAGAAGTTAAAGCGTCTACAAACTATGGGATATATTTATGGAATTTGTATTTTATTATTATTTTTTCACTAGTAATGGCGGGCGATCAGTGACTTATAGCGGAACTGCGATATTCTGGCGGACAAATCAGACACTAGCTGATACTTTTTGGGGACCAGTGACACTAATACAGTGATCAATGCTAAAAAATATGCACTGTCACTGTACTAATGACAATGGCTGTAAAGGGGTTAACATAAGGGGCAATTAAAGAGTTAAATGTGTTCCTAGCCAGTGCTTGTGTACTGTGGGGGAAGTGCTTTTACTAAGGGAAGGCATAGATCCGTGTCCCTGCTTTGCAGAAACACAGGATCGATGCCTTCCCTACTGACAGAACAGCAATCTGCCTTGTTTACATAGAACAATTGGCAGGTGCTGGCGGATATAGAGTCCGCGGTACTCGCCGATGGGCTTGTGATGTGTGTGATCACAGCAGCCATGCCACTTTGCTCCCATATATCTAAGTTATACAGTTGGCAAGTGGTTAATAAATGCACCCATAATGCCAAAATTAAAAATGTGCATGTATTATTTTTTTGTTTTGGCAATGCATTGCAACTGTGATCAGTAGATTGCAGGTGCCATGATATGGCTCCTGTAGACTTCCTCCAGCCCTAGGTCTGTATGAAGGTACAGACCTTTGCTTATAGAGCAGAAGGAAGTAAACATTGGACAGAAAGCATGACAATGTCACCACACTCCATTGATGACTACAGTTCCTCTGCCACGATGGCAAAAGAGACTACTCCAAAACTCTGAGAATGAATGATGTGGCCTTATGGGTGAAGTCCTGCATAGCCATGCTGAATTCCATTATGACAGGAGCAGGTGGTGGAGAAGCATCCTGCAATTCTGTAATGGGGGGGTAAATAATGAGGGTGGAGGCTGCGGACTCTGACCATGTTTCGTGTTACACCCTTAAAATGGATGTAACATTAAACATGATCAGAAAGATTCTCTTAGCTTATACTACAAAGTTTCATTCGTGCTTATGAGGGTAGTCCCATCCTTCATGTCATGGTGTAATTATGCAAAGACTCTTTTGGCACTTTATTTACGATATGTGTGTAAGCAGGGGCTTCCAAGGAGTTTACTGCATTATGTTTTTTATGATTTAGATTTTATTGTGGTTTTGATTACTTATATTTCCTTGTAAAACTGTAAATTCTAGTGTAAGGTAATTGCACTGATTAGTTGTGCTTTCCCTGCTGAGGTGGTACTCCCTTGGAAGTAAGGGTTAACACCCCTGACCAGGTTTCCCCAGGCTTTTTGGGGAAGTATCACCCTCTGCTGGGGCAAGTACATAAAAAGGGAGGGGACCATTTACGGTTACGGTTTCAGGTCTCCCCGCTTAAAGAACAGGAGGCATTTAAGGATGTGAACTACTTCTTGCACTTAACCACCTCTTGTGGGAGCGCAGTCAGGGTTTCAAGGATATGGACTTTTATCACTACTGATGGTCTTTCTCACCTTTATAAGGTATGACTACCTTGTAGGCATTTAGGGGCAGTAGGAGAACAGCTATAGGGCACTTAACAAAACATGTACAGGAATTTACACTCATCGGCCACTTTATTAGGTACACCTGTTCAATTGCTTGGTAGCACAAATTTCTAATTAGCCAATCACATGGCAGCAACTCAATGCATTTAGGCATCTAGACATGGTGAAGACAACTTGCTGAAGTTCAAACCAAGCATCAGAATGGGGAAGAAAGGGTATTTAAGTGACTTTGAACGTGGTATGGTTGTTGGTGCCAGACGGGCTGGTCTGAGTATTTTAAAAACTGCTGATCTACTGGGATTTTCACACACAACTATCTTTAGGGTTTACAGAGAATGGTCCAAAAAAGAGAAAATATCCAGTGAGTAGCAGTTGTGTGGACAAAAATGCCTTGTTGATGTCAGAGGTCAGAGGAGAATTGTCAGACTGTCAGCTGTCACCGGGTGCCACTCCTGTCAGCTAAGAACAGGTAACTGAGGCTACAATTCGCACAGGGTCACCAAAATAGAAGATTAAAAAAAATGTTGCCTGGTCTGATGAGTCTGGATTTCAACTGTGACATTCAGATCGTAGGGTTAGAATTTGGCATAAACAACATGAAAGCATGGATCCCCACTGCCTTGTGTCAACGGTTCAGGCTGGTGATGGTGATGTAATGGTGTGGGGGATATTTTCTTGGCACACTTTGGGTCCTTTAATACCAATTGAGCATCATTTAAATGCCACGGCCTACCTGAGTATTGTTGCTGACCATGTCCATCCCTTTATGACTACAGTGTACCCATCTTCTGATGGCTACTTCCAGCAGGATAATGCACCATTTCACAAAGCTCAAATCATCTCACCACTGGTTTCTTGAACATGACAATGAGTTCACTGTACTTCAATGGCCTCCACAGTCACCAGATCTCAATCCAATAGGATGTGGAGGAACGGAAGAGTTGCATCATGGATGTGCAGCCAACAAATCTGCAGCAACTGTGTGATGCTATCATGTCAATATGGAACAAAATCTCAGAGGAATGTTTCCAACACCTTGTTGAATCTATGCCACAAAGAATTAAGGCAGTTCTGAAGGCAAAATGGGTCCAACCCTGTACTGGCAAGGTGTACCTAATAAAGTGGGCAGTGAGTGTATATTAAAGATACCATGTGAAAATAATTTTTATTGTTATTTAACTTAGCCTGGTCTGAAGTTCGTTGAGGACACACCTAAAAGCATGCAGTGCATGTATGGTGTATCACAAAGAACAGGGCTTAATAAGCAATAGACAAGATAGAGAAGATACAGAAGCTACAGTATTTAGCTATAGAGGCTATATTGTTGTTGCTAATGATTACCATACTAGTGTTGAGTGCATAAGCAGCCAGCCGGTCAGGAAGCGGTGACTTGGCAAAGGTGATGGAAGGCCTGGTAGTGAAGGAGCTATTGTGCTTAAGCTCCTACCCTAATGACTGGAACCCCAATACTGGGTTCAAACACGCAGCACAGGTCATCCTAGCGATCCTGTCTGGGAGTCATGGAAGATCAAGTAGGCTTTGGGAGAAGCGTAAGCATGGGTTATGTACAGCTATCCTAGTATTCATGTGAAACATATGATTCAATGTCTCTGGGAGTGAGGTGACTAATTATTGGGCTGGTGGAGTCCAGTACAGGCTCAGCGGTACTGGCTCAGAAATGCTGCACAATATAAAGAGTTAAAAAGTGTATTGATGACTGTTATCCATAATACATAGAGTGTAGTGAGGAACTGATGTCAGTAGTGAACAATGTGAAGAGTATAGAAGTTGGGCCATGAATTACAAGGAGTTAATTGTGTTCTTTTGGAGAAACATCGCTTTTAAGTTGGAGTGATGCCTTAAATGCCAGCTTTGCGTTAAATGGCAGCCTCAGCCCTCGTTTGGGGGCACTAGCTAGCTCTCTCTCTGCTCCCCACATGGGCGCAGAAAGCCCCAACAAATACATGTCCGTTAGAGCCCAGAGTAATGAAATCTGATTTGGATGACATAGTATTTTCATATATGTGAGAGCAGTGACACTTCTCTATCAGTAATTTGTAGCATTAAATACTACTACGTACACAATCTCAAATGAATTTATGATATGGAATTAATGTTATCATTCTGTGTTAGGATCACATCCCACAATCACATTTAAAGGGATAAAAAGGTGTTTCAAATTCTACAGACAACTTTATGCACTTTGTGTCCCTTTGCCCTCCAGAGTTTTCAGTACGTAACATTTCAAAATGATAAAATAATTTGGTCACGACTGTTAACAGCATCAGTATAATTCTTCAATGTGACTGTCTATTTTTAAAAAAGGAGAAAAAGACATCTCTGCAAAGAAAACAATTAATACTTGCCTATTCCACTGCCCACACTGCAGGACTCCTCTGTGTTGAAAATTTAAGCTTGCGTAAAAATGTTCAGCATTCCCCCTGTGGTTTCCTCCAATGGCCTCTATGTCACTACCGGACACAGTCCTGAAGATCTTTCAGCAGGCTTGGATCCTCAACGCAGGGGAAATCGGTAGCATGGGGCATTGGGACACGTAATAACTGCTTGCTTTGCAGGGATGCCTTTTTTTCCTTTCTTTTAAAAATGCCAGACGCAGCCATTATAACAGTGTTACATAAGTGCGCCGTAAATACAGCTACAAAGAAAAGTAAATAACTGAAAATGGAAAAATTATATTATAGAATAAAACCATAAAATGTGATAAAAAAACATTTACTGAAAAGTGAGATTCATTCACCACAGTAACTAAAAGCCCCATACTGAATATGAATACACACAAGAAATGAAAGAAGCATTTCTATATCAGGAGAATATCTATTGTGCTTGTACAGTAGATCACAACTGAGCTATTCAATTTGGTACACGGTTCACAGAAGCAAGCATTCACTCTTTGGAGGAATACCACTGTTCGATTGCATAAAAGGACAAGAGGCAGCATTACATTCATTTGTGCACATGGCAAAGATAATAGACAGGCAATCACACCACTTTTATATTACCCTATATCGCTATACTAACTGCTTTGGAGTCTAGCGAAGGCAGGCAACGTTTCAAGTAAACATGGTAGTTTAATTTATGCAATTGTAAACCCAATTAAAGGAAATTTAGTCTGCTAAAATGCTGGTGTGTCAAAAAAAAAAAAAAAGAAAGACATTTGTTTTCACCTTTTTCATCCTTTGTTGTTCCTCAGCATTGATGATTTCCTGCAGTTGCTTTATGCCGCGTACACACGAGTGGAAATTCCGCCAGCAAAAGTCCGATGAGAGCTTTTGGTTGGAAATTGTGACCGTGTGTATGCTCCATCAGACTTTTGCTGGCGGAATTCCAGCCAGCAAAAGATTGAAAGCATGTTCTCTATTTTTCGGTCGAAATAGTTCAGATCGGAAATTCCGATCGTCTGTACCACGATGCACAAAATTCCTACGCATGCTTGGAAACAATTCAACGCATGCTCGGAAGCATTGAACTTAATTTTCTTGGCTCATCGCAGTGTTGTACGTCACCGTGTTCTTGACGGTCGAAAGTTCAGAGAACTTTTGTGTGACCGTGTGTATGCAAGACAAGATCGAGCGGAATTCCGTCCAACATCCAAGGTTTTTCCGACGAAAATTTTGCTCGTGTGTACGGGGCATAAGAGTGACTTCCTGTCTACATGCATGCCTGCCCCCTCTTAACCCAACACAGCGCCCAAGGGGGTTGTACACTTGCCATGGCAAAAATGATATCTGCTGTAATGCTGCAAATGCATGCAATGCGGTGGCACAGGCTTAAGCCCCATACACACGCGCGGACAATCCGTGGACCAGGTCCGTCGGACCATGTCCGTCATACTTTGTCTGATGTTGGTTTTGCGTACACACGATCGGACAAAGTTGTCGGAAAATCCGATCATTCTGAACGTGGTGACGTTTGTTGCCTACGACGGGACTACGTAGAGGCTAGTAGCCAATAGCTTTGGTCTTGTAATGTGATCTGAGCATGCGTAGCACTTTGTCCGGTCGGACAAGCGTACACACGCTCGGATTTGGTGTGATCGGACCGGGTTGACGGCAAATCTTTCCAGCAGGAGATAAGACTTTGTCCGACGGACAAACCGACGAACACTGTCCGATGGTGCATACACACGGTCTGATTTTTCAACAACCTTGTCCGATCGGACCAAATTGATGAAAAAGTCCGACCGTGTGTATGGGGCTTTACAGGGTTAAACTGAAGATGAGGAGGTCTCCAATCCACCTGTCAAACGCACTTTGAAAAATGATCTATTGCAGATTGCTTTTTAAAGAGGTGGCAAGGGCTGCCACAAATGTAAATGAGCTCTAAATTACTAAACAAGTGTCAACAGGTTTTTGAAAAGATTCAATAATGTAACAAAGTTGTTTTTAATATTAACATGTTAAAGTGTATATGATATTTTAGTGATTGGATTTATAATATGTTAAAATAAATGGTTTTGACTATGAGTGCTCAACATAGTCCTTTTTCACAGAACAGGGCTCCTGGCAAATGATGCTGCCTTCACATTACCAGCCTGGGCCTGCCAGGACCCATTCTCCACCTGTAGGCAGTTAAAGCGGAACTGGAAAGGGATGTTCTGCTTTATCTCCTCCACCTCTTCTTTCCTGTCGCATCATGGCAGCATACACTCTGGGTTGTGTCTCCGCCTCCACAACCTGATAGGACCACATAACTATAAGATGAAGCTACGGCCCCCGCCCCAGCATTCTCTTATTTTTCCTCACCTGTTGGGACCGCACGGACATCACCCCCTTACCGCTTCGCCCCAGCCAGGTTCTAGCCTCTCCTGGTTTGGAAGTCCTTACCGGTACAGCCTCTAAACGAAGCTAAATGGAAGGAACCCCACTCTGGTGATCTCAGGGGTATGTTACAAGTCTCTCTGTGACTTTGGATTAACAGCCTTAAACAGGCTCAAGCTGTTTTGATTTGTCTCCTGCATGAGTTTTAAAAAAGCTCTGATATTGCTGCCTCAATGTATGTACTAAAGCCTTAAACAGGCTTAACATCATGCCTCAAACACCCTGGCATATAAACCTTAAATAGGTTTAGCCAAATTGCAGTGGTCTCCCTTTCTCTTTCCCTTCCTTCCTACCTGTGTGCCTGGGCACTCTCCTGGGCTCTGTTGTCCTCCTAGGGGCGCTGGGATGTGTTCTGAGGAAAATTGAATGAACCTGTTTCTGTTCCTTGTATCTTGAACCAGAGATCGCTGAATTGCTGCAGTTTGTTTGCCTGTCTTACAACAAAGCTCCTATTTCATCCTACTGAGGTAAAAGCCAGTTTTTTTCTCTGCATCTACTTCCTGCATAAGCTGCTGTGTTTTACCTCACCTGTGCTTCCTATGTCAATTAGTATCTCCTTAGGCTTGCCTTATTCCTTGCTATGGAGACCACTGCCCTAGAAGATCACCGCCAGCTATTAGGTAAGGGGGGAGGATTTTTGGTAAGTATTGAAGATTGAAAAAAAGAGAGCAATCCTAACGCTGCCTAAATGGTTAGCCCTACCAGGTCCTCCTGATTCAAGGCACAGAGAGACTTCACGCAGGAGAAGCCATTCTGGCCACAGACGGAGCCGCTCCAGTCGCAGGAGAAGTCGCTCAGGCCACAGAGGGAGTCGCAGGAGAAGTCGCTCAGGCCACAGAGGGAGTCGCAGGAGAAGTCGCTCAGGCCACAGAGTGAGTCGCAGGAGAAGTCGCTCAGGCCACAGAGTGAGTCGCAGGAGAAGTCGCTCAGGCCACAGAGTGAGTCGCAGGAGAAGTCGCTCAGGCCACAGAGGGAGTCGCAGGAGAAGTCGCTCCAGTTCTTACTCCAGACACAGCCGCTCCTATCATAGAGGATCTTCTGTCCATAGACAGCGATCACAAGTGCGACCCTCTGGAAACGCATGTTGGATATGCGGGGCCGCAGCCCTTCCCGATAATTAGCCTGCCGTAGATGCTTTGAGGAGGCAACTAGGGAAAAAGAATCGCAGTTTAGAGAGCCTGTAGCTCCACAGATTCTTACTCCGGAGACAGAGTTATCAAAGCGAAGTGACTCACCTGCTCCTCCCAGCACGTCAAAAGAGCAGGATTCCCCGTCTGACAATGAGGGGTTGGAAGCAACTGCAGGGTTTGATTTTTTGCTAATTGAACCGTGTGTCAAATCGGTCAAGGAAGCGATCGGATGGAAGGAACCTCAGGAAGTCCAACCAAAGCGGAAAAAATACTTCCCAAACCTTAAATGGGACTCAGAGGCCTTTCCGTTCATTGAGGAATTGGATGATTTAATTAAAGAGGAATGGCAAGGACCCGAGAAGAGATCGAGTCTGAATAACAACCTTTCCAAATTACATCCCTTGAAGGAACCTAAAGTGAATCCTCTTGTCTCTCCTCCCGTCGTAGACGCATCTCTCATGCGGTTAGTCAGGCATGTGACGTTGCCGATCGAAGATGCAATGACATATCTTGGATAGGAGGATCGACACTGATATGAAGAAGGCCTACCTTGCAGCAGACTGGCTGTGGCACTTGCAGCTGTAGGCAGGGATATTTCCAGCTTGTCATCAAACACTGAGAGGTTGGTCTCAGTAGGCGTGGACCAGGAGAGCATAATAAAAGCTCTACAGGAGTTAAGTCTCGCGGGGGACTTTTGTGGCAGAGGCTTCGGTGGATGCGATTAAATCGTCATCAAGGGCCATGTTGGCCTCCGTAATGGCCAGTCGTGCACTGTGGCTGAAACCCTGGTCAGCGGATCCTGTCTCCAAATCAAATTGGTGCCGCATTCCATATGACGGCGAGAACCTTTTCGGTGCAAAGCTGGACTCCGCAATTTCAAAGGTGACCGGTGGGAAGTCGGGACTGATTCCATCGGACAGAAAACCGAAACAGCAGAGGCCTCCTCCCTTCACACATAATCTGCCAGACAGATACAGGGATGCTAAATCCTATAGGCCAGGAAAATAATACAGGAGGGGCTGGAAGAACCCCCAGACATCCTTTATGAAGTTTCAGAAGCCCAAGACTCCCGCTTCCAGTGACCAAAAGCCCAGCCAGCATTAGTGGGGGCAAGGCTTTCTAAATTCAAGCTGGTTTGGGCGGAAGCAATAAAGGACCCTTGGACAGTGGCTACTGTCCATTTCGGGCACAGATGGCCCTTCAAGAGACGTCCCCCAGGGGATCATTTTTGTCCCACCAGACTTCCACCTTCAGGGGATAAACGGTTACTGTTGACCAGTTACATCCAAGAGCTTCTCCAGAAGAAGGCGATAATAGAGGTGCCTGCATCACAGAGGGGTCAGGGATTCTACTCCCCATTATTTCTGGTCAAGAAAAAATCTGGGGACCTTCAGCCAGTATTGGTTATAAAGAACCTCAATCGCTCCATTCGAGTGGAGTCGTTCAAGATGGAGAGTTTTTACAATCAATCCTCCAGGCCATAAATCTGGGAGACTGGATGCTCTCCATAGACCTCCAGGACGCATATCTTCACGTCCCGATCCATGTTGCTTTCCAGAAGTTCCTTCGGTTCTCGGTGAATCAGGGCCACTTCCAGTTCCAGGGTCTCCCGTTCGGGATCTCTACTGCCCCCAGAAATTTCACCAAGGTACTACTACCAGTAATCGCATCCTTAAGGGAGAAAGGGTTGAGAGTCCATCACTACCTGGACGACATCCTCCTCCTTTCAAGCAACCAGGAGTCCCTTGTCCAACATCAGGAGGTCCTAGTTTCCACACTACAAAGACTGGGCTGGTTGATAAACTGGAAAAAAAGCAATGCTCATCCCACCCAGAGGATGATCTTCCTGGGTGCGGAACTGGATACCCGGACAAACACGGTGGAACTACCGGCAGAAAAGATTTCCCCACTGATTCAGAGGGTGAGAAGAGCAATCTCAGCAACATCCCTTCCAGCCAGAGCATGTCTCAGTCTCCTAGGCTCTCTGTCTGCGACCATTCCTATGGTCCAGTGGGCCCAATGGAACGCAAGACCCCTTCAAACGTCCTTTCTGCGCCAATGGGACAGCTTATCCATGACCCAACCGATCTACATCTCGGAGGAGGTCAAGCGATCCTTGCAGTGGTGGACTCGTCCCTGCAATCTGAGGAGATGCAAGCACATAGTTCCCCCCTCCTCAGGAAACGGTAACCTCAGATGCCAGTTTGGAGGGATGGGGGGCACACTACCTGCACTATGCGGCCCAAGGGCGCTGGCCATTCAGGATCCAGGACGCAGTCTCCAATGTGCTGGAGATGAAAGCAGCCTTTCAGGCACTCCTGGCCTTCAGTACTTACCTGAGGGGGAAGCAAGTCCTCCTGAAGATGGACAACAGGGTGGCCGTTGCCTACATCAACAGGCAGGGGGGCACCAGAAGCTCCTCCCTGATGTAGGAAGTTCGCCCCGTGATGGAGTGGGCACAATCGAACCTATTGGACCTGAGGGCGACCTATATCCCAGGGGTCGAGAATCTCCTAGCATTTGCGATAATAATTCAGACCTGGGGCTCACCAGACATAGACCTGGCGGCCACACCAGCCAATGCAAAGGTTCCTATCAAGAATCCCCTTTCCGTCAGCGGAGGGAGTAGATTGTCTACAACATCCCTGGAACTTCAACCTCCGGTACTTTTTCCCTCCGACTCCCCTCATAGCGAGGTTCCTTCTGAGGCTCAAGAGGTCGACGGCACTAGTAGTGGCGGTGATCCCTTTATGGCCGAGGAGGCCTTGGTTCACTACTCTCCTTCAGTTGAACACAACGGATCCTCTCCCTCTTCCGCTGTCAGCAGATATGCTCTCTCAGGACCAACATCCGAACCCGGAGAGGCTACATCTGATGGCCTGGAGGCTGAGAGGTCTAGGTACCTAGAACAGGGTTGTTCTCAGAGGGTAGTGGAAACATTACTCCAGGCTAGGAAGCAGACTACCAACAACACCTACAGAAGGATCTGGGAGAAGTTTACCGCCTTCTCTCAACAACAAGGTTGGGACATATCTTCTCTGACAGCTCCTCAAATCCTTGAATTTCTGCAGTCAGGCCTAGAGAAGGGTCTTCGATCGGGGTCAAATGGGCACATGATCCTCTGGTTATCCAATTTCAGAGGGCCTGTCTTAAACTAAGGCCACCTAGGAAACCATCATTCCCAGCATGGGACCTCTCAGTCGTCCTGGAAATACTGTCTAATGATCCATTCTCTCCACTCGACAACATTTCCCTTTGGAACCTGACGCTTAAAGTCTCATTTCTGATTGCTATCACTTCAGAAAAGAGGGTCTCAGAGTTGCAAGCCTTGATGGCCAAAGAACCGTATCTAGTTGTCTACCCGGACAGGATAGTATTAAACCTTCAGATCGTTTCGTACCTAAGGTATCCTCATTTCACTTTAATCAGGAGATCAACCTTCCAGCCCTTATCACAGATCAAGGTGATCCTCATCCTCTGGATGTCAGGGGCAACATCCTGAAGTACCTCTCAGCAACAGAATTGATCGGGAGATCGGAGAACCTCTTAGTCATCCCATACGGCCATAGAAAAGGTCAGGCGGCCTCGGCTCACACCATCGCTTCATGGCCGGTGAAGACTATCAAAAAGGCATACTCACTGAGTGAGAAACAGATTCCGGAGGGCTTAAAGGCACATTCCACCAGGGCAGTGGCAACTTCTTGGGCAACCTATTGTAGGGTCTCGGCAGAGACTATTTGTAAGGCGGCTACCTGGTCTTCCAGAAACCCCTTTATGTCACATTATAGGGTGGATTCTGCACAACTTTCAACAGTAGATTTGGGAAGGGCCGTAATTCAGGCCAACTCCTGTTTCTTGTTAATAAATTAATTTTTCTTGCATTCCCACCCAGTCTGCGAGTTACTCCCCAGAGTGTATGCTGCCATGATGCGACAGGAAAATGGAAAATTGTATACTTACCTTTCCGTAATTTTCCTTTCCTGTCGCATCTTCATGGCAGCATACAATAAACCCACCCATAGAAGGTGATTAATATATATACAGAGAATGCTGGGGCGGGGGCCGTAGCTTCATCTTATAGTTATGTGGTCCTATCAGGTTGTGGAGGCGGAGTCACAACCCAGAGTGTATGCTGCCATGAAGATGCGACAGGAAAGGAAAATTACGGAAAGGTAAGTATACAATTTTCCGTTTTTTTCACTTTTGTCGTTTTTTTTTTTTTTTAGGTAATCGGTAACTCGTTTTGGCAGGTACCTGCTCCCATTTCCACTCAAATCACCTAGGGAAATTTCACCCCCCACCCAAGCCCACACCCTATGACATGTCCCAGGAGGATGCTGGGCCATTCGCAAACCGCGGTGCGACTCGCATATATGCAGTGGGAGCTGGCTGTGAAGCCGCAAGGAGTTACAGCTGGCTTCCCACAGTAAGCATGGCGGCGTCAGGGAACTGAAGACTGGCAAAGAACTGGCCCAAGTAATGACAGCGCATGATCTTTGGACAGGTAAGTGTCTTTTTATTTAGTATTTGTAGCTGCTGACTTTTAATTTTGTTAAAAAGTCTAAAGAACCACTTTAAGGAGAAAATATCTGTGATCTTAAAATACATTTTAACCAGTTATACCCTTCTAGATTGTATGTGTCCTTACATTTCATCTTCCAGATGGGTTTATGTAATTTATCCATGCTGAAATTCATTTATCAAGTAGCTGCCCAATCACCTATCAATCTTTAAGCTACAGACATCTTACATATAATGCATCTACATAAACTTTTACATAGCTTTGCAACATCTGCACACAGGAAACAGATCTTATGATGCAAAGCTCATTATAATTAAAACACAGTGGTTGTCAGACTGAACCCTGTGGTACCCCACGTACAACTCAAATCATTTAAACTATAAATCAATTATCACTAATCTCAGTGAGATGTTTTAAGCCAGGTTTCTTTTATTAAAGAGGTGTATCTCTCAAAAAAAAAAAAAGTCACCAGCTACAAATACTGCAGCTGTTGACTTTTAATAATCGGACACTTACCTGTTCCAGGGTCCAGCGATGCGGGGGGTCGAAGCTCCACTCTCCCCCTGATCCGCTGGGCGGCACCGGCATTACAACTGTGGGCACCCGGCTGTGGCTTCACAGCCGAGCACCCACTGCGCATGCGCTAGCTGCGCCGCGCGCCGTGATTGGCCGCACAGTCATCTGGGACACGTGACAGGTCCCAGGTGACTGGGGAGCCCTTCCTGCGCAGAGGGGAAGTGATGTCACCAGCCCAGGCAGAGAAGGAGGCAGACTACAAGGGACCCCCTAGCAACAGGCATTTAGAGGTATGTAAAAAAAAAAAATTTAGGAATTTTAAGCATTTTTTATTTTTAGGGGGAAACACCACTTTAACTATTGCACTGATTATATGGGGTACACATCAGGGCTGCCCCCTGTGCCTCACAATCTTTGCCCTGATGATGGAGCCTATAGCTATGGCTATCCAAAATATAGCTACAGTCAAAGGGCTCAAACAATTCCCAAAATGGTATGTCAAAATATGTTAACAAGTTAAAGTATAATAAAAAGCTAAAATAACGGTAAACACCAGTGGGATTATATAAGCGAGCAGGGATGTTGTGGTATGAGAGAAGTAACTCGTATCGACGTTAGGTTGAAGCACCGGTGTAATAACAATCCAATACGTGTCGTATTAGGTATGACGAGTATCGTGGTAGAAAACAGGTGCAATTAAGCGTTGGTTAACAGCCTATGGAGATAAGAAATGGTAGGGTATGAAAGAGATATCTAATTGTGTGAGAATCTACTGTGGTGGGGGGAATAAACGTTATCGGTCGAGTGAAGAAGAGAGGGGGGTAAAAAAGAGAAAAAGAGAGAGAAAGAGAAAAAGGAGGGGTGGGTGAAGGCTTATTATCTGCACACCTGCTCCATAATCTTAATATGATGGTATATCAACCATAAAATTGAACACTAATTATCATATAGTGAAACATGTTATATAGTCCAAGGACTGCTGTGAAGAAAGTCCAAACCAAAAAACATAAAACATAAATACAAGTGAATAAATATTTGCCACACTCTGCCAAAAAAACTGTGTAGCAATGTGACAATGTAACTGTGTTAATTTAAAAAACAACAAACAATAGCGATATCTATAAAGAAAGTGCTCTCCTATAATAGTCCAGAGGATGTAAGTATTATATCCAGATATATAACTTCATGAGTAGGGATGAGCCGAACACCCCCGGGTTCGGTTCGAACCAGAACCTTCGAACGGACCGAAAGTTCGCGCGAATTTTCGAACCCTATACGTTATAATGGACGCGAACGTTCGAAATCAAAAGTGCTAATTACAACGGCCAATATGCATGTTAATGTCATAAAACAGGTTTGGGGACCCGGGTCCTGCCCCAGGGGACATATATCAATGCAAAAAGAACTTTTAAAAAACTAACGTTTTTTCGGGAGCAGTCATTTTAATGATGCATAAAGTGAAAAAAAAAAAGTGAAATTTTCCTTTAAATATGGTACCTGGGGGGTGTCTAAAGTATGCCTGTGAAGTGGCATGTGTTTCCCGTGTTTAGAACTGTCCTTGCACAAAATGACATTTGTAAAGGAAAAAAATAAGCCATTTAAAACCACTTGCGGCTTTAGGTTTGTTCTTAAGTAGAATCTGAACAGGTACATTATGAAGTGTAGCTCCATCCCCAAAAAATCTATTTTTAAGCTTTTTGGAGAACATAGGGAGGGGTTATCACCCCTGTAACATTTGCTGTCTTTGCACATCTGTTCAGAACATGTCACCTCACTTTCCGTCCCAATGACAAATGTTTTTGGAAAAGTGGGGTTTTAATTGAAACAAGGATTGGTGATAAAGTATCAGTAGAGAGGAGATACCTTTTTCCCAAATTAAATCTAACAGGATAGAATTTCCCTTCCTAGGGGTAGATTTCCTCTCACTTCCTGTTTTCTCTTTCCATTTGCAAGTAGGAGTCGTTTGTAAGTTGGATGTTTGAAAGTAGGGGCCTGGCGTATATACTCTGCAGAAATTTGCCCTATTAGATGTTGGTGTAGCCACAAGACTGGTGGGCACAGGAATGGGCCCTGCTATGAGTTAATAGATCAAGATTTGTAATTGCATGCACCTGTTGAACAGGGCAGAAAAATTGGGCCTTTGGCGGTGGTGGTGGACGGTGTTGCCACAAGACTGTAGGCCCTCATAGTTACTCTTGGTGGGCGCAGGAATGGGCCCTGCTGTGAGTTATTAGATCAAGATTTGTAATTGCAAGCACCTGATGAACAGGGCAGAAAAATTGGGCCTTTGGCGGTGGTGGTGGACGGTGTTGCCACAAGACTGTAGGCCCTCACAGTTACTCTTGGTGGGCGCAGGAATGGGCCCTGTTGTGAGTTATTAGATCAAGATTTGTAATTGCAAGCACCTGATGAACAGGGCAGAAAAATTGGGCCTTTGGCGGTGGTGGTGGACGGTGTTGCCACAAGACTGCAGGCCCTCATAGTTACTCTTGGTGGGCGCAGGAATGGGCCCTGCTGTGAACTATTAGATCAAGATTTGTAATTACCCGCCCCTGTTAAACAGGGGCTGAAAAATTGTGCCTTAGGCACTGGTGCTGGTGCCACAACACTGCAACCCCTCACAGAGACTGTACTTGGAGCACAGCAGTCACACGTGTTGCGAAGCATTTTTTTAAAAAATTGGAAGTACACGCCCCTGTTAAACAGGGGCTGAAAAATTGTGCCTTAGGCACTGGTGCTGGTGCCACAACACTGCAACCCGGCCCTCACAGATACTGTACTTGGAGCACAGCAGTCACACGTTTAGCGAAGCATTTTTTTTAAAAATTGTAAGTACCCGCCCCTGTTAAACAGGGGCTGAAAAATTGTGCCTTAGGCACTGGTGCTGGTGCCACAACACTGCAACCCGGCCCTCACAGATAGTGTACTTGGAGCACAGCAGTCACACGTGTTGCGAAGCATTTTTTAAAAAAATTGTAAGTACCCGCCCCTGTTAAACAGGGGCTGAAAAATTGTGCCTTAGGCACTGGTGCTGGTGCCACAACACTGCAACCTGGCCCTCACAGATACTGTACTTGGAGCACAGCAGTCACACGTGTTGCGAAGCATTTTTTTAAAAAATTGTAAGTACCCGCCCCTGTTAAACAGGGGCTGAAAAATTGTGCCTTAGGCACTGGTGCTGGTGCCACAACACTGCAACCCGGCCCTCACAGATACTGTACTTGGAGCACAGCAGTCACACGTGTTGCGAAGCATTTTTTTAAAAAATTGTAAGTACCCGCCCCTGTTAAACAGGGGCTGAAAAATTGTGCCTTAGGCACTGGTGCTGGTGCCACAACACTGCAACCCGGCCCTCACAGATACTGTACTTGGAGCACAGCAGTCACACGTGTTGCGAAGCATTTTTTTAAAAAATTGTAAGTACCCGCCCCTGTTAAACAGGGGCTGAAAAATTGTGCCTTAGGCACTGGTGCTGGTGCCACAACACTGCAACCCCTCACAGAGACTGTACTTGGAGCACAGCAGTCACACGTGTTGCGAAGCATTTTTTTAAAAAATTGGAAGTACACGCCCCTGTTAAACAGGGGCTGAAAAATTGTGCCTTAGGCACTGGTGTGGTGGCATGGATCATTGAGGAGGAGGAAGAGGATAGTCAGTGAACATAAGAGGACAGTCACTCAGCATCAGCATAGGCAGTCTTGAAGGGATGTGACATTAAAAATTATTCGGTTATATCCGCCTCAGGTGCCTGGTAGCTGGTGGTGATCCAAGACTGATTCATTTTGATGAATGTCAGTCGATCAACCGAGGCGGTGGACAGGCGCACCCTATGATCAGTCACAAATCCTCCAGCAGCACTGAATGTGCGTTCGGAAAGAACGCTGGAGGCAGGACAGGCCAGTAGCTCAATTGCATACTGTGCAAGCTCTGGCCAGTGATCCATCCTCAGGACCCAGTAAGCCAGAGGATTTTCGGTGGGAAAGGTGTCCAAGTCTGACCTTGCCCCAAGGTATTCCTGCACCATGTATATCAGACGCTGGCGATGGTTGCTGGAACCGATCATACCTTGGGGCTGCGGACTAAAAAATTGTCTGAACGCATCGGTCAGACGTCCACCTTCCCCACCGCTCCTTCTGCCACTGACCGAAGCCTCAGCAACTCGTCGCCCAGGACCAGGAGTTTGTAGCCTCCCAGTTTCTGGGAACGTGTTGCACAGACCTTTCTGCAAGGCCTCCCTGAGATGTCTCATCCTCTGCTCCCTCTGCGACGGCAAGATAAGGTCCGCAACCTTACCCTTGTACCGCGGATCAAGGAGAGTGGCCAGCCAGTAATGGTCCCTCTCCTTGATCCGAAGAACACGAGGATCCTTCCGCAGGCTTTGCAGGATCAGGGAGGCCATGCAGCGTAGGTTAGCTGAGGCATTCGGTCCGGAGTCTTCTGGGTCACTGAGGATGACATGATCGCCAGCCACCTCCTCCCAGCCACGTACAAGTCCACTGGTTTGTTGGGACTGTACATCATCCCTAAAAGACTGCTGCTGCTGATGCTGAGTGCCAGGCTCCACCTCCATGCTCACACAATCCTCCTCCTCCTCCTCCTCCTCATCCTCTTCCTGTGTGATGGGTGGGACAGAAGGAACACTGTCCGGATAAAGGGGGCCTTGAGAGGCAAGGAAGTCCTCCTCTTCCTGCCTCTGTTCTGCCTCAAGTGCCCTGTCCATTATCCCACGCAGCGTATGTTCCAACAGGTGGACAAGAGGGACAGTGTCACTGATGCATGCACTGTCACTGCTCACCATCCTCGTGGCCTCCTCAAATGGTGAGAGGACAGTGCATGCATCCCTGATCATGCTCCACTGACGTGGGGAAAAAAAACCAAGCTCCCCTGACCCTGTCCTGGTGCCGTAGTCGCAAAGGTACTCATTGATGGCCCTCTGCTGCGTGTGCAGTCGCTGCAGCATGGCCAACGTTGAGTTCCACCTGGTGGGCATGTCACATATTAGGCGGTTTATCACGTACCTTACAGCGGAGTCCGGATGCTGGGGATGGCCTCGTGCACGGTTCCGGTCCAAACACCCCTGGTGGTGGGAACAGGGAGTGCTGGGGCACGAAAGGGTGCAAGTGCCTGCGGCTGGTAGACTGGTGCTTGGAAGTACTGGTTCCTCTGAAGAGCTGGTGTTCACGTTGGTATCCAAGGCTGTGTGCAGCAACAGCCGAACAGATGGTTGTAGGCACCGCGAGGTCAAGACAGGAAACAGGTCGGCAACTGGCTGGCAAGCAAGGTACAAGGCAGAGGGCAAGTTCGTGGTCAAAAAGCAGGCAAGTAGGTCGGCAACTGGCTGGCAAACAGGGTACAAGGCAGAAGGCAAGTTCGTGGTCAAGGCAGGCAATAGGTTGGCAACAGGCAGGGGATAAGGTACCGAATCAGAGAGCAGAGCCGTAGTCCAGGGATCCAAGCTGAGGTCAAACCAAAGGAAGCAATCAGTAAGTGGGGTCAATCCAGGAAGGGTAACAGGAAAACCAGGTGAATCAGGACCAAGGTAGGCAGGAACTTCAGGCAGGTATTCAGGAGATAAGACTGAAGACGATCCAGCACTGACACCATGTGAAGGCCCTGTTTATATAGGGCGCCTTGTGCTGGGATTGGTGGAGGTACGGGTCCGTGCGTGATTACGCGCACACGTTCGTGCTGACGTGGAAGTGCGTGCCCTCGTTCGTATTGACAAACGAGGGCGCGCACAGGTCAGCGTTGGTACGTGGGTACGCCCGCACGTTCGGTTTCGTTGAGAAGGCTGCGCATGGGTATTGGCGCTTGCCGAACGGAGATTAACCCCTACTAGACGAGGACGGGCATGGAACGCGTGAGTTCTCTGACATTGCCCCCTCCTTAGGGGCAGCCTCCGGATGCCTCTTTGAAACGAACCCTGGGAGCGGGAACGATGAAAAGCCTGTATAAGTCTCTGGGCATGAAGATTCGTTCTTGGTTCCCAGGAATTTTCTTCTGGGCCAAAACCTTTCCATTTAATTAAATATTGGTCCTCACCTTGCCGTTTTCTGTGATCCAGGATAGCTTCAATTTCAAATTCCTCTTCCCCATTCACTCGGATAGCCTCTGGAGGTCCCACTTCACGATCTGGAAAGGAATTTGGAACATCAGGTTTAAGTAGGGAGACATGAAACACCGGATGTATCCTGAATGAGGCAGGGAGTTCAAGTTCATAGGCCACTGGGTTGACCTTTCTCTTGACAGGGAAAGGGCCCAAGTATCTAGGTCCCAATTTCTTGGAGGGGCATGCTAGTTTTAAGTTTGTAGTAGATAGCCACACACGATCTCCTACCTCCAAGTTCAATTCTCCCCTTCTCTTCTTGTCGAAGTATTTTTTGTCATCCTCCTGTGCTTTAGCAATAGTTTCCCTGAGCATCTGGTTGTTGGAGGAAAGGAAATCCAGTCTATCTTGAACAGCCGGTACAGAAGATTCGGGCACAAGTGCGGGTAGAAAGGAGGGATGAAATCCGTAGTTGGAGAAAAACGGTGATTGGTTTGTGGTGGAGTGGATGGAATTGTTAAAAGCAAATTCTGCCAAGGGAAGCAATGAGGCCCAATCCTCTTGGGAAAACGAGGAGAAGCAACGTAGGTATTGTTCCAACGTTTGGTTGGTACGTTCGGTCTGCCCGTTGGTCTGTGGATGGTAAGCTGAAGAGAGACTACATTTAATACCTAGTGCCTTGCATAACGACCTCCAAAACTTGGACGTGAACTGCACTCCACGGTCAGAGACGATGTCACTGGGGATTCCATGAAGTCTGACAATTTCTTTAATGAAGATCCTGGCGGTTTCAATTGCCGAAGGTGTCCCTTTCATGGGAATGAAATGTGCCATCCGAGAAAAGCGGTCTACCACCACAAAAATAGAAGAGAACCCTTTAGAGGGGGGAAGCTCCACAATAAAATCCATGGCGATTTTGTCCCATGGTCTCTCGGGAATAGACAGTGGTTTTAGCAGGCCCCATGATTTATTTTTACTGCTTTTATTTCTGAGACAAATTAGACAAGAGTTAACATAATTCCTGCAGTCCCTGGCCAGATTTGGCCACCAAAAGTGTCTCTGGATTAGATCCATAGTTTTGTGGCCCCCAAAGTGACCCGCCAGAGGATAGTCATGGCAGGCCTGTAAGACGGTGGTGCGTAGGCTTTGAGGGATAAAAATTTTATTGTTGAGCCAAAAAAAAAAACATCCTTCTCCTGAAGGTTGATGCCCGGAGGTAATTGTGTTTCCACGGAAGCTTGGCGGAGCTGTGTCATGAAACTGGATTGGGTCAGGAGAAAATTCCCTGCTTGCAGGATAGTATCTGGTGGAGACGGGGTTTCAAGTTCTGTGAACATTCGGGATAAGGCATCGGGTTTAACGTTTTTAGATCCAGGGCGATAAGTAATATGAAAATTAAAACGGGAAAAGAAAAGAGCCCATCTGGCCTGTCGGGGTCTAAGGCGTCTGGCAGTTCTGAGGTATTCTAAATTTTTGTGATCTGTGAAGATCAGTATCGGATGTGCTGCCCCTTCCAGGAGATACCGCCATTCTTCCAGGGCCAGTTTTATTGCTAGGAGTTCTCGGTCACCTACGTCATAGTTCCTTTCTGATACACCTAGTTTCCTGGAAAAGAAAGCCACCGGGTGCATTAGAGACTTGGGTCCCTGGCGTTGAGACAGGATGGCTCCCACTGCACTCTCTGAAGCATCGACCTCCAGAGTGTAGGGTAATGCAGGGTCAGGGTGCTTCAGTACTGGAGCGGAGGTGAATGCCCTTTTTAATTGGTCAAAGGCGGTTTGGGCCGCTGAAGTCCACTGGAAGCGGCTTTGCTTCTTGGTGAGCTGAGTGATAGGTGCGATGATCTTGGAGAAGTTCCTGATGAATTTTCTATAAAAATTTGAGAACCCGACAAAACGTTGCACCCCCTTTTTGTCATTTGGAGGTGGCCAGGACATGATGGCAGAGACTTTCTGGGGATCCATGGCTACACCCCCAGTTGATATAACCAGGCCGAGGAAGTGAATGGTCTGGCGTTCGAATTCACATTTTTCGGCTTTTGCGTAAAGTCCATGTTGCCTTAATCTGCCCAGAACTTGCTTGACATGATCACGATGAATTTCTAGAGAGGTGGAGAATATCAGGATATCGTCCAGGTAGACGATTACAAAGGAATCTAGAAAGTCTCTGAAAATATTATTAACAAAATGCTGAAAAGTGGCCGGGGCGTTGCATAGTCCGAATGGCATGACTAAATATTCGAAGTGGCCAAAACGTGTCCGGAATGCTGTCTTCCATTCGTCACCCTTGCGTATTCTGATCAGGTTATAGGCCCCACGTAGGTCCAATTTCGTAAATATTTTTGCTGAGCGGAGTCTCTGAAATAATTCCGGGACTAGTGGAAGCGGGTACCGATTCTTAATTGTCACTTTATTCAGGTCCCTGTAATCCACACATGGGCGGAGTGAGTGATCTCTTTTTTCCACAAAGAATATTCCGGCTCCCGCTGGGGAGGAGGAATGTCGGATGAATCCCTTTTTGAGGTTCTCATCGATGTACTCCTTGAGGACCAGGAGTTCAGGTTCGGACAGGGGAAAGATCCGCCCGAAAGGGATTTCGGCCCCAGGTAGTAACTCAATCGGGCAGTCGTAGACCCGATGGGGAGGAAGAGTGTCTGCTTTCTGTTTATCGAACACGTCCAGGAAGTTGTGGTACACTGGTGGCACCAACTCTTTGAATTCAGAGTCCGTTTTTAGGCACCCAATAACTGGTGGAATCTGGTGGAAGGTCTTGAGACAGTTCTGTAGACAGTAAGAGGACTGAAAGGTCACCTCACCGGTGACCCAGTTGACCTGGGGATTGTGGGCCTGTAGCCAAGGCATTCCTAGGATGACAGGAAACAAAGGTGAGGAGATGACATCCAGACGGAGTAGCTCCTGGTGACCTGGTGGGATGCTGGTGAACAGGGGTTGTGTCTCCAGGGTAATGGGCCCGGACTTGATATTTGACCCATCTGCTAGCCGTATGGAGAGTTGATGCTGCTTAGGTGTTAATGGGATGTTATGTTGTAGAGCGAAGGCATGATCCACAAGCAGCTACATGCGCCAGAGTCAATTATAGCCTGGACTTGGAGTATTTCTCCTGGGAGCTGTAAGGAAATAGGAACAGCGATGTGAGCGGCTTTTATTAGAGACAAGGCGAAAGGCACACGGGATGATGAATTGAACTTACGGATCTTATTCGGGCATGTGTTGGCGTAGTGCCCAGCTTCCCCACAGTAGAGGCAGAGGTTGTTCTGGCGACGCCGCTGTTTCTCCTCGGGTGATAAGGGTGAGCGGAGTAAGCCGACTTGCATGGGCTCTGGTGCTCCTGGGTTGGCAGCAGGCACGTTGGAAACGGGAGTAGGAGGGTAGTTGGGACCCTTGGGTAACACCCATGTGGGGCGTGTCACGCTGGACCTCTCGGACCTCCGTTCTCTTAAACGACGGTCTATCTGGATAGACAGCTGAATCAAATCCTCCAAAGAACTAGGGATTCCCACTCGGGCTAGCTCATCCTTCAGAGCTTCGGAGAGGCCTATGCGGAACTGATAGAGGAGTGCGGCGTCGTTCCAAGAGGTGTCGGAACTCCACCGCCTAAAGTCTGTTACGTAGTCCTCTACTGGCCGGCGCCCTTGTTGGAGGGCATGGAGGCTGGCTTCTGCTGTTGTGGTGCGCTGAGGATCATCATACAGTTTGGCCATTTCATCCAAAAATGAGTCCAGGGTGTCCAGAAGAGGACTGGCTTGTTCCAACATACGGTGGGCCCAGGTCTGAGGCTCCCCTTGGAGTAGGGAGACTATGAACCCCACCTTAGTGCTCTCCAGGGAGAAGGTGCGAGGTTGTAGCAGGAAGTAGAGCCGACAGGCATTCCTGAAGGAGCGGAACTTACTGCGGTCCCCTGAAAACCGTTCCGGTGGGGGCACACGAGGTTCTGGGGGTGGCATCATTACTGTGGGTGCCGATGCAGAGGTTGCTGAGCCGGAAAACCGGGATGTCAGGGAGGCCTGATGAGTTGCAGAGCCCGGGGCCATAGATTCCACTCTCTGTTCTAGTTGATGATAGCCATCTCGCAGGCCCTGGACTGCTAGGGTAAGGGCCGACATCTGTTGGCACAAAGCTTCCAAAGGCGAGGCACCCCCTTCGGACTCCATTCTGGCTGGATCGTACTATCACGTACCTTACAGCGGAGTCCGGATGCTGGGGATGGCCTCGTGCACGGTTCCGGTCCAAACACCCCTGGTGGTGGGAACAGGGAGTGCTGGGGCACGAAAGGGTGCAAGTGCCTGCGGCTGGTAGACTGGTGCTTGGAAGTACTGGTTCCTCTGAAGAGCTGGTGTTCACGTTGGTATCCAAGGCTGTGTGCAGCAACAGCCGAACAGATGGTTGTAGGCACCGCGAGGTCAAGACAGGAAACAGGTCGGCAACTGGCTGGCAAGCAAGGTACAAGGCAGAGGGCAAGTTCGTGGTCAAAAAGCAGGCAAGTAGGTCGGCAACTGGCTGGCAAACAGGGTACAAGGCAGAAGGCAAGTTCGTGGTCAAGGCAGGCAATAGGTTGGCAACAGGCAGGGGATAAGGTACCGAATCAGAGAGCAGAGCCGTAGTCCAGGGATCCAAGCTGAGGTCAAACCAAAGGAAGCAATCAGTAAGTGGGGTCAATCCAGGAAGGGTAACAGGAAAACCAGGTGAATCAGGACCAAGGTAGGCAGGAACTTCAGGCAGGTATTCAGGAGATAAGACTGAAGACGATCCAGCACTGACACCATGTGAAGGCCCTGTTTATATAGGGCGCCTTGTGCTGGGATTGGTGGAGGTACGGGTCCGTGCGTGATTACGCGCACACGTTCGTGCTGACGTGGAAGTGCGTGCCCTCGTTCGTATTGACAAACGAGGGCGCGCACAGGTCAGCGTTGGTACGTGGGTACGCCCGCACGTTCGGTTTCGTTGAGAAGGCTGCGCATGGGTATTGGCGCTTGCCGAACGGAGATTAACCCCTACTAGACGAGGACGGGCATGGAACGCGTGAGTTCTCTGACACGGTTCTTGGGCAGGTTCAGCTCCTTTTGCAGCTCAGTCAGCCGAGCACTGGCATTATAAGATCGGCGGAAATGCACACAGACTTTCCTGGCCTGCCTCAGGACATCCTGTAAGCCTGGGAACCTGCCCAAGAACCGCTGCACCACCAGGTTGAGGACGTGAGCCATGCAGGGCACATGGGTGAGCTGCCCCTGTCGCAGGGCGGAGAGGAGGTTGGTGCCATTGTCAGAAACGACCATTCCTGGCTTAAGCTGACGTGGCGTCAACCACCTCTCGGCCTGCCCCTGCAGAGCTGCCAGAACCTCTGGCCCAGTGTGGCTCCTGTCCCCCAAACACACCAGCGCAAGCACGGCATGGCATCTTTTTGCCTGCGTACTTGCGTAGCCCCTTGTACGCCTACGGAGCACCGCTGGTTCCAAGGACAGAGCACTGGAGGAAGAAGAAGAGGAGGGGGTGGAGGAGAGAGGTGTGTCACAACCAGTAGCAGTAGTCGCGTTTTGGAGGTGTGGTGGCGGAACAACCTCCAACACTACTGCACCTTGTCCTGCATCCCTCCCAGCTGCCAATAGAGTGACCCAATGGGCCGTGAAAGAAAGGTACCGTCCCTGTCCATGCCTGCTGGACCATGAGTCAGCGGTAATATGCACCTTACCGCTGACCGCCCTGTCCAGCGAGGCATGGACATTGCCCTCCACATGCCGGTAGAGAGACGGAATCGCCTTCCGCGAGAAAAAGTGGCGTTTGGGAACCTGCCACTGAGGAACCGCACATTGAACAAACTCACGGAAGGGGGCCGAGTCTACCAACTGAAAAGGCAGCAGTTGAAGTGCTGCAATTTAGCAAGGCTAGCATTCAACCGCTGGGCATGTGGATGGCTGGGAGTGTACTTCTTTCTACGGTCCAGCAGCTGGGGCAGGGAAATTTGCCTGCTGCAATCGGACGTCGGTGTACTGCAAGTACTTGGTTGTGACACACCTAATTCTACACCTTCAGTCCTCTCAGAGCAGCTTTCAGAGAGGACTGAAGGTGTAGTGGGGATGGAGATCCCAGCTGAGGAGGAGCAAGGAGAGGTCCGCTTAGTTCTTTGGTGTGGGTCTTTTATGTGTGCCTGCCAACGAGCTGCATGGCAGGTCGCCATATGTCTGGTCATGCTTGTCGTGCCCAAGCGGCTGATGTTTTGGCCACGCGAGATACGCTTGAGACAAATATTGCAAATAGCAGTGGTGCGATCTGCTGCACTCGTCTCAAAAAAGGCCCACACCAAAGAACTTTTCTGATAACGTGCAGAGGCAGCGCCCTGCACAGGCGGAGCTCTGCGGTGTTGTACAGTTGCTGTGCTGGCCTCTACCTGGCCTCCAGGGGGCCTCCTGCCTCGTTGGACATGTGACGCCGCATCCTCCTCCTCCTCGTCCTCCTCCTCATCCTCTCTCCCTTCAGGCACCCATGTGGAGTCAGTGACCTCATCATCCCCTCCCTCTTCACCACTAGAGCAAACCTGGCAGTAAGCTGCAGCTGGTGGAACAGTACTGCCAGATTCCTCAAGCTGGGTATCGTCATCCGAGCCTTCGAATCGTTGGGCATCCTCCTGGAGCATGTACCCAACACTGTGCTCAAAGAGTTCGGGGGACTCCTCAGGAGGACATGGTGGGTCTAGGGAAGGGGTGGCTGATGATGCTCTGTCAGTACCCTGAGCCTGGGTGAGAGAGGATGAGGAGGATGAGGAGGGCTTGGTCATCCATTCTACCAAGCCTTCAGCATGATGCGGCTCCACATGTCCAGCTGCCGAAAACAAAGACGCGCGTGTCCCATGGCCACGTGCTGATGACGATGCACGACCACGTCCACGTCCACGGCCACGTCCACTAGAAACAGAGCCTGCCTGCCCTGTGTTCTTGGCTCTGCACGCTCTGCCTCCCCTTGGCGGTCTTCCAGCCATTGTAGTCGGTAGTCCTGTGGGTGCTGCTGAGAAGAATATATAGGAGCTCTGTGTGATGCCACTAACACACTAGAAGTCCTATGGGTGCTTCTGCAAAGAAAATAGAGGAGCTCTGTGTGATGCCACTAACACACTAGAAGTCCTGTGGGTGCTGCTGAGAAGAATATATAGGAGCTCTGTGTGATGCCACTAACACACTAGAAGTCCTATGGGTGCTTCTGCAAAGAAAATAGAGGAGCTCTGTGTGATGCCACTAACACACTAGAAGTCCTGTGGGTGCTTCTGCAAAGAAAATAGAGGAGCTCTGTGTGATGCCACTAACACACTAGAAGTCCTGTGGGTGCTTCTGCAAAGAAAATAGAGGAGCTCTGTGTGATGCCACTAACACACTAGAAGTCCTGTGGGTGCTTCTGCAAAGAAAATAGAGGAGCTCTGTGTGATGCCACTAACACACTAGAAGTCCTGTGGGTGCTTATGCAAAGAAAATAGAGGAGCTCTGTGTGATGCCACTAACACACTAGAAGTCCTGTATGTAGGGAAAAAATCGCGCTCTTAAAGTCCAATTGAAGATAGGAAGTGTGAAACAGTCCTAAAAACAAGTTCTTTTAATGAAGATAATATCCTCCAATGGAAATATTTTACAGAAAAGGTATTTCAGCAATATTGGATCTTGCTCCTATGGATAAGCATGCTTACCAGATGTAAGCCAAAAGTTTGCATGTGGCTTTAACCCAGCCTGGGTTGATGATCCAAGTTGTTTATAGGGGACAGCACAAATTGTAGTGTAGTAATCGCCTCCTCCAAAGTATGGTACTCACAAGGTATGGTTACACAGTGCCGGAAAAACAAAAAATATGTACCATAGCATAATACTGCTACATATTTTGCAGGAAATGTGTCACAAAGAAACTATTTAAATAGATCATGTGCCAGATTATAAAGACACCCGTGACGGCAGGTATATATGAATGTGCACCACCACCTAATAGAGGGCCTCCTTACCAGATGCCAGAGGAAATACACACACACAAAAACAGAAGATCCTTTCCAAAGGATTTCCCAATCAGTTCAAAGTGATGAAATTTATCCGTGTGATCTATAAGAACTTATCCTATGAAGTGCCTCCTTACCAACAAGGAAAACATAAACAGCAAGCATGCACTTTCACCGGTTAGGCTGTCTCCTTACCACAGTCCCAGATTATGGAGGCTTATACTGCAAGCAGAGGAGAGCAAGTTATCCTCCACGGCGTGGAGTGTACCGGTTGTAGACACGGAACTTTTAGCCAGTACCCAGGGGAAAAAACATACAGACCATGGCGTAATAACGTACTAAAAGGTTTATTAAAATAAAAAAAGTTGCACTTACAAACTAGAAGAGTTAAAACAGCAGAGTTTTAAAATCGTAGAGCCGGCCGGCTACAAACACATAGACGCTCCCGTCCTATTCCGCGTGGTGACGTCAGCACGTTCGCCCTCAGACGCGTTTCGTTACAAATAACATTGTCAATGAGGAACACTAGAAGTCCTGTGGGTGCTTATGCAAAGAAAATAGAGGAGCTCTGTGTGATGCCACTAACACACTAGAAGTCCTGTGGGTGCTGCTGAGAAGAATATATAGGAGCTCTGTGTGATGCCACTAACACACTAGAAGTCCTATGGGTGCTTCTGCAAAGAAAATAGAGGAGCTCTGTGTGATGCCACTAACACACTAGAAGTCCTGTGGGTGCTTATGCAAAGAAAATAGAGGAGCTCTGTGTGATGCCACTAACACACTAGAAGTCCTGTGGGTGCTGCTGAGAAGAATATATAGGAGCTCTGTGTGATGCCACTAACACACTAGAAGTCCTATGGGTGCTTCTGCTAAGAAAATAGAGGAGCTCTGTGTGATGCCACTAACACACTAGAAGTCCTGTGGGTGCTTCTGCAAAGAAAATAGAGGAGCTCTGTGTGATGCCACTAACACACTAGAAGTCCTGTGGGTGCTGCTGAGAAGAATATATAGGAGCTCTGTGTGATGCCACTAACACACTAGAAGTCCTATGGGTGCTTCTGCAAAGAAAATAGAGGAGCTCTGTGTGATGCCACTAACACACTAGAAGTCCTGTGGGTGCTTATGCAAAGAAAATAGAGGAGCTCTGTGTGATGCCACTAACACACTAGAAGTCCTGTGGGTGCTGCTGAGAAGAATATATAGGAGCTCTGTGTGATGCCACTAACACACTAGAAGTCCTATGGGTGCTTCTGCTAAGAAAATAGAGGAGCTCTGTGTGATGCCACTAACACACTAGAAGTCCTATGGGTGCTTCTGCAAAGAAAATAGAGGAGCTCTGTGTGATGCCACTAACACACTAGAAGTCCTGTGGGTGCTTCTGCAAAGAAAATAGAGGAGCTCTGTGTGATGCCACTAACACACTAGAAGTCCTGTGGGTGCTTCTGCAAAGAAAATAGAGGAGCTCTGTGTGATGCCACTAACACACTAGAAGTCCTGTGGGTGCTGCTGAGAAGAATATATAGGAGCTCTGTGTGATGCCACTAACACACTAGAAGTCCTATGGGTGCTTCTGCAAAGAAAATAGAGGAGCTCTGTGTGATGGGACTAACACACTTCAAGTCCTATAGGTGCTTCTGGGAAGAAAATAAAGGTCTGTGTGATGGGACTAACACACTTCAAGTCCTATAGTTGCTTCTGGGAACAAAATATAGGATCTCTGTGTGATGGGACTAACACACTTCAAGTCCTATAGGTGCTTCTGGGAACAAAATATAGCTCTGTGTGTGTGATGGGACTAACACACTTCAAGTCCTATAGGTGCTTCTGGGAACAAAATATAGCTCTGTGTGTGTGATGGGACTAACACACTTCAAGTCCTATAGGTGCTTCTGGGAACAAAATATAGCTCTGTGTGTGTGATGGGACTAACACACTTCAAGTCCTATAGGTGCTTCTGGGAACAAAATATAGCTCTGTGTGTGTGATGGGACTAACACACTTCAAGTCCTATAGGTGCTTCTGGGAACAAAATATAGCTCTGTGTGTGTGATGGGACTAACACACTTCAAGTCCTATAGGTGCTTCTGGGAAGAAAATATAGCTCTGTGTGTGTGATGGGACTAACACACTTCAAGTCCTATAGGTGCCTCTGGGAACAAAATATAGCTCTGTGTGTGTGATGGGACTAACACACTTCAAGTCCTATAGGTGCTTCTGGGAAGAAAATATAGCTCTGTGTGTGTGATGGGACTAACACACTTCAAGTCCTATAGGTGCTTCTGGGAACAAAATATAGCTCTGTGTGTGTGATGGGACTAACACACTTCAAGTCCTATAGGTGCTTCTGGGAACAAAATATAGCTCTGTGTGTGTGATGGGACTAACACACTTCAAGTCCTATAGGTGCTTCTGGGAACAAAATATAGCTCTGTGTGTGTGATGGGACTAACACACTTCAAGTCCTATAGGTTCTTCTGGGAACAAAATATAGCTCTGTGTGTGTGATGGGACTAACACACTTCAAGTCCTATAGGTGCTTCTGGGAACAAAATATAGCTCTGTGTGTGTGATGGGACTAACACACTTCAAGTCCTATAGGTGCTTCTGGGAAGAAAATATAGCTCTGTGTGTGTGATGGGACTAACACACTTCAAGTCCTATAGGTGCTTCTGGGAAGAAAATATAGCTCTGTGTGTGTAATGGGACTAACACACTTCAAGTCCTATAGGTGCCTCTGGGAACAAAATATAGCTCTGTGTGTGTGATGGGACTAACACACTTCAAGTCCTATAGGTGCTTCTGGGAAGAAAATATAGCTCTGTGTGTGTGATGGGACTAACACACTTCAAGTCCTATAGGTGCTTCTGGGAACAAAATATAGCTCTGTGTGTGTGATGGGACTAACACACTTCAAGTCCTATAGGTGCTTCTGGGAAGGAAATAAAGGTCTGTGTGATGGGACTAACACACTTCAAGTCCTATAGGTGCTTCTGGGAACAAAATATAGCTGTGTGTGTGTGATGGGACTAACACACTTCAAGTCCTATAGGTGCTTCTGGGAACAAAATATAGCTCTGTGTGTGATGGGACTAACACACTTCAAGTCCTATAGGTGCTTCTGGGAAGGAAATAAAGGTCTGTGTGATGGGACTAACACACTTCAAGTCCTATAGGTGCTTCTGGGAACAAAATATAGCTCTGTGTGTGTGATGGGACTAACACACTTCAAGTCCTATAGGTGCTTCTGGGAACAAAATATAGCTCTGTGTGTGTGATGGGACTAACACACTTCAAGTCCTATAGGTGCTTCTGGGAAGGAAATAAAGGTCTGTGTGATGGGACTAACACACTTCAAGTCCTATAGGTGCTTCTGGGAACAAAATATAGCTCTGTGTGTGTGATGGGACTAACACACTTCAAGTCCTATAGGTGCTTCTGGGAACAAAATATAGCTCTGTGTGTGTGATGGGACTAACACACTTCAAGTCCTATAGGTGCTTCTGGGAACAAAATATAGCTCTGTGTGTGTGATGGGACTAACACACTTCAAGTCCTATAGGTGCTTCTGGGAAGGAAATAAAGGTCTGTGTGATGGGACTAACACACTTCAAGTCCTATAGGTGCTTCTGGGAACAAAATATAGCTCTGTGTGTGTGATGGGACTAACACACTTCAAGTCCTATAGGTGCTTCTGGGAACAAAATATAGCTCTGTGTGTGTGATGGGACTAACACACTTCAAGTCCTATAGGTGCTTCTGGGAACAAAATATAGCTCTGTGTGTGTGATGGGACTAACACACTTCAAGTCCTATAGGTGCTTCTGGGAACAAAATATAGCTCTGTGTGTGTGATGGGACTAACACACTTCAAGTCCTATAGGTGCTTCTGGGAACAAAATATAGCTCTGTGTGTGTGATGGGACTAACACACTTCAAGTCCTATAGGTGCTTCTGGGAACAAAATATAGCTCTGTGTGTGTGATGGGACTAACACACTTCAAGTCCTATAGGTGCCTCTGGGAACAAAATATAGCTCTGTGTGTGTGATGGGACTAACACACTTCAAGTCCTATAGGTGCTTCTGGGAAGAAAATATAGCTCTGTGTGTGTGATGGGACTAACACACTTCAAGTCCTATAGGTGCTTCTGGGAACAAAATATAGCTCTGTGTGTGTGATGGGACTAACACACTTCAAGTCCTATAGGTGCTTCTGGGAACAAAATATAGCTCTGTGTGTGTGATGGGACTAACACACTTCAAGTCCTATAGGTGCTTCTGGGAAGAAAATATAGCTCTGTGTGTGTGATGGGACTAACACACTTCAAGTCCTATAGGTGCTTCTGGGAACAAAATATAGCTCTGTGTGTGTGATGGGACTAACACACTACAAGTCCTATAGGTGCTTCTGGGAACAAAATATAGGAGCTCTGCCTGCCTGCCACGAACACACTACAAGTCCTATAGGTGCTTCTGGTAACAAAATATAGGAGCTCTGCCTGCCTGCCACGAACACACTACAAGTCCTATAGGTGCTTCTGGTAACAAAATATAGGAGCTCTGCCTGCCTGCCACGAACACACTACAAGTCCTATAGGTGCTTCTGGTAACAAAATATAGGAGCTCTGCCTGCCTGCCACGAACACACTACAAGTCCTATAGGTGCTTCTGGTAACAAAATATAGGAGCTCTGCCTGCCTGCCACGAACACACTACAAGCCCCTCTTTCTCAATCAATCTTTGTAACTGAATCTATCTAACTCAATCTCTGTAAGTGAATCTCTCTACCTAACTAAATCCAGCAGAGTGTCACAGAATCAGCCTGCTCAATCTGCGCCGGAACAGCATGTGACCGGCGCAGACGGCGTGGCGGCCTTTTATAGGGGGGGGCGTGTACTACAGCCCCTGAGCTGTAATTGGCTACAGGCGTCCTGCCTGTAGCCAATTATGGCTCTTCGAGTTTCCGGGGCTGTGATTGGCCAAGCATGCGGGGTCACAGTGCATGCTTGGCCAATCATCAGCCAGCAATGCACTGCGCCGGCCGCGCCGGCCGCAATGCATTGCGGGGCCGCGCGCCTCACACGAACGTGATGCGAGCGGCCAAAATAGTTCTGGGCTCGCCGAGCGAGCGAACGCCCGGTGCTCGATGCGAACGTGGGTTCGCATCGAGCACCGGGCCCATCCCTATTCATGAGGTATCAGAAAGATATTTGGAGAAGAGTAGTGTTCTGTTCATCAATATTCAAAAAGCAAACGGTGCCGCTTACCAGATCAGGTGGATCTCAGGTTATAGAGTTTATATGGGCACACACACAAAGCATAGGATCGTCAGCAGATGAAGCATATATATGTCATAAGATAGAAGAGAAGGGCTTTATGGTGCAGTACTTATTTTAAAAGTGGTTTATTTCTCAACAGCACTGACATCCAAGCACAAGCGGTATACAAAGCACTTCAAAAACAGCCGCGGCTCAAGCCAGCCAGCTGATGCGTCGTGTCGTCACGTTCTAAAGCTCCCACCGACACGTTTTCCCATAGAAGGCATCAACTGGGAAAGGAGGCTTTTCTCTTTTTTGGTTTGGACTTTCTTCACAGCAGTCCTTGGACTATATAACATGTTTCTCTATATGATAATTAGTGTTTCATTATATGGTTGATATACCATCATATTAACAATTTTGGGTTGCGAATATACACTTTTATACACATTTTCAAAAACCGGATATTCTGGTTTTGTTTTGATGATGCACCCTTTTTTTTCCTCATTGTTGCATTTTTTATGTTAATTTTTTAATGCACATAGTTAAGGTTTAGCGCAGATAATCTCTCCCTTTATTAGAGCAGATCCTCCTGATTGACCCTATCCTACAAGTGAATCATGATGTTACTCTCCCTCTTCAATGGGTGATCAAAATTATGTACCTTGGGATGTAGGTTACCAATGATCTGGCCGACTTTATCCAGTTTACTTTTACTCCCCTCCTTATCAGTGACCCCGCACCCAGCAGTAGTGTTTAAACCGGCCAGTATGTCTTGCAGGAGCTTGTCAGTTTGCTCCTGTCAGATTGCTCTCATACGTTGTCATGTCATATGTACACCTTGTCACCATCATAAAACACCCTGAGCAATCACATTCAGCCACCACTGGGGCACATAGACAGGGAATGTCTGCAGAGAGGTTGCAGGAGACCAGGACTATCAAAGGATGAAAAAGGTCAAAATTATATTTTCCAAACGAAAAAAGACTGAAGTTCTTTATGATACTACAGCAAATGTCATCCATTAAACTGCTTACTCCGATTTCACTGCACACTTTGCAGGTTCTCAAAGTTCTGGAGGGAAAGAAATAATCAGGGTAGGCAAACTATAATAAAGACTAAACGCTAGCTTTAAGCCACGCACACATAACTGTCAGCACCAGTGAGCAATTAGATGCACTGGGGTAGACATGTGCACAACAAAAAAAATTGTTTATTTTCGTTTCGTTTTTTTCGTTTCCGTTGATTCGTAACGATTCGTAAATCGTCGGTGTTCGTATTCGTAACGATTCATAAATTCGTAAGTCGTCGGTGTTCGTATTCGTAATGATTCGTATTTTCGTAAGAATTATTTTTTCGTTGATTCGTTTTTCCGTTAGTTTAATTTTCGTTTATTAGTTTATTCGAAATTCGGACGCATTCGTATTTATTCGTACTTTCGTAACATTCGTAGATTTGTAATCGGAGCATAATTCATAATTTTATGTAATGTGTATGCTATGATTACATTTTAAGAGACACGGAAAATTACGAATCGAAAAAAAAAGTTACGAATGTACGAATTTTTTCGTTCAATCCATTCGAAGCACGTTAAGCAGCGCCATTGTAAGAGACACGGAAAATTACGAATCGAAAAAAAAAAAAAAAAGTTACGAATGTACGAATTTTTTCGTTCAATCCATTCGAGGCACGTTAAGCAGCGCCATTGTAAGGGACACGGAAAATTACCAATTCAACAAAAAAAAAAAGTTACGAATGTACGAATTTTTTCGTTCATTTTGATTTTCGTTGTTCCTGTTTTCGTTTTTCAGATTTTTTTCTTTCGTAGATTCGTTGTTTCTAATTTGTTTTTTTCGGATTTTCGTTGTTTTCGGATTCGTTCGATTCGAACAATTCGTTAAAATTTTTAGCGAATCGTAAACGAAAATAACGAACAAAAACGAAAAACGAAATGCACATGTCTACACTGGGGTTTGGGTCCTCTTTCTAACACTTTCTGTGTTGCACATCAAACTTTTGAAAGGCACTTAATTGTAAGTTATAAGAGGTAAGTGTGCTGTCTTGCACCTATGGGCATATCCTTTTTATACAAGATATGCAGCAGACATGTCGGTCAGATCTTACAATCAAGTACAGCTGCCTTTTATTTTACAATTGAAATTGGCTTGTACTGGCAATAGACTTGGGATTCTGCCAGACAGTAAACAAAAATAAGAGTAGGAGTAAGAGTAACGACTTTACTTTCCCAAACAAATACATCTTAGCACTGCCAGACACTTGACTAATCTATACATTTTAACCACTCGGTCTATTGGCTACATCGCTAACAATTATAGTTTTTACTCTGATTTCAGCTGGGCCACTGCATGCTGCATTTGTAAAAGCTAACAATGCTTGTTGCATCATACAAATCATTACAACTCATACTAGAGACTTAACTAGAACCCTCAGGGCTCCGCTGCCCATCCCTCAGTCTCCATTTCTGCAACCTCATCTGCACAGAATGACTGTACAGGACTGTACAGAGCTTCCGTTGATTCAACACAGTTTACTATGCTTCAGTTATGAAAGGACAAAGTTAAGGATTGGTACTGATCACTAAATCTGTCCATTCAGAAAATTAAGGGGCCTGGTAAATTACATATTTGCCAGCCCCTTCCCAGCTCTCCATCTTGACACATCCCCCAGGCAGCAGGGGGGGGGGGGGGTGAGGGAGGGGGAAGCTGGCAGCTCTGCTGGGAGACAAAGGTGGGTCAGGGGAGAACACAGAGTCCCGCGGGTTAGCAGGACCTGGAAAGGAGGGGCAGTGGGGGTGGCATATAGAGGAGCTGATACACTCCATTTTCCTTGCAGCCGCTGAATGCCTGAGGGAGGGAGAGCAGGAGAAGAAGGCTTTCAGCGGCTGCAGGAGAAAAATGGAGGGGATCAGTTCCTCTATCTTCCATCCCCTGCCACCCCTCCTATCCAGGTGTACAGGGGAGCCGCATGAACCCCCTGGAGCATGGGGGTGGGTTGTAATTGCAACCCCTGTAGTTACGCTCCTGACTCATACTCACAGATGCCTCAAACTGCACAGCTAGTTTGCTACATTTACAGAAACTAAGGAGATCTTTAAATTTCAATGAACATATCTTATTGTAATGACAAATTGTTTTTATAAGATAAACCTCTGCTCCTACTCTGGTTTCCCTGCCTTGAAGGTTATGGCTTTTTCCTGTATTGGACTGGGCAATGAAATTTCCAGATAAGATTGGCCTATTAAGCTATATTGCTAAATAGGCCGCATGCTGAAGATTCGGACTGCTGCTCAACGGTCAGGCTCTCCAGCAATTGGACATGACCCCTGCATAGTGCTCCAATCAACAGCACTCACGCTTCCTGAGCAGTGGTGCTAATTGGATCATTGAAGTGGGCATGCAAGACAGCTACGCTCTATGCTGAGTCTGGATCTCCGGGGTACTGCCAGCAAAGGCAATTTTAACAAAGACTGCAGAGCATTAGTTCATAAAAAGAAAAAAAAAACACATCCCTTACTGCTTATGCAGCTTGACTGCATTACAGTAATAAAAAGATAGCTTAAATTGGCTTTAAGATAAATGAAAAATAATATTTATTGCAATATACTATCTCCAAATATTTAGGCAATTGTATGTGATTATTTGCATTGCAAAAGGTATGATCTGTAAAATGTACAGTGCCTTTATTCATAGGTTGGGTCCTCGTTTTCTTGTTGGTAAACCCTGTGTACTCCAGTCTGACACCGCTGTTATGGATAGTTTAGAATCAGAATGGGCATGTGCAGGAGTGACTTCATTGTGGCTTGGTTATTCAAGCGGCCATAGCCCACGAACCCGGAAGGAGGACCAGATGAAGATGGAAGCCTCTGCAGAGGTGTAAGTGTGCCACTAAAGGGCTTAATTTCAGGGTAAGTCTTTCATAATGTGCTAGTATGCGATGCATACTAGCACATTATGCCTTGACCTTGTAAGGAATTTTTTTTTTCAAGTTTACTTACTACGTTAGTCATGAATATAATGAATCAAGATACATTTATACAAAACACTGTATATACCCCCTTAAGATCATACAATATGGAGAACTGGCTACACAGAAATAATGTCTCTTATGGGAATTGAACTTAGGTGGTACCCCTGTGGGACTGCTTCTTTTGCAACAGTTTGTAAAATTTCTCTTATTTTAGTGAGCCTAGTTTAGCTGTACCATATTTGGGTATAATTAATATTTTACTGTATGTGTTGTATGTGTGTTTACTATAATATTTTCTTTTTATAAGAGCTATATATGAGTTCATCTTAGATCAGGCTAACAATATGATTAAAGTAAGCCTTTGCTGATTAAATATAAAGGCTACAATTTCTGGTCTCCATCAGATGAAAATGCTTGTTGCCTGGCAGTCGTGCTGATTTTCAGTACATTCTTAGCCACTGATTCTTCCATTTAAAGTCTTCAAGCCACAATTTTAAATGATAGGTGCCATTTTGAATAAAACCCCTAAAACACTTGTCTGGCTACCCTTAATGCACACTTACAAGGGCAGGCTCTCAAAAGAGATCTCTATGCATCTGCTTCTGAGTTCTATCATCATATTTGTGATGAGACATTTGGGGTGTTCTACAGAGCTTTATTTTGTATGCACCAGGCCCCAAATTCTCTGTTTATCAAGTCCTTACAAAAATTATATTATTTGCCAATGTCAGCAATTCAGCAGGGAAATGTTACATATGAAGATTTAAAACTACATTAAATACCAAGGAAAGTGGGTCAGTGCAGAATCATGGGCATTTGTAATAAAATATTTATTATATTGATCTGTACATTGCCTTGCAGCTTGCTCAGGAATGTTGACCTATACTGCACGGCCTTTGAGGGCATATTTACTAGTTTCTATATGGAATTGAAGTGGAAGATCGGGCTAAGCCTATCTAATCTTAAACCTGCTCCCACCCCCATTCTAAGGCCAGCCACACACGTCCCAGATTGTCACTTGCCACGTCACCTGCCACACATTACGGATTGTCACTTGCCACGTCATGGATTTTCACTTGCCGCGTCACCTGCCACACATTATGGATTGTCACTTGCCACGTCACCTGCCACACATTACGGATTGTCACTTGCCACTTCCCGGGTTGTCACTTGCCACGTCATTTGCCACACATTACTGATTGTCACTTGCCACGTCCCGGGTTGTCACTTGCCACACATTATGGATTGTCACTTGCCATGTCCCGGGTTGTCACTTGCCACATCACTTGCCGCACATTACGGATTATCACTTGCCACGTCCCGGGTTGTCACTTGCCACACATTATGGATTGTCACTTGCCCCACATTATGGATTAGGTGAAAGATATACAAATAGCGTATAAATGGTGCGCAATTCAACCTTAATTATGTGAGTATAGATCTTAAAACAATTGTTGCCACAATATCCAATGTGGTCAATGGTGCACAAGTGGTGAAAAGATATATATACACTCCGTATATACTGTGCTGGCGGTGTATGAAATTAAAAATATACAATCCTTGTATACGAATAAAGTGATGTTTGTGTGTTTAATCCTTAGTGTGATAAAAATGCCAAACGTGCATAAAAACTCATAGGTTAGTAGATAAGTTTAATTATCTGTGTTTAATAGATAAAAAATGAACTGCGGTTCAGTAATGACAAAAGGGTGATTGGCAATTGTGTCCTGTGATAGAAAAGAGTAAAAGATATCTGATGTAGCAAAAAAGACAGGCTGAAGCGCTCTGATTGCAAGATTGGTACCATACACCAGACAATAAGTGTTGGATACAATCTAATTGCTACGATAATCAGATACACCAGGCGATTGGTGTTTAAAGTGAGGTAGTGCACTGCTGGTAAAATCAATTCAATCAGCTAGTTTAAAAACTCCCACTGGTGAAAAACTGCAAAACTACTAATCTCTCAGATGTAGTGAGAAAGAAATAGAAACTGTTGCCAATGCGGTGATAATAATAATAAATAGATATAGGGAAAAGAAGCAAACACTTCCCTAAAGGCCCATACACACGATCAGACTTTTTGACAACCAACATGCAAATTAGCTGTTTTGGACCAACATCCGACCGTGTGTACGCTCCATCGGACCAACTTTTTCCAGGTTTCATCAGACTTTTGTTGGCTGTGCGAATGGACCAACTTTCTGCCAACAAAAGTCTGATGGACCAAAGTCCGACCGTGTGTACACAAAACCAACGGACTTTTGTACAAACCAATGCAGAACCAATGCAAAAGATCAGACAACAATACAGAAGTTGACCAAAGGTGGCGGTAAAGAGCAGAAAAACCAAGTGATTTGGTGAAAGTTGGCTGAAAAAGTCCTGCCGTGTGTATGCAATACCAACTTGGGGCCAACGCCCTTTGGACAAAAATCCACAGGAAAGTTGGTCCACGGTCCGATCGTGTGTATGAGGCTTTAGTGTTGCTGGTAATATTAGAGATGATTCTTTATACGAATCCCTCTAATAACTCAGTCCGGTATTTACATGAAAAAGAGAACAACAAACAAAAACCATTGCGCAATATTGCTACTATAGAACTGCCCATGAGATACCTATGTTGGTTGCACTCACGTGTACCCGGTAGTTATAGCGCAGATAAATGTGTCAATGGTCAGGCTTTTGCTTCTGGGCTGTCAGCCCTTCTCCTCCTTTGCTGAGCTCGTGTATCACACGCCGTCACTTAAGCTCCTCCTCCCGACGCGTTGCGTCACAGGTCACGTGACCTTTTCAAGGGATACTGACCTGGTGACCAGCGTGGAGTATTTGTAGCAACAAAATAACAATTGGGTTGCCTTGGTGACTTCAATTGCTCTCATGCTTTAGTCATCATTCCATTTACCTTTATCTGCCACACCGGGTACCTATGTGGCTGTGCATTTAACTCGTTAACCGCTGTAACACGTCACTGTTTCATTTCAGAGCGATGTTTAAATGCCGGTATTTAAAAGGAATGTGAGGAACAGGAATTTATATTTGTGTCATAAAGCCTTTAGCAATAATAATTGGGAACGGTGTGAAACCACACCATATTTAATCAAGGATATGACAATAAAAAAAAAAGGGGGGTAAAAGATCATAACAATAAATAAAATTAAAATTAAATTAAATTAAAAAGTGAAAATAAGAATAAAAATAAAAATAAAAATGAAAATAAAAATAAATGTAAATATAAAAATAAATATAAAAGAAGGGATATGATAAAAATAAAAATTATTAAAATGTTAGAATATTAAAAGGAAGGTGATTACTGCAATATCGGTAAAAATGGATAAATATATTATAGGAGGAACTGGTCGCCGCAGTAAACTGTAGTATTTGTCTGTGGGGACCCTGGTTGTGACCAAAAAAATTGGCACCATAAAATTGGCACTGGGAAATCATACTGCAAATGTGCATAGGATGTCTCAAATAAATATAGGTCTTATATCTATAAAACCGCGGGGTATGTATATATTATCAGGACCAAGAAAACATGTGGTCAGAAAGACCCATGGAGAGAACATGTTAAAAGGAAGTATTGCATCTAGATGTTAAAAACCATATTAAAACGAGAAAACATGTTAAAAAAGAAGTTGAAAAAACATGTTGAAACGAAGTTGAGAGAACATGTTAAAACCGAAGTTGAGAGAACATATTAAAATGAAATTTGAGGAAACATGTTAAAAAATTGAGAGAACATGTTAAAATGAAGTTGAAAAAACATGTTAAAAATTATGTATTAAAGGTCGGATATAAAACAATTGAGATCGAAATCAATGTTTTTTTTTTTTTAAAACAAGTTTTTTATTGTGCACAATTGCATATTAAACATACAGTGTGGCCAACGGGCTAACAATCAGGTGGTAAGTTATTACATACATCATATAGCAATAAAGGATACCCATCCACCATCTCAGTCGTGTGCATTCCCCGTCATCAGCAGGTAGTGCTCCCATTTTTTTTTTTATTTTTTTTTTAATTATTCCCCCCCCCCTCATTTAACTTTCCCTCCCCCCAACTCGTCTGCTCAGTACTGCTTGGGTAGAATATTGTATAATCGCTACCGCCCTGTCTGCTTCCCCCTCTCTAATAGTAGTATTCTCATCTCACTCCATTACACCACCTCTCCATCATTCTCCTCCTCTATCGTACTCTGCGAGTCCGTCCACCTGAACCAAACCTTTCTGAACTTCTTGGGTGATCCCCTGGCTTCATACGTCATTTTGTAAAGAAACATATCTGCATTAATTATTGCCTTCCACATCCCTAACGTCAGTTGTTCCTCATATATCCACCTTCTAGCAATCAATTTTCGCACTCCAAAAAATAGGATCCTGAGGAATATCTTTGTATAGTGGTTAATTTCTTCTTCCTGTTCAAACATACCCAGGAGACATCTCAGGGGTGAGCATATGTTGGGTAAATTGAACTTCTCTGATATAAAGGCTGTTACCTGGGACCATAACCCCCTTATTCGGTCACATTCCCATACCATATGCATGAAAGTGCCCTCTTTCCTCTTACACTTGTGACTGCGTCTTCCCTCTTTTCGAAATCAATGTTTAACCCTGCTGGTGAAAAACTATTAATTTCGTATATCCATCTGGATTCACTCTTGCTTAGTTCTCTAACCTTGTGGCTACCTCTCCAGTTAGGTTTGTACTTGTCAATGGCCCAGAACTTCAGATCACAGGGATTTTTACTATGGAATTACGCAAAGTGCCTAGACACACTATGCTTAGGAAAACCTGATTTGATATTTTGCACGTGTTCACGTAGGCGCTTCCATAGGGGTCTTTTCGTCCTACCAACGTACTGTAATGAACAAGAGCACTCCAACATGTAAACCACCCCTTCCGTTCTGCATGAAATAAAGTCTTTTATTTCATACTCTTTCTTAGTTGTTGTAGATATGAATTTGTTACCCTTTATTCCCTTTTGTTTAGTGTGTCTGCATGCATAACATTGCTTGCATGGGAAGAAGCCCTTTCCTTGAAAGAAAGACATAATTTGGTTCGATTTAGGGGGGTCAGGTACATTTTTCACTAATAAGTCTCTTAATGTCGGGGGTTTTCGGTAGATGAATCGTGGATTTTTTGGTAATATTTCCTTCAGTTGTCTATCTGCCTGTAGTAATGACCAATGCTTTTTAATGATGCCTTCGATTTTTTTGTGTTGTATATTGAAATTGAAAATTAAAGGCACCTCCATAAATTTCTCATTATTCAGTTTTTTGTCCAGTATAAGTTCCTTCCTGGGTATTTGTAGTACCTCTTGTATTTTTTGTTCAATTAATTCCTCATTGTACCCTTTTTCTTTGAATTTACCTCCAATCACACTTGCTTGTTGTAGATATCCATTGTCGTCACTGCAATTTCTTCGGATTCTGATTAGTTGACCTTTAGGTATGTTGATTAGCCATGGGCTGTAATGGCAGCTATCTGTAGGTATGTAGCTATTTCGTTCGACCGGTTTTTCTTTTCCCTATATTTATTTATTATTATTATCACCGCATTGGCAACAGTTTCTATTTCTTTCTCACTACATCTGAGAGATTAGTAGTTTTGCCGTTTTTCACCAGTGGGAGTTTTTAAACTAGCTGATTGAATTGATTTTACCAGCAGTTCACTACCTCACTTTAAACACCAATCGCCTGGTGTATCTGATTATCGTAGCAATTAGATTGTATCCAACACTTATTGTCTGGTGTATGGTACCAATCTGGCAATCAGAGCGCTTCAGCCTGTCTTTTTTGCTACATCAGATATCTTTTACTCTTTTCTATCACAGGACACAATTGCCAATCACCCTTTTGTCATTACTGAACCGCAGTTCATTTTTTATCTATTAAACTCAGATAATTAAACTTATCTACCAACCTATGAGTTTTTATGCACGTTTGGCATTTTTATCACACTAAGGATTAAACACACAAACATCACTTTATTCGTATACAAGGATTGTATATTTTTAATTTCATACACCTCCAGCACAGTAGAGTTGCCACCTCATCCCTTAAGGCCCGCTTCACACTGCACTGCAGTTCAAATCATATGCGATCTCTGTGCGATGCAAATTCAGCCATACAGATAGTATGGCTGAATTTGCATCGCATTCGGCCCAAAATCGGACAGGACCCTTTTTTTCGGTCCGCAGCAGAATCGGATCGCATGGTGTTCTCACCATGCGATCCGATTCCTGTCCGAGTTTGAAGATCGCACTGCGATATGCGAGCTGCTATGGGGGTGTCATTAACATTTCATTGACACTCCCAGCAGCTCGCATAGGGCAGTGTGAACTGCCGGCGGGAGACATGCGGTGCGGGAACCCGCAGTAGATTCGCAGCGTTCCCGCACCGCAGCAGTGTGAACCCAGCCTTAAACCGAACACCTTTGAATTACACAGGTTCTGAGGCTAATTAAATACAGATAAGGCACCAAGTGAGTTTAATTACCACTTTAATCAGCCATAGAACCTGTGTAATTAATATGTGTTCGGGTTTAAAGGGATGAGGTGGCAACCCCACCAGCACAGTATATACGGAGTGTATATATATCTTTTCACCACTTGTGCACCATTAACCACATTGGATATTGTGGCATCAATTGTTTTAAGATCTATACTCACATAATTAAGGTTGAATTGCGCACCATTTATACGCTATTTGTATATCTTTCACCTATTCCAAGTGTGGGAACACTTTTTGATGGTAGCAGCATTTCATTTAGTAATCTTATTTATTTTATTAGGTTTTAGGCTTTTGAATTATTTATCAGCGCTTTAGTACAGACAACCTTTTAACACATTATGGATTGTCACTTGCCACATCACCTGCCACACATTGTGGATTGTCCACTTGCCACATCACCTGCCACACATTGTGGATTGTCCACTTGCCACGTCGCCTGCCACCAGATGCAGATTGTCACTTTCACATGTTGCGCAATGTCACCTGCCACATGTTGCGGATTGTCCACTTGTCACATCCTGGATTGTCACTTGCCACGTCCCCTGCCACACATTACGGATTGTCACTTGCCACGTCCCGGGTTGTCACTTGCCACGTCAACTGCCACATTACAGATTGTCATGTCACGGATTGTCACTTGCCACGTCGCCTGCCACACATTACGGATTGTCACTTGCCACGTCACGGGTTGTCACTTGCCACGTCACCAGCCACATTACAGATTGTCACGGGTTGTCACTTGCCCTGTCGCCTGCCACACATTATGGATTGTCACTTGCCACGTCACGGGTTGTCACTTGCCATGTCGCCTGCCACACATTACGGATTGTCACTTGCCACGTCACGGGTTGTCACTTGCCACGTCACCTGTCACATTACAGATTGTCACGTCACGGGTTGTCACTTGCCACGTCACCTGCCACATTACAGATTGTCACGTCACGGGTTGTCACTTGCCACGTCGCCTGCCACACATTACGGATTGTCACTTGCTGTGTCACTGAGTCAGGACTCAGGCAGCAGATTATCAGTAAGGCAGCAGAGAGATAATGTCATCTCTCTGCTTCCCGGCTGCCTGCACAGTGAGGGGGAACAGCACTACAGGGATGCAGGGCGGGCACCGGGCAGTGAGAGATGATGTCATCTTTCTGCTCCCCCGCCCGCCAGCTCCCTGATTGGCCAGCCCGCTCACGCCTGCGGAGCCGCCCGTGAACACCCGTGGAGCCGCCTGCGAACACCCGCAGAGCCACCCGCGAACGCCCGCTGAGCCACCTGCGGAGCCGCTCGCGGACCGGCCTGCTCTCCCCCGGAGCCACCCGCGGAGCCGCCCGTTCTCACCCGTGGAGCCGCCCGCGGACCTGCTGCGCCTGTCCTCAACGGGCCCCACTTGGCTGCGGGCCCCATAGCGCCTGCATGTGCCGCTATGGCGGTGGTTCCGCCACTGAGGCCTACTTACTTCTTTGAAATACCTCAAGGTGTGTCAGTAAGTGATGGGTGAGCAAGGTGTGTCATCTTCAGGTGAACAAAGAAATCACAAAACAATTCAGCCGTTTTTCTGGGGGCAGGAGTACACATATCATTTATTTACCCTTTTGCTGCCAAAGCCTTTTTAATTGTTTCACACTGGTTTAAATGCACAATTTTGGCCTGAAAATAACTTAAAACCCTCAAACATTACCAGTTTTCTCAAAGCAGAGGGACTATAAAATGAAATGAGAGGTAACTACAATTTTTTTTAAGAATTTTATGTTGCATGATGTTAGCTCCCGAAGACAAAAATATACCATTTTGCATCTTACCAATCCTTAATTGTGGTGACTGTGTTAATTTTCTTCTTTTAGGACCCTTTCACATGGGTAGACCGTTGGGGTCCACCTGTAAGTTTTTTAGGCAAACTTGATGGGACCATCCATTGCCGTCTATGAAACGGCAGATGTAAACGGACATGTGTCTGTTTACACCTGCCGACATCCGATCCTATCCACCAAAATCAGACGCATGGTGATTTGTTCCCCATCTGTCTGGCTGATCGGATGACAGTCGGATGTAAAACAGATAGGCAGTCACCCTCTTTACATTCGACTGCCCATAGAGGAAAGCGTGCAGCTTCCGCTCTGCATAAGTGGAGTGTACCTGTCATCTGCCTGCTCTTCAGGGAACAGTGGAGAGATCCCCCACTGAGCAAGCGTATCCGCTGGAGTCACCAGTGTGAGAGAGCCCTTAGGCTTTTTTTTAATTTTCACCTGGTGATCAAGCCAGTAACAGATTTCCTGTAGGGTTTTTCCACTCTGGATAGAGGAGCAAAGGAGAGACCTTTGTACAACAGTATTGTAAGCCTATGGAGAGAGTAGTGTTAGATCTAGCACTAGCAGATTTTGATATACTAACAAACTAAAGATAAAGTCCAGCTAACACTTTTTATGCAGTTACAGCAGTTTTTTGGGGGATAAAGGTTTTTCATAAATTAATTGGACATCGTTCACATTAGTGTGATTTCTCCTGCATCTGTCATGCACGACAATGGAAATCACATTATTCAGTATGTTTCCCATTCACATTAGTGAAACATGGTGTAGTGTGATTTTTTAAAAGGTGCAAGTGCTTCTTTGGTGCGACATTTCTGGCTCCATGGACAAGTACATGAAAAATGCATTTGTAGCACCTTAGAGACCTTAGACCTTAGGTAGAGACCTTAGGTAGGTAGGTTGCTAAAGTAGTGTGTTTTTGTTACAGCCAGTGCAGTTAAATTTAGGCAGGCCTAGCTGCGAGCTAGGCATGTTTGTTTTTGATCTAGGGGCTGGGGAGTTGTTTAGTGTAGCAGCATGTGACTGACGTGTACTTCATCTCTCTGGCACCTCCTCTGTTTCCAGAGGGATCTGGAAAAGAGGCAGGGCAGAGGATGGGAGTGGCATGGAGTGTATATGGGAGCCCTGACCTATCCCCAACAAGGAATGGCAGGGGGCAGGCCTCCTATATATACTCATGGTCAGCCTGTTGTGGGAGGAGTTGTCGGGTGGAAGAACTGTGATGGAGTGTTATGCCCCGTACACACGGTCGGAAATTCCGACCACAAAATCCGTCTGATTTTTTCCGACGGATTTTGTCTGACACTGGTGTTGCATACACACGGTCGTACAAAGTTGTCGGAAAATCTGATCATTCTGAGCGTGGTGACGTTCGTTGCGTATGACGGAACTAAGTAGAGGCTAGTAGCCAATAGCTTTGGTCTCCTAATTTGATCTGAGCATGCGTGGCACTTTGTCCGACGGAATTCTCTACACACGATAGTAAAAAGTCTGATCGGATTTTGTTGTCGGAAAATTTGAGAGCCGGATCAATTCAAAGTCCGATGGAGCCCACACACGGTCGGATTTTCCGAACACATGGTCCGATCGGACATTTTCCGTCGGAATTTCCGATCGTGTACGGGGCATTAGACTGTCGTGGCCCTTGAGAGAACCCCCTTTCTGGGGGGGGGGGTGACCTTGGGTCTGGAGCTCGGGAGCTGGAAGGGAGCCTCTCTCTACACGGTCATTGAAAGGGTCCTGTATGGGAGCAGGAGGAGGACAGTGGGAGCGCTGCCGGGCAAGTCATTTAGGAGGGATCCTTTCTCGGGTCGGTGGCTGAGACTGAGAAGCACAGTGAGAAGCTCTGGGTGGGACATGCCAGGAGTGGACGTGAAGCCAGAGGGAGAGAATGTAGTGTCATTGAAGTCAAGTTGCTGCAGCCAAGAGGGTTGGCAGGATTTGCACCAGACTTTCTGGGATCAGTAGTCCACCAAGTTTCAGTTAGCACAAATGTCCTTTTCCATCGCTATTTGGTTGCTACACCAGAGGGAACTGCAGACCCCTGCTAGCAAATGGCTATTATTGAACTGTTGGTACTTATTCAGAGTGAGGTCTAACCATGTGCTAACAGTGACATGAATCTATGATTGTACAGTAGAGAAAGCAAAGTGATCTCAAGTAGTGTGCTGGAGGAGTGTGGAGCTCTAGAGACTATCTTTGTTCAAACAAGCAAGATTCATTATTTAGGCATCCCATTTCCCTTTTCCCCATCCAAGTTTAATCCCCTAAATAAAAAAGAAAAAGAAGCTAAAAAGGACTGTTCATTGACAAGTGTGTCTGAAGTGAATGCCTGGCCAAGCAGGGTGATGTGTGGAACTACTACACGCAGCGACCCGACGGGGGCACAGCTTCATTTTGGAGGTCCCACTGAGATCCACCATCACGGTTAACCTGCAGGCCGTCACCCCTAGCAACGCAGAGGAGGGGGACTTTGCCTGTCCTGTTGCATTGAGGATTCAACTAAGGGAAAAGACTTGTGTGTTTGCCTGCAATTCAGCTTTAACAAGTGCCGTTGTCAATAGCAACCATCCAGGATTGTCAGTATTGCTGTTCCTGCTACCCAGTCATGCCAACCAGTGCTGGGGCAGACACTTGTACCTATCCTGCAATTCACTGACTGTAAAATATGTGCAGTAACCCGTGGCAGCCAACGACGGACAATCGCGCCTATGGATTAAAAATATGTTCAGCGTGGACATTTCCCACTGGATTACAGGAAAATTGAACTTTGCTCCAAACTCCTGATTAACGACAGTAAAGTGTGCCTGAGAATGTCTACTGTTACCCCGGGCGATAGGAAATAGCCTGGGGGTGCCTGCGGGCGGGACTATGTCAAGTCAGTGCTTTACAGATAGGCATTGGCTTATGACTTTATTGTTGCCTTAGGCAACCACTGGACAATTTACCTGCGATCAGTCTCTAGTTACTTCAGCACAATCCGCACTGAGCAACATGTCTGGGCAAATCCTGCTAGCATCAGCATGCCTGCTAACTCCAGCCTATCCAATCAGGGGTTAAAGCAGTGCGTACAGAATGGAGCCTGCTTATCAGTTCCTCAGGCGCCAAGCAGACGAAGAGTTGGATAGTGGAGCCATGCCCTGGAGGAAACTAACAAGTTCCTGCTAACAGCAGACACCACAAGGCAGCTGAAGATGACGGGGGGTAATCGGCTGATGCACTGGTGGGTACTGGCGTCCGGCTGGAGCTACGCGGAGGGCTCGCCTTGGGAGTGGTGGACGGAGTGGAGTGACTCTGTCTGCTCTGTCCTGAGTGCTGAATTGCAATGGTGGAGGTGACTGCTTGGGCCTGGTGCGGCCATTGTAGAGAGGCACTTACCAGGCTGGGACCCGTCCAGCAGGAGCCGCAGTATTACACTTTAAACCTGCTTACAGGACTTTGTGAACCGCAGCCGCGGAAGACCCGGATGGCTGGAGAAGGCCAGGGATCACTCCCTAAAGGCGGAGAGGTGTTGCGGCCTGGCAACCCCTCTGTGAAAATAAAGGACATATGCTGTGAAGAGAAGGTTGCCGAGACCTGTGGCCTGGCCAGGGGCCTGGCGACTGCATGTGCTAGTGTGCAGGAGCCGGATGACCTTCATGAAGAGCCAGCCAGCTCTAAGTCCCTTGCTATGCCTATTCGAAAGGAGCCTTTGCCAGAGGGAGGCGCGCCTCCAGGTGAGCTGGATGAGTTAAGCGAGGGCCGGGTCATAGATTGGGGATCTCCCAGAATACTGGAAAAGTTTGGGTCTTTGGCGAGACTAATAGAGTGGTCATCCCCTAAGGAAAGTTCCGAAGAGGAGTGGAAGACAGGTGGTTCCCATCCCCCAGAGACTCAGTCAGAGGCAGAAGATGCTTAGCTTACAGTATGGACCCCTGTCCCATGCAGCAACCTCTTTATAAACAGACCCTCCACTACTCAGACCAGAGAGCCCACCTACAGGTAGTGAGTGGGTGGTGAGATCGCAGGATGCGCGTGTCTTGCCTTGGAAGGGAAGGCCTAAGGAATTACCCCCGTTCTCTCACTTCCAGAGGGAGGTAAATCGAAGGGTTGCTCTGGAGTGGGGTCTGGACTTCCCATATGTCCCCTCCCAGATAATGGACATTGTGGAGAACTCCTGGGGAGAGTGACATCTACAGGGATCGAGTCCTGGTTTTAAAGGCTGGTCGGCCTACCAGGAGCCATTCAGTCTCTATCAGAGAGGAAGGGGATGGAAGGAGGAGATTGCCGCATGCTCGCTTCTATGTGTGAATAGGACTATTGTGCTGTATAGCCACCATAGAAGTAGCCAAATGGAATGCAGGGAGGTGGCAGATTTATGTGTGTTTTCCTTTCTGACTTATGCAGGAACAGACTATGCCTGCCACCCAGTGTGCCTGATAGAGGGACTGTCTAGTCATGGACACTTTGGGTGCACTGTTCTTGCTCCCCTCTTTTGGATCCTGTTTGTCCGGGGAGGGGCCCCTCCTATCGAGAGCAAAAGAAGGACTGTTCTCAAGTTGTAATGTATATATTTTGTTGTGGTTGTTATGTTTTTAGGTTAGTAGTTCCCTTCTGACAGAACAAAACAAGTAGAAATATATATGTTGTGTTGCTGATTTTCTTTGCTGGAAGGATCATAACCCCCTTTCAGTGGAGATTTGTACGTGTATAGGTAGCATGTAAGTGCAGGATGTATGGTTTGTGTTTTCTTTTAGGATCTTCAGGGATGGGACGGCTGTCCATCTCCACCATTCCGGAGGACAAGAATGCTGTGAGAAGAGTATTTTTCCTGAGGGAGAAATGCTCTGGCTCAAAAATGTTTTATGTGTTTAGCTGCAGGGACCTGTAGCTAGGTGTGTTAATGCTGTGATGTACAGTGTAAATACCTACCAAAGGTGTATATACTTATTTATGTGCGGAATTTATTTGTACAGTTCCCCATCCAAGTTGTTCCCCTTCCCCCATCCAACTTATTTCGTGGGATGCCCTCACTCCTGGGCCCAGGAGTAATTTTTCTATTCTTGTTGGGGGGTGAGTGTAGCACCCTCTACCTTATGTAGGTAGGTGGCTAAAGTAGTGTGTTTTTGTTACAGCCAGTGCAGGTAAATTTAGGCAGGCTCCTGAAGGATATAAGGGGCCACTCTGGAGGCACAGATGTAAGGGGCACTTTGTAGACACTGATGTAGGGGGGCTCTCTGGGGGCACTAATGTAGGGGAGCACTTTGGAAGGACTCTGGAGGATGTAATGGGGCTCTCGTGTAAGGTGAGACTCTGGGGACACTGATTTAAGGGGGGACACTGATGTATAGGGAGAAAGCTGTGGATTTTGATGTAAGGGAGAACTCTGATGTGAATGTAGCGCTTATCCTTATTGCTGCACTCTGCATGTTGTTTTGTTCGTTAGTTACTCCTGACCCTGCACTCTATACATTATTTTTCTGTTCTTTCCCAGGGTGCCCCAGGTCTTTCATAATCTTAGTCTTGCTCTGTTAGTGTTTACATATTGTTTGTACTGTTTAAAGTCTAAGTTGGCCTTTAGGGACATATTATATGTTACAGCCATAGTTAAGATGTAATATGTTTCTAAGCACCCCAAACCACTCACCCCATGATAAGCGTAGTGCTTTGACATTTCCTCCAGCTTTATACCTGAAAAAGAAAGAGCCTGACATTGCACCTGCCATCCACTGACCTACAGAGTGCAGGTGCAATGCTTTGCAGGCTCCTGTGGGGAAAATAGAAATAAATGCACTTTTTTTCCTGCAAAAATATGTGCATTTACTATTTTTTTTAATTATTATTTAGTCTTTAAATATCAATTACCTTAGTTTATAATAGGAGTTTCTGTCATAATTTAGGTTGGCAGTAAAAAAAACAAAAAAAAAAAGTGTTTTGTCAGTAAAATTCTCATGCTTTGTCCATAAAAAAAAAAGGTAATTGGGGTCGGCAATACTGGATGAGGTACAGTATACACTTCTTTAGTTTAATATAGAAGTTGGCAACTTTTGATAAATCCTGCTTCTACCTACGTACTATAGCGACTTGCTTGTTTTATCTAAATTCTACCATTTTATTATTGATTTAGTTCTGTACAGGCATACCCCACTTTTAAGTACACAATGGGGCTTATTTACTAAAGCTGAAAATTGCAAAATCAGGCTCACTTCTGCATAGAAACCAATGAGCTTCCAGGTTTTATTACCAAAGCTTAATTGAACAAGCCGAGGTTAGAAGCTCATTGGTTTCTATGCAGAAGTGAGCCTGATTTTGCAATTTTCAGCTTTAGTAAATAAACCCCATTGTGTACTTAAAAGTGGAGTATGCCTGTATAACACGTTGGTCGTTTATGAATAAAGGCTCATAATAAAAAAATAAAAAAAAATCTAGGCTGACTGGACCAGTTGCTCACGCAACATAGAACATATAAAACGCAGGGATAGATTTGGTGTTTGTCATCAGTATGGGTACTGTAAACTAAAGTATGCAAGCAATGCAAACACTTGGACCCAGTTTCAAAACGGTCATGCTAATGGCATTTTTGGTTGCTGCATGGAAAAACATGCATGCCACAGGTTCTCTTTTATATTATGTACATATTGGTTAGTGTCTGTTTCGCTAGTCTGCAATCTCCCTTACTTGTGCATGCGTCACTGGGTGCCTCCAGCATTGTTTGTGATTTGACGTAGTATATAGATAGAGAAATGCTTTACACGTATTCACACTGCACATCGCAGGGATCGGTCATTGACTAATTATGTTATCAGTGAACAGCACCTCAATGTTCCCTCCCCTAGCTAGTCTTTCCTTCTGTCCTCCCTTTTGCTTTTCTTTCCCTCCACCCTCACAGCACACTGCAGAGGCTGCTTATAATGCAGAGAAGACCTGGACCCAGAGAGATAGTAAAACCCACTGTCTTTCTATCTACATGGCTATCCTTTCTCTAGATCACCCATGTATATGTGGAACTCATTAGAATTCTTTATAACTTCCAGGCATCTGGCCAGGGAACATGCAGTTGAGCTGCACATGGATTTTGGAGCAGATAGTGCAGCTATGCATACGTTATGGGAACTAAATATTTAACGGTGGGGGATATATGAAAGAAGCTTTAAGGTGCAATATAAAAAGGGAAAAAAAAAAAGGCAGAAATGTAGGTAGAAATAAGATATCTGAGAGGGAGGAGACTGTAAATCTATGGGAATGTGAGAGCGTGGGCGTTGTGAGGGGAAAAAAAAAAGGAAGACTGAGAAAGAGAGAGAGGAGAGTGAGATGAGAAGGTGAGTTGTAAGGAGGGTTTAGAAATGGTATGCAGAGAAAGAATTCATGATACATACCAGTAAGGAAAAGAATAATAGAGTCATAAAAACAGAAAAAGAAAGGACATATATGCAGAAAATAGGTTCGATGTTACCCAACAAGAACACCTATAATACATGTGTGAAGTAGGTGCAGAAAATAATCTAATTTTGTTACACGCTATGGAATTCATCTACTAATAGAAAATAGCACGTTCACCCCCTTAGCTTGGTAAATGCGGTGGACATTCACTTAATACACAGTCACATGTAATGAAAATCATTTAAAAAAAAAAAAAAAAAACAGTACTTTTGTCTGCACACAATGTAAGTCAGCAGAGCTTTACATCATTTACTAAACTAAGGGAAAATTCTCCTGCAAACTGAGCAACCTATTTGCCTAGGGTATATCACCCTCCCATGCATGCTTTGTCAGAGCTCCGTTAAGTTCTGCACTTCTTCTTTATAGCAGATGTCTCCAAACCCCTGGGCCACGGACCAGTGCCGGCCTGTGGCCTGTTGGAGGCCAGGCCACGCGACAAGTGGTCGCATGTGTCAGAGTGAACTAAGTGTAATATATCACCCTCCCATGCATGGTTCATCATAAAGCCATCAAGTTCTGCATTTTTAGCTTAGGTCCTTTACAGCAGGGGTGCCCAACCCCTGGGCCGTGGACCGGTGCCGGTGCTGTTGGAGGCCAGGCCACATGACAGGTGGTGGGTGGCATCAGAGCGAGCTAGAACAACATGCACCACCACCCTCCCACCACCAGAGGGTCATCCGCTCACCTTCTCCGAGAACCACTACTCTCTACCCTCTCTGTGGTCACATTACCTATGGAGAATAAGGGGGAGAAGAAGGAGAAGGGGAGGGAGGAGAGCCGGACAAGGGTCATAGAGCACTGGTTGACAGGCTGTATACAAACCCCAAAAGTGAAAGGCGGTGCACTTTTCCATGGTGTTTGCTAGCAGATATAACAGCGACCTGGATCATTAACCCTTCATGCGCATTTGACCATTTATAATCTGATGGTCACATCATTCTGGTAAGAGCCACTTGTGTGCACGCAGGTGAAGCTAAACATTTGCTTTGACATTACTTTCACTAGGAGCTGAAGGTTTTTCTTTGTTCTTGGTGCATATGGACACTTCTATCTTTATTTAATTCTATTCATTTTGATAAAATTTTTCACTATTTGACAATTGATGGTTTTATTAATTATGAATTGCGTTTTTTAACTTAGTTTTATATCTATATAGTGCTTCACATTTGAGCCGTAAGCTCAATTCGAGCCGTGGAGGGATTGGCACCGACGAGGCCAGTCCCTGGTGCTGGGAAGGTTGGGGGCCACTGCTTTGCAGGACCTTCTTTGCTACTTCTATTTGCAGCAATGTTCATCTGTCCAAATACTTTGTTGGACTTGGCCTGCATTTACACCTGAGGCACAGCAAATTCATAGTGATTTTGAAGCATTTTTTGGGGTGTTTTACAAGTTTTGTGCAAGTGTTTTTGCACATGTATCAAGCTTCAGGCATTTGTTTCATGGGCTGGGCAAGGGGAGGAGAGCAGTTCTAGAGGTGAAAAAACACAGGTGCAAAAACACAAGCTTGTTGCACATTTACAGGCACACCCATTGAAGTCTATGGAGGCAAAAAAGTCTGAATACACTCAGTCAGCCCCTCTACTTTTGTGAGCATAGGGTATAGAGCGTAGGGCGACTGAGTATTAAAAAGGTGAAGAAGGACAATTAGAAAGAATAGGATTCTGCACTTTGAGCCTAGTCAGACATTTTTGGAAGCATTCTGAAAAATACTCCAATGTCCAACAAAAATTGGCAACTTATCTATTCAATGCCACTAAGCAGGCGATTGTCAGAGCTTGGAAGAAGCCCTCTATTTCGTTTGCCATGGTGAAGCGCATTTTGACTGACTATCTAGCATTCTACATGACTCTCATTCTAAATTTCTCAAAGTATGGTCACCCTGGTGGTCTTATGCTCTGCCCACCCTGCATCCAAACAGCCTGAGCCTCTCCGAATTGTCTTTCCATGAACTTCCCCAGCCAGCGGGACTCCTCTCCCCCCCTTTAATTTCCTTATTTCAAATTTCTTTGCAAATTGAGATTGGGCATAGGATTGCCTTTAGTCTGGCCTTTCCATGGTACGGCCCTTTGTCTGCAGACCTAGGGCATTTTTGTTGACCTGCGGCCAAAAATCTCAGCATTTACCCCACTGAGATATTAGGCAGTGAATGTTCCTATTCATCTTCTTATTTTTACTTACTCATATCAACCCCCTGGTGGGGATATCCAGTGGAGCTACATATGTCATATCTCTAGTTGCTTACTAGTGCATCTGAATCATGGGGTCCCTTAGTAGGCCCTCAAGGGCCTATGTGGACCTACGACTTATACTCCTAGGTCGCTAAGGGAATGTCTTGTATTTCTAAAATACCTAGTTGATCACATACTTGCCCATGTCCTTATGATATGTTTGATGTGCTGTACCCCTGCATGGGCGATTGACGGTTTTGTTTTTGAGCTTATTTTACAATAAAAATTATTAAACCAGAAAAATACGCCTGTGAATGGGGGGGTAAATTCACACGTGAAAGAAATTGGAGGTTTTGTCCTCACTAACCAAAAATACTCCATTCTTAATTTTCCCAGTTCAGGTAAAACAAATGTTAGCTAAAACAAGATTGGTTACATTGGGCCAAAGTATTTTTGATTCTTTCCTAAAGAGTTAGTTCACCTTTACCAAAAAATTGCCTATGCAGGTAGGTAGGCTATTTCTGTAACTCCTGTAGACTGTCTGAAAAACTCCAGAAGGTAGCATCATCCTGTTCTGCCTTGTTACTAAGACACTCCCACTCAATTCAAACCCCCTCATGTGCATTCTCTATTCCCTGTTGCAGCAGCTTTGAGCTCAGTAATGCTGCGATGGAGGAGATAGTGGACCGCGCATGTGTGGGGTTTGAGATCTCACTTCTGTGGTGGTGGGGGTAAGCAGTAACAATTGTGAGTGTCTTAGCAACGTCCTAGCAACATAATAAGATGGGATGATACAACAGACAAAAAAGGTTCTATGCGCCGCACATCACTGCAAGACCCTGTGGTTATGTGAAATGACAGCCTCAGACCAGGCTCCAGCCAAGCCATTCCCCTCAACACATTTTACACTGCCCCGGAGCTTAATCATGGGGATCCCCATGATTAAGCTCCAGGGGTGAAGTGAAATGCGTTATCTGTTGTATCATTACGTTGTCTGTTGTATCATTGAAGCTGGGGTGAGCTCTGTCCTTGCCAGCATTCTTAGCAGTGTACTACAGGAGAGAACCTGGCTGGAGAATGAGCAGTACCCCCTATTTGTCGTCTGGTCACAGGATGTGATGATGCCATCTCTGGGAGTTTTTCAGCCAGGTTTCAGGAGGTACATAAAAATGTTGGCTGCACCTATAGCAAGGGAATTATCTAACTTTAGTCAAAGCCACACAGTTACATAGGTACATTTTTGTTAAGGGTGAACCAACCCTTTTATCCACAGTAACCAATCGAATTACATATATTTTGTTTCTGCTGTTGAGTACAAGAAGCATGGTAAATCCTTACAGTTTCATCAAATCTTTTCTTGAAAGATTCTGCTGCTGATTGCCAGAATTTAAACTCTGTACAAGAAAATGGACCTGAAGAGGGAGGAAAGGTGAGCATTGTAACATGCTTTGGATAAGGTGTTAGTCTGTGTGTGATAACAGACAACTAGAAGAGGGTGACAGTGTGACAGTAAGTGGGTGGACTGGAGGCGTGTCACTAACACTATATGTAGAGCCAGTAGTGTTAATTTGTTAAGGTGTTGAAGACAGAATATTCTGTTTGGCAATCACTGTGCAATGAAATAAAGAAGTAATGTATTGTGACATGCATTAGAGTGACAGTATTTAGATCATGGCAATGGCATTATGACGTAATGGCAGGAGTGTAAGCAGTGTGACAAGTATGGTGTGTAGAGTATGAGGGCTAGCGGTGTTACACTGTTTGGGGGAAGGGTGTCCAGGACAAATCTCTGCCTTGTTTCCATAGCAACCTCTAGTTCTAGTCTCTCTATCTCTCTTCCTCACATCAGCCCGGGGTTACCATGGAAACAGAAAAACTTTCCCAGCTTTATATTTGTCTGCATAAAATTCATAAAAAAGTATTTGAGAAAGTGGGGGGGGGGGGGGGGGGGGCGGGGGGTTCAAAGAAGAGTTAGGTTATTGTTGGGCATTCATTGCTATTACAGCTTTATAAATCTAAAAGTATTTAAACACATTTATGCTAAACCTTATTGCGACTGAGTCATCAAGATAGCAACACTACACAGTGGTATTATGGCATGGATGATGCATCTTTATTGTAAGAGAATAAAAACCACTATGCAGAAGTACCCAATGTTAACTACTAATGCAGCCACCCTATTAGCCTAATATTGCAGTCTTTTTATTTTTTTTTAATATTTTGATTGTATGAAATTTAGCACAGTTCTTTTATACAGTGGTATCCACTGAGGGGCCGCAGGTGTACGACAACCTGCATTCAGCATAAAGGGGATGGGAGTGTTCTGTATCTATGATGTACCAGGTATCAAGATGCATCCTTAAAATAGTTTAACCCCTTCATGACCAAGGTCAAAACAAACCTTAAGGCCCAAATTAAATTTTGCAACTTGGTATAAAAAAACAAGAAAAGGGAAGCGCAACATAACGCAGTAAAACTTTTACTAAAGTGGTTGTAAATCCTGTACTACCACTTTTACCTACAGGTAAGCCTATAATAGGGCTTACCTGTATGTACTGTGAATATCTCCTAAATTTGCCGACGTCATTGGCACATGCGCACTGAAGAAACGACTCACTCGCTCGCAAAGCATTCACTGAATGGAGCTGTGCTGAATGACCAACCTTCTGTGTCCACAATGCAGCAGGGCAGCCAATCAGTTCATTTCAATTATATTTTAGAGACATCTGCACTGTATTAATTTTGATTACAATCAATGTTACTTTTGTAAGAACAAAGAACAAAGCTGCAGTCCATAAAAGTCACACTATGAAGTTTAATCAATGTAGTACTAAAACTGGAGAGTGCAAAACCTGTTGCATCTCTGCAGCCAGTCAGCTTCTAATGTAAACCCCATTCATGAAATCTGACCTGGGCACATATCTGTAGTGTTTACTTATCTCTCCCCAAAGCTCTAAGTGCCATGTCTTTCTGCCGCTTCGTTTCTCTGTTAGCAGCAGGATAACTTCTGACAAGTTCTCAGACACACAACATAACAGCAGCTGGAAATTTGTGTTGGGGAGGAAACTTAGGCCTCGTACACACGATCAGATTTTCCGATGGGAAATGTGTGATGACAGGCTGTTGTGCTCCATCAGACAATTGTTGTCGGATTTTCCACAGACAAATATTGGATGGCATGTTTTAAAATTTCCCGACAAATGTCTATTCGTCGGATTTTCCGAGCGCATGTACACAAGTCCGTTGGCCAAAAGTCCAAAGTACAAACACGCATTCTCAGAAGCAAAGACGAGCCAGAAGCGGTCGGTCTTGTAAACTAGCGCTCGTAATGGAGAATTAACATTCGTGATGTGGCAAATTATGAAATCTCGAAATGCAGCGCATAGTCTCTTCTTCTTTAACCACTTCCATACCGGGCCTATTCTGGCACTTCTCTCCTACATGTAAAAAACATAATTTTGCTAGAAAATTACTCAGAACCCCCAAACATTATATATGTTTTTTAGCAGACACCTTAGGGAATAAAATGGCGATCATTGCAACTTTTTATCTCGCACGGTATTTGCGCAATCATTTTTCAAAAGCTTTTTTTGGGGAAAAAAACGGTTTCATGAATTAAAAAATAACAAAACAGTAAAGTTAGCCCAATTTTTTGTATTTTGTATAATGTGAAAGATGATGTTACGCCGAGTAAATAGATACATAACATGTCACACTTTAATCACTTGCAGCCCACCATATAGCAGAATGACGGCGGCAAAGTGGTTTCAATATCCTGACTGGGCGTCATATAATGTCCTCAGGATATTAAGCCGCTGCGAGCCCCCGGGGGCTTGCATCGCGGCGATCATTGTTGCAGTGTGTCAGTCTGACATCCCGCACCACCGATCTAGGTAAAGAGTCTCTGACAGAGACTCTTTACCACGTGATCAGCCATGTCCAATCACGGCTGATCACAATGTAAATAGGAAGAGCCGGTGATCGGCTTTTCCTCACTCGCGTCTGACAGACGCGAGTAGAGGAGAGCCGATTGGCTGCTCTCCTGACAGGGGGGTCGGTGCTGATTGTTTGTTTATCAGCGCAGCCCCCCCTTGGATCCCGCCCAGGACCACCAGGGAAGCCACCACACTGGACCACCAGGTATGCCCCCCCTAGACCCCCAGGGAAATGCACATCTGTGCCCAGGCAGCTGCCAATCAGTGCCCACTGACAATGCCACCAGGGATGCCCATCAGTGCCACGTATATCAATGCCCATCAGTGCCGCCTATCAGTACCACCCATAAGTACCCATCTTTTCATCCTTTCAGTGTCGCCTATCAGTGCCCACCTGTGCCACCCATGAGTGCCCACCAGTGCCACCTATAAATGCCCATCAGTGCCGCATATCAGTGCCACCTTATCAGTGCCCATCAGTGAAAGAGAAAACTTACTTATTTACAAAATTTTATAACAGAAACAAAACCAAAACTTTTTTAGAAAAATTTTGGTCTTTTATTTGTTTAGCAAAAAATAAAAACCGCAGAGATGATCAAATACCACCAAAAGAAAGCTCTATTTGTGGGAACAAAATTATAAAAATTTAGTTTGGGTACAGTGTAGCATGACTGCGTAATTATCATTCAAAGTGCGACAGCACTGAAAGCTCAAAATTGTCCTGGGCAGGAAGGTGTATAAGTGCCCTGTATTGAAGTGGTTAAAATTGCACACACTCATGGATTGGCGCAAAATTTCGGTACTTAAAAATCTACAGAGGAGGTCTAGTGCTAAAACTGCTGCTATGATCATTCTTATCCTGCACAGAATCGTGATGGATGTCATATGACTATGTGCTGTATTGGAAGTGGTTAATGGGATAATAATGAAGTTGCTTTGCTTCATTTTGATACTGCTGGAGTTATAGCAAACAAATTTTCAAGAATAATATTATTATGCTTTTTTTTTTATTATTTGGGCAAGTTAGCACAACACCATTATCCCGTATTTTTTAAGATCAAAGATACAACTATGTTGGTGTCCCTTGTTAATTCTACATTGTATATATTTTTTTAATTGTAACTGCCTACTCCCAAACTGTCATTTGAAGTAAAACACATAGCCAAGTATTATTCTCCACATTTTTTTTTATTGTGCATAAAAAAAAAAAAAGAAAACAAATAAAATTAGACATGCTATCTGCTAATAGAACTTAACCAAAAAGTGCATTATATGCATCAATATACCATATATTATTCAACCAAAAAAATAATGTCAAAGCAATAACTCCAAGGCCAATAATAAATAACATGTTATCTCCTCAGATTCCGCAACATGTCTGGTTGACGAATGACCATTCAGGAATGAACTGAAAAGCACGAAATGAAAAGCGCAAACTGAAAAGCGCGAATATGGGAAGCCCTCTGACACCTGATAACTCATCGGTTGTTAAGGACGTGGCAGCCAGCTTCCCTCTCCTTAGCAACCAGTTATATAAAGTGTAAAAAAAATCTGCAAAAACGCCGTACTTGCGTTTTGGATGCAGGTCCATTGAAGTCTATTACATACAAAACGCTGCATTTTGCAGGGAAAAAAAATGTCCCCAACCCTTTCCTAAAAAGGCAGAGGCACAAAAATAAAAATGCATTGATGTGAACGTGTTCCATAGGAACTTATGTTAAAAAAATTCTCTGCATTTCTGCAAAATGCATTAAAAAACGCATTAGTGTGAAGTGAGCCTAAGGCGGGAAAGTTTGTTACTGGCCAGATCACCAGTTGAAAACAGAGGGGGGGGGGGGGGGGAAGCCTTAAAAAATTTTAATGAATACAGCTATCACATCTACTGAATGCAAAACATTTTTTTCAGTTTTAGATAGGGTGGAGATGGATTAGGTTTTTGATGCTGTCTGTGTCCCTTTTAAGAAGATTTACCCCTTCCTTTTGTCTGTTCCTTGTGACCCTGGTGACTTTCAGGGAAATCTCTCCCTTTGGAGGGATTTCTTCTCTCTTCCTATTGTGGCTTTGGGACAGAAAGTGAAGAGAAACCTCCCCAATGGGACACAGATGACAAAAAAATCATGATTATTGTGCCTTCAAGAGGAAGTAAACCCTGATGGGTTTACTTCCTCTTTGTTTCCCTGCAAAGGTAAAGCATAGTGGACTACTATGCATCGCATAGTAGTCCATTATGTATCACTTACCTGACACAGGAGCCAGCAAAGTCACCGCTGTCCCCTTGTGTACGGGGCCTCCATCTTCTTTCTGTGTATCGTGGCTCCGGCGCTGTTACTGGCCAGAGCCGCGATGACGTCACTCCCGCGCATGCGCATGGGAGCCTAAGGGGCCTTAACTGTACAGCTATTGTCAAATGAGAAAATATGTGTGTTCTAACACTCAGAGAGTTGCGAGTCATAGAAAGTCATTTTTTTAACCGATTCCCGACCGGCGCACGACGATATACGTCGGCAGAATGGCACGGACAGGCAGGAGGGCGTATATACAAGTCCCTCCTTAATCCCGTCCATGCCATCGGGAGCGCGCCGGGAGTGGCGCGCTCCCGCGCTGGTCGGGACCCCCGTGAGGCGGGTCACGGGTCCCGTGGACTCCATCGCCGCGGGGACACCCGCGATCGTTTCACGGGAAGGCTGAACGGAGAAATGCGGAAATAAACAGCATCTCCCCATTCTGCCTAGCAACTAGTGACGCCGATCTCTGCTCCCTGTGATTGGAGCAGAGATCAGCATTCACTAGCTGACAGCCACGCCCCCCACAGTAAGAAACACACCCCTAGGCATACTTAACCCCTACACTGCCACTCCCTGGTTAACCCCTTCACTGCCAGTGTCATTTATACAGGAATCAATGCATTTAAATAGCATTGATTGCTGTATAAATGACAATGGTCCCAAAAATGTCCGATGTGTCCGCCATAATGTCGCAGTCACAATAAAAATCGCTGATCGCCGCCATTACTAATAAAAAAAAAATTATTAATAAAAATGCTATAAAACTATCCCCTATCTTGTAAACGCTATAACTTCTGCGCAAATCAATCAATAATCGCTTATTGAGATTTTTTTTACCAAAAATATGTAGAAGAATACGTATCGGCCTAAACTGAGGAAAAAACATTTTTTATTCGATATTTTTGGGGGATATTATAGCAAAAAATTAAAAATAATGCGTTTTTTTTTTTTTTTTTCAAAATTGACGCTCTTTTTTGTTTATAGAGCAAAAAATAAAAACCGCAGGGGCGATCAAATACCACCAAAAGAAAGCTCTATTTGTGGGGAAAAAAAAGGACGTCAATTTTGTTTGGGAGCCACGTGGCACGACCGCGCAATTGTCAGTTAAAGCGACGCAGTGCCGAATCGCAAAAAGGGGCCTGGTCCTTTGGCTGCAAATTGGTCCGGTCTGAAAGTGGTTAAAAAGTCCCCACCGGCAAAGAACTTCTCTTATTCAGCAGTTGGTAACTTGATTTAGTGAACAGAAAGTATATATATATATATATATATATATATATATATATATATATATATATATATATATATATATATATATATATATATATATATATATATATTTTTTTTATATTAGTGCAACGCTTATTCTCTATATCCTTTAAAACATAAATACACAAATGGGCTATGAAATATATATGACACATACACACACAATTACCAGAAGTATTGGGACACCTGCCTTTACACGCACATGAACATTAATGGCATCCCAGTCTTAGTCTATAGGGTTCAATATTGAGTTGGCCCACCCTTTGCAGCTATAACAGCTTCAACTCTTCTGGGAAGGCTGTCCACAAGGTTTAGAAGTGTGTCTATGGGAATGTTTGACCATTCTTCCAGAAAAGCATTTGTGAGGTCAGGCACTGATGTGGACAAGAATTCCTGGTTTGCAGTCTCCGCTCTAATTCATCCCAAAGGTGTTCTATCAGGTTGAGGTCAGGACTGTGCAGGCCAGTCAAGTTCCTCCACCCCAAATTTGCTCATCTGTGTCTTTATGGACCTTGCTTTGTGCATTCAATTGGTGGAAGGGGGATTATGGTGTGGGTTGTTTTTCAGGGGTGGGGCTTGGCCCCTTAGTTCCTGTGAAGGGAACTTTTAAAGGTGTCAGCATACCAAGACATGTTGGACAATTTCAGTTTGGGGATGGTCCCTTCCTATTTCAACATTACTGTACACCAGTGCACATACAAGGTCCATAAAGACATGGATGAGTGAGTTTGGGGTGAAGGAACTTGACTTACCTGCACAGAGTCCTGACATCAACCCAATAGAACACCTTTGAGATGAATTTGAGCGGAGTCTTCTCGTCCAATTCAGTGCCTGTCTTCACAAATGCGCTTCTGGAAGTATGGCCAAACATTCCCATAGACACACTCCTAAACCTTGTGGACAGCCTTCCTAGAAGAGTTGAAGCTGTTATAGCTGCAAAAGGTGGCCCAACTCAATATTGAACCCTACGGACCAATGCCATTAAAGTTCATGTGCGTATAAAGGCAGGAGTCCCAATACTTTTGACAATATAGTGTATATATAAAATAAATTCCAGAGGTTTTTATCACCAAAAGTCCCCGTGACAAAGTGTTCATAAACTAATAAATAAATCAGGTACCCTGAAGAAGTCCCCCCACCCCAGAGACACAACTTGTCAGGGCGGAGCGAAGGAGTGACATCATCACATACAGCCTCTGGTGGTGTGTTAAGGAGCAGCAGCTAGTGTTGGTTTGGTCTCATTCTAATGGTGAAGGAAGTGGATCCAGGCTTAACTGTTTTATTGTATTGGCTTTTCAAGTTTCTTGCTCGTGAGTATTTTTGGTTTGTGCCTATGAGGAACAAAGCATTTTACAGAGAGCACTAGATGTGGTATTATTTTGAAGTAGTTCTCGCCACATTGAGGTCAGCAGATTTACAAGCATTTGTGGTAGTGTTGGAAGAGGCACACATTGCGGCATGAAGAAACAGCGATTGAAGACACAACTTTATATTGGAGGTTGATATCTTTTTTCCCCTAATGAATACTTTGTCGCAGGGACTTTTAGTGATTAAAAATCTCTGACGTTTCTTTTCTCTATCTCTACATACACACTCATTTATATATAACACACACACACACACACACACTGTATATAATTGTTTATGTAATATTTCACACTTAGCCCAATTGTGTATTTATGTTTTAATGGGTAGATAGATTAGGCGAGGGCATACAACTACTTTTAGAATTTGATTTAGTATCCACTGAGTGGACTAAGTATCTAAGAGAAATGCCAGAAAGCACATCAAGGATACACACCTTACTCTATCTTAACAATAGGAAGTACAATTTACCATCAAAGTTCAATGCCTAACCGTTACCCAATTTTTGCTTAAATAAAATCATTATTCACTTAATTAGCTAGATGTAAAGAGCAATCTTAGGCAATAAGTGAAAATTCAGTAAGCTGCTAAAGCTACTCAGTAATTGCTGTAATTATACTAAAGACATAAAGTTAATTAATTATTTAATATACCTAAAGCTGGCTATACACTGCAGCCAAAATAAAAAAATTAAATATCTAACAGATTCCTTCATCCACAACATACAGCGCAGATGGACAAATCCTCCTGCTAAGCTACTATATTCTGAATACCCAAACAGCAGCTGCATCTAACTGGATGCAGCAACTGTTCAGCCAACAACTTTCTGCCTGGAACCTTCGATTTTTCAGTTGAACAATGTCAGGCACTAGTGGGCTGACAGGGCTACCCACTAAGTGAATGAATTCAGTCATCAGAAGCTGGACAAAATTAACACAGTGTATGACAAGCTTAGAGTTGGGTGCCAGAATTCAAATATCTCCTCACTGGTGCACTGAGAGTGTGCTTCCTAAAGTCTGGGCTGTGAATCACACTCTCTCAGCTTAATGCATCATCAATTACATTCCATGTATTTAAAGCGGAGCTCCTCCCAAAAGGGGAAGCTTCGCTTGTTCGCACCCTCCCCTCCCTCCAGTGCTGCATTTGTCATTTTTTTGGGGGGAGGGGGGGGGGGTACCTGTTTTTTACAGTCACCTGCTCCCACTTCCGGGTACGATGGGCATTTCCGGCCCCTCCTCCCCCCTGCTGCCTTCTGGGGCACACACAGGTCCCAGAAGATGGCGGGACCATTAACAAAGAGCAACAAGACTCGTGCATGCGCAGTAGGAAACCCTTTATTTACAATGCCGGCTCCTGCACCCGAAGCCAATTGATGAATCGGCTCAGGATGCTGACACTGCAGGATCCCTGGACAGGTAAGTCCCCCTATATTAAAATTCAGCAGCTACAGTATTTGTAGCTGCTGACCTTTAATTTTTTTTTCCAGACTGAAGCTCTTCTTTAATTGGTAGAAATTGTCTTTTTTTTTTTTTTTATTAGGCCCATGGCACACTAGAGATCCTGTCATTGGCAGAAAGCATAGAGTGACATCTCACTGTTTCCACCAGCAAGAAAGAGATATGTGGAATAGGTTTTTCTGCCCTGTTTGGTAATTCTATCACTGGCAAGTTTTCCCAGACAACATGATCACTAGTGTGCTATGGCACTGCCATTTTCCTAATTAAGGTTTTCTGTATGTGAGAGATAACAAAGAGCCTACAGTTGGTGGGTTTGGGAATTCTTGCTTCAAAAGCAGAGGATCCCTTTCCAGATTAAAAAATTACTGACTAGATAAACTGAAATAGACTGGTAAATAAGCAATATCTGAATGAAAAACTGAGGCCATGAGCAGGCAGACTAAGGCTGTCCATACATTATACAATTTTCTTGTACAATTTTACTTTAGATTTACCAAAACCATATAATATGAGGTTAAACCTATACACTTTCAATTTGTATGCAATCAGGCAGGCCCTTGCACACATCGTTTAAGGTAAATGTAAAGAAAATTGAATAAGAAAATTGTATAATGTATGGGCAGTGTGGGCTTCATGTATGTATCTCCAGATTTAGCATTTAGTTTTGAGTGTACCTGTAAAGAATAAGGCAATAAACTTCTTTATTTATATCTGGAAAAGAGGAACTACTCTTTCTATAGAACATCTGCAGATAGGACACATGTGGTTAGGAAGAGCCTGGTAACACAGAAAGCAGCAACATACATGCCCACAAGGCAAGATCACACATTCTCGTGTTCTCGAAATGCAAATCACACATAATCTTTCAGAATCAACTGGCTCCTCATCCACGTCCAGAGTCTGAATCTGCAGCTCATCCAAGCGGTCTTGACTTTTGTGTTTCTCCTTATATCTCCGATAGGCTCGATACATGGCAATGCATACCACAACAGTCCCCAAAGCTCCAAAGAACAAAGCTGCACCCCTCCAAAAATGAGCTAGGGACTCTTGTTGATACAGTATGTCTTCATATCCAGAAAGGGATAAAAAGTATCTACAACCATCTTCAGGAGGCTCCAATGTCATTTCCCCTTTATTATTCAGTGTCAATTTTCCTACTCCAGTTAGTATGGCGCCCACAGGCAGAATCTCCTCTGTTTCCAACACTCCTGTAGGCTTTTCCCCACTGAAGTAGTGCCCTAGTAACTCACCTAGGCCTAAAGAGGCATGATGAAACCGCTCGTGGACAATCTGCAATGTCAAACCGGAGGCATTCTGCGGATCACAAACTAGCACAGAGACCTCATTACCCTCCAGAGGACATAGTTGGAAGGGAATTTCTTTCATACACTCGTAAATTACTCGTACATATTCACTCCTGCAGAAAGAAAGCATGTTAGGCAAGTCACAAACCACCTTACTATTTCAAAGCTGCACCTTATCTTCAGCATATATTAAGAGCCAACCTGCTGGCAAAGGTGCCAGCATATGAACACAAAAAATACAATTCAAAGAATACAAAGCTTTTCAAGTAAGATTCTGGTCCTTTGCAAAGACTCTCCTACATTTCCTCATATGATGAGCCACATCTTGTACTGTTGCTACATTTTTGGAAATACTTAAACGAATGCCGAATAATGCATTATTACAGTAACTGTTAATTATGTAGTACTAAAAAAGTAATTGGTGGAGGGGGTGTCACAGTCTTGGTTTAAAGAAAACAAAAATGGAAGCTGTCATTGCTCATTTTTTGTACCTCATGGTTCCAAGTGTAATGCTCACCTATTACAGATCTCAAGGTTTACTAAAGACTACCCATAACAAAAAAATAAATTGTAGTATTAATCCTTTTTAGCCTCCAGAACCATTTTTTTTTTGCATATGTTAAAAGTATGCTTGTTTTAAGTTTTCTTCTGAGTCTAGATGTATTTTTTTTATGTAAATTCATACCAAACATACAATTAAAAAGCTAATACATAACAAACATCTAGACTAAGATCAAAAATTGAAATAAGCGTACAATTAAAAAGTTAACAAATGGGGGCGTGTCCAAGATGGCAAACGTAGCGGACATGTGATAGAGGAGCTCTACTTTTATGTTAGCCTTTTCTTATTCTGGAGCACTGGCAGCTACCAACAACATCCTTTTACTCAGCTTTGCCTGCTGATGATGACCAGGCAAGCTTCACAGTTCTTATGCAGGCGATATCTAGCCGTCAGGTGACACTTCCCTCTAAAATTATCTCCTTCCAGACAGACACCAGATTATCCCATAGAGAAATTCTGCAACCTCCTGCCTGAAGCGGAACGCTGATGAGGAATCACAGAGGATATCGTTACAGAGCACTTAGCTCAGCTACACACCCTACGTACTAAAGCCTAGTACACACAGGCCGAATGTTGAATGTCGCACATGAGCCAAATGTCGGCATTTGGCCCATGCGTATAGCAGCCGGGCCGGCTTATGTTGAAGGCTCATGACCAAAAAGGGTCTGCCGACCGGCTCCCGTTCAGCTCTCCCAATGACAGAGCGCTGACTGGAGTGTACTGGTGGGGGGTGCGTCCCCCTGTCAGAATACAATAGCTCAGCAGGGGAGATCGCTGTACTAACATTGGATTCCTAGTACAGCAGGTCCGACCCGAGTAGTGTGTATGTGGTTCGGTCTCTGAAATTTAAGGTCGAGGATGTGGAGAACTGCAATCGCAGGAACAAACTTCACAATCTGGGGCTGGCTGTGAAGGATCAAGACCCAACATCTTTGTGGGGAACCCCTTCTGGTGGTCTTTTGGGGTTGAGGTGTTCTCTAATCAGAGACGACAATCCTCTTGTGGCATACCTGCTTTGGAGTCCGGATCCAGCAGCTGGGACTGCATGATGTCTTCTCTCCTATGAAACTCTTTCCAGGTCTGTCAATTTCTATAAAAAATGTTTTTCTTTTTCTTGCTCTCATGTCTCTTAAGACACCATACACACTGTGCAGCTTTTGTTGTCCGATTTCCTTTAGATGTGCTGGGACCATGTGGTGCAGGGGCCTGCCCGATTGCACACAAATTAAGGCTCTTAAGGTTTGACCTCGTATTGTGTGGTTTTGGTAAATCTGAGGGAAAAAATCTGCAGAGGATTGCATGATGTTTAGCCAGCTTAAAAGTGTCCTTCTGTATGGATGGGCTTTGGCTTCCCTCCTAATTGTACTAGCCCTTATTTGATTAGAACAGAGGCTAGGGGGGACTGAGTCTCTCTCTCAGGTGCTCTATTTAAAAAGGCACAAATGGCCAGGTAATGAATGCCTTTGCGATTCAGGCATGCAGAGGCAGCTTCTCATTCTGAGGAACAGTCAATGACAGGTAAGCCTTGATATTCTAGTAATGGGGATAGAAGGGAGAGGGAGCAAGGAAGAATGTATTACTAGGGGATGGGGGTTTCCCAGATTTATTTTATTTAAATTAGTTTCTCTTTGCCTCCCTCTCTTGCTTCCCATATTTGTCTGTTGCCATGCAGTTCTCCTTTCGATTCTTCCGCCAGCATGAGCCTAACACCACATAACAAAGACCACCACAATACCAGGTAAGGGCCAACTTTGGGTAAGTAAGAAGCTGCGGGAAAAAGAGTGCATTATGCCTGGACGAGCCTGCCTTCTTGTCTATTACAGCCCCGGCTGCTCACACTCCAGCTCTAGGAGAGGCCCTCTGGATCGTCAGGATTTTTCCAGGGGAGAAAATGACTCCTCCAATCCTGGCAGACCCCAGTACAAAGGGCGCAAATGTACGCTTAAGAGAAAGCACACAGCTTCTCCTGAGGGCTCAGCGCCTGAAAGACAAATGTTGGTCATGTGGAGATGACCCAATGCCAGGAAAGCTACTTTGCAGCAACTGCTTCAGGCAGCTTGCCAGAGACCAGGAGTATGAGAGTCAGCAGGTGTCAACCTTGCTCAAGAAAGTAGTCCATGACTCCCTGGCAGAATTTTCCAGTGGTCTCGGACAACCAGGGACAGAAGCGGACAGAGTGTGGGCCCTGCACCAGGTCTAAATCAGGGGTGACTCCAGCCCAGCGGATTAGGCTGGCTGATTCCCCAGACCCAGTATTACAGCCAGCATTCCAGGCAGAGGGAGAAGATACCGCCTCCTCCTCGGCAGAGGATCCTGAAGTTTCAGGCTTTGATTTTGCAATGTTACCACCATCTTTTTAAGGCAGTAAAATCTGCACTGGAATGAGAGGGTCCGGAACCTCCTCCAAAGAAGGAGAAAATGATCACACACCATACAATCTGATTTTAAATTGTGTGGCAATCGCTGCACAACACGCAAATGCGATGCGATTCTTCTATGATTGTCACGTGGGAGAATGCACCTTTAAAAACATTGTGCGAAGCTTGTCGCCCCTGAATAGGAGCAGGGGCTTCTTTTTGCATGCGTAGGGCAGCAAAGTGAATGGGCCACCCCCATGCGAGTTGCAACATTGCGTGCAAATTGCTCTTTGAAAATCGCATAGCGGAAACACTTGTCCCCTCTATGTGATAATATCAAATGCCTCTGAAAAATGACCTAAGCACAGATCGCTTTTCAGTGCAATAGCAGAGCCTGCTGCAAGTGTGAACAAGCCTTTGGGTTCCATAGGAGGAATCTTAAGAAACAGGTAGCTACCTTTCCTCTTATGACATAAATAAGAGGCCTGTTTTAGAAGGAATGGGAGAAGGGAGAGAAAACCCTCCTCAACCAATAGGTTGCAGAAGTTGTATCTACTCACGGAGGAGGCTGCGGCTCCTTGATCTAACCGACCAACGGTGGATACGGCAGTCACCAGATTGGCCAAGAATGTGACACTTCCGATGGAAGACTCTCCTTTTGCGATATCCTTGATAGACGCATTGACATGAACTTAAGAAAGTTTTACCTTGCGGTAGGTGGTGCTTGTAAGCCTGCTGTTGCTTAACATGTGTAGCAAGTGCTAAGCAAGTGTGGGCGCAGAACTTGGAGTATGCGATACAAAAACCAGCTGCCAAAATAAAAAAATCATCAAAGCTCTTGATGAGATAAAACTCTCTGCAGACTTTGCAGATGAGGCAGCTAAAGACATCATTTGTTGGTCCTCCAGAGCCATGCTCAGCTCAGTCACAGCCAAAAGAGCATTGTGGCTAAAACCCTGGGTGGCCGACCCATCCTCAAAAGCAGAATTGCTGTAAACTGCCTTTTGATGGGAAGGCGCTGTTTTGCCAAAAAACTGGAGACTACCATCTCCAGGGTTACAGGAGGAAAATCAGGTCTTCTGCCCCAAGATCGAAGGTCCAGAAGCCAGAGGGGGCAACCACCCAGAGGAGCGCCAAACAGGTACCTGGATTTTGGAGGCTTTTGCCTATCCAAGAACTCCCGAAGAGGTTGGAGGGGTGCACAGTCAACCTTCGTAAGATCGCAGAGAGCCAAGGCCCCTGAGGCTCCCTCAGATACCCAGAAGCCCTTTTAATGCCAGGTCCACCCAGGAGGCAGTTGGAAGCAGGCTGCCCAAAGGGCCCAGTTCTGGCAAGACCACTGCCAAAATCAGCGGATTCAGTCCACAGTGGTGCAAGGCGAATTTTGGCTGTTCAAACGACCGCCTCCAGAACGACCTCAAGAGGCTGAATCAATTTATCCGGATAGAGAGACTCAAGATGGAGTCTCTCCATACCAAAATCAGGGCTATTCAACCAGGAGACTGGAGGATTTCAGTGGACTTGCAGGATGTCTATTAGCAGATCCTTCAGTCATACCAGCAGTTCCTCAGATTTGCATTGGGGGACAGGCATTACCAGAGCCAGATGGAGCCTACACAGAATATGGTCTACCTAGGGGCCCAATTCAGTACTCAGGCGGCCACAGATTCTTTGCCACTTCAGAAACTCCCCAAAATCAGGAAGAAGCTCCAACAGGCATTGGCTGCACCAGTGATGTCAGCATCCCAGTGCATGAGTCTTCTCGGGACAATGGCTTCATGTATCCTGATGGTCCCCTGGGCTCACAAGGCTTCCTGATGCAGTGGAAGAGAGTTTGTAAAGCCCAGTCAATCAGGATCACCAGCCGGATGCGCCAGAGTCTCTGGTGGTAGACGAAACAAGAAACGCTAAACAGCATCGTCCATTAGGGCTGCAGCCATGGATCATTGTCAACACAGAAGCCAGCGCAGCAGGATGGGGCACCACCTGTGAACAACTCAAGATCCAGGGCAGAGGGGAATTTCCCACTCAGGGCCTAGTTTCCAATATTCTGGAACTTCGAGCAGCATTCATGGTGTTGGCCACCTTGCTGCCTCACATACAGGGTGGCCCAGTCCTGCTCCATCTGGACAACATGGCAGCAGTGTCCTATATATAGCAACAAGGTGGGACACACAGCCAATCCCTCTTGAGAGGTAGAACCGACCATTACATTGGCACAGCAATATCTCCCAGATTTGAGGGCCATATATATTCCAGTCTGTCAGAACTTGGAAGTGGATCACCTATCCAGACAATTCAAGGATCCAAACGAATGGTCCCTTCACCCTGAAGTGTTCAAACAGATCGTCCACGAGTGGGGGTGTCCACAACTGGATATTTTTGCCTCATCAACTAACTGCAAGGTGAGCCGGTTCCTCTCACACCACCCTAATCCATTAGCGGAGGGGATGGACGCCTTGACCCATGCTTGGGTTGCGCAGTTGGTCTATGCCTTCCCTCCAATTTCTTTAATCCTGAGGGGATTGTTGACAGAGAATTTGACAGTCATCACAGTATTACCTTACTGGCCTCGCAGACCATGGTTCTCTCTGGCAATGGATCTCAGCGTGTGCCCACCGATCACTCTGCCGATGACTCCTAATCTCCAGTCGCAAAGGGATATCCTACATCCGCAACTTTTACGACTGGCCTTAGTGGCCTAGAGATTAAAAGGCAGGGGTTACAAGAGTAAGGATGTTCTCCAGAGGTTATTAGAACTTTACAGAGTTCCAGAAAGGGGTCAACCAATGCCATCTACTCCAGAATGTGGAATAGGTTCATGAGCTTTGCAGCTGGATGTCTGTTTGATCCTAGTGACCCAAATGTATCTCAAATCCTGTCTTTCCTATAATCCAGATTGGATTGGGGCTCAGCCTAAGTTCGCTTAAGGCGCAAGTTTCAGCCATCTCGGCTTTTACCCAAAAGAAAGGGGCAGCAAAGCTGCTGGTGAAGCACTTCATGAGAGCAATACTTAGACTACGCCCTCCCAAGAGAAATGGGTTCCCTCAATGGGACCTGGCAGTAGTCCTCAATCCTATAGATTTCATTATGGGATATCACCTTAAAAACGTCTTTCCCAATAGCCATAACTTCATGGGGAAAGGGTGTCGTAACTCCAAGAATTGGGGTCAGCCTTATGCTGAGACCATTGGATCACTTTGTCCCAAAAGTGGCATTGATATTTCTTCTCTAGAGTGAATGGGTGCTTCCAGCCTCCCCAGAGGAATCAGATGCTGATCTGCACGAGATGAACATTCCAAAAGTCCTTAAAGCCCGTTTCCAGGCTACTTCTACATTCAGACGTTCTGACAGACTTTTCATCCTACTTACCAGAAAATTTAAAGGGAAAGAGGCCTCGGTCAGAACCATCTCGGCCTGGATAGTAAAAACTATTCACTGGTCATATAGAGCGGCCGGAAAAGATCCTCCGGAGGTGGTTAGAGCTCACTCAACCAGGGCGATGTCTTCTTCTTGGGCGGCACAAGCAGTAGTGACTCTGGAGACCGTCTGCAAAGCAGCTAGCTGGTCATCACATCATACGTTCTTAAAACACTACAGCAGCTCCCACTACAGTAGAGTTTGGGAGGAAAACTATCCAAGCTTCTATGTCTATTGTTAAATAAAGACTAAGTTTGCAGCATTAAACCCTCCCTCTCAGAAGCTCATTATTTATCATATGTATGCTGCCATGTTGGCGTCAGGAAAATGGAAAATTGTATCAAATACTTACCGTAATTTTCCTTTCCTGACACCAATACATGGCAGCATACGAACCCTCCCTCGGATCTTTGCGCTTTATACGGAGAATGGGGGAGGTAGCTGCTGAAAGGCAGTGAACTCTATCACACTGTGCTGCACTGAAAAAAGGTACTGCATGTCTACTTTTTCTCAGTGCACCCCAACACAACACCGTGGTATGAACTGGCCAAGTAGGAGACAAGACAATTTGTCTCGTCTTGCAATGTGACTGCAATGGAATAGCCGCCCAACACACTTTTACTGCACCTGGTGTGAATAGGCCCTCAATCAGTGAAGGTAAAAGGACAATTTTTATTTACTTTATGAGGTTTGTTCATCTCGTACTGAATTTAGGAGCGGTTTAGCCTGTCATACAGGAGCCTTTAGATTCACTTTATAGCTGAACTGCAAGGCTTCACTTCCCGTTTCCCTTACTGCAGAAGCCGGTGCCTGCACCTGAAGCCAATTGACGAATCGGCTAGGGGTACCGACATCGCAAGATCCTCGGACAGGTAAGTGTCCTTATATTAAAAGTCAGCAGCTACAGTAATTGTAGCTGCAGACTTTTTTTTTTTTTTTTTTTTTACAGACTGGAACTCGGCTTTAAGTTAAGTTAAAAAATGTTTCGACTTAGGTACCACTTTAAGGCACAAAAGGCTTTATTTACATGTATTTCTCAATAGCCACAAAAGAGATCAATCCACTTTGTGTGCACCAAAAGCCCAGATATTTCCATGTAAAAAGTATCATCACTGGGTTACATACAGCCTGTGCAGAAAGCACAGCTGTAAGTTGGACCACCCAGGGCCGTTTGAAGGAATTTGGGGGCCCCAAGCAAAATGGACATGGAGGCCCCCCCCCACGCACGCATGCAAAGCCTACAGGAATCACAGCATAGCGATACTGTTTAAGTTCACCAACACTTTATATAAATAAAAAAGGTTTACAGTGCAAATACTGCTGTTACATATAATGTGCATACAATTTGAACATTTTCAACAATTGAACATTTGCAAAAATGTATAAATATTACCTGATTCAAAAAAGAAGCAATAAGATGGAAATGGGATGGTAAAGAAAGAAAATGGAAAGAAAGCTATGGTAATTGTTTTTATTATGGTCAGGAAGCTACTATATTTTTATTACTAAATGGGTATTGATGACTGCCTCCCCCCTTACTACTCCCCCCCATGTTATTTTTACCGCCCCCCCTACCGCGTACCGCACGGCAGGAGATTCAGTTTTCTGTTCCCGGCCGGCCGGAAACAGGAAACTGAATCTTCTGTACCGCGCGGACTGTAGGAGGAAGGAAGAAGAGCTTGGCCACGCTAAAGGCTGCAGCTTACATGAAGCAGTGGCCGGCGACGCGGCTGGGGCCCCAGGCCAGCTCGGGGCCCCAAGCAATTGCTTGTTTTGCCTGTCCTGTCGCAACGGGCCTGGGACCACCCACTACTGGGGGAGAATACAAGACCAGACACCCTGTACAAGAAAAGAGAGCAACAGTGAACAGTCTTTATTACAGAAAGTTCAGAGTTGCAGATTACTGCCCAAGTCTGATAGAACCACACAAAGAACACCTAGATTAAAGTAAGTTTACACATGACTCTTGTAGTAAGACAATATTTGTTTAGCCTAGATTTCAGCTTTAAATGATCCAGATATCTTGTATTTTTAGTCCTTCATGGAATTAATTACTTTAATTTTATAGCCTTGGTGCTGGACACACTTCACCAAACCCCTGCATCCTACTCCACTGGGCATTCAAACTATTAAAATGTAACTGTTATTTCAATTGCTTCTTTAAAACTCATTTTGTCTATTAAAACTCACTAGACCCTTTCTCATCTTATCTCAAAATGTAGTAGCAAAGTACTCTCACCTGGCTCATTTCTTCGATACCATTCCACAGCTCTTTTTTTCAACACAGTAAAAGAATACACAAATAAGCGCTGCTAGGAGGATATAGAAGAAATAAGCCATACAAGGTTAGTTTGTCAGTAAATTCTGAATGGCAGTGAGAGAAATGTGTAACAGTTACTTTTTAAAAATTGCATGTCCAAGTAGGATACAGCAGTTTGGATACAGCGGTTTGGTGAATGCAAAGTATATAAAATTAAGCAGATACTTAGCATGTGTAGCATAACAGGGAGACAAAATAGCATAATACAGAGATATTATACTTCTGTACATCCTAATTTTGTGTAGGAATAGTTATGCAAACAAAAGTTTTTCTATTTGTAATTGGTTTAATTATTTGTTTTTAATTTTACATTAAACTATTTTATTATGTTGTTCTTATTATTCATTATTATGTACAGTATCTCACAAAAGTGAGTACACCCTCACACTATCTTTTCATGTGACCACACTGAAGAAATGACACTTTTTCACGCTTCAGTATGTCACAGTACATGTTGGCACTCATGGTTCTCTCAATGAACTGTAGCTCCCCAGTGTCGGCAGCACTCATGCAGCCCCAGACCATGAAACTCCCACCACCATGCTTGAGTATAAGCAAGACACACTTGTCTTTGTACCTGGTTGCCGCCACACACGCTTGACACCATCTGAACCAAATAAGTTTATCTTGGTCTCAGACCACAGGACATGGTTCCAGTAATCCACGTCCTTAGTCTGCTTGCCTTCAGCAAACTGTTTGTGGGCTTTTTTGTGCCTCATCTATAAAAGAGGCTTCCTTCTTGGACGACAGCCATGCAGACCAATTTGATGCAGTGTGTGTGGCATATGGTCTGAGCACTGACAGGCTGACCCCCCCCACCCCTTCAACCTCTGCAGCAATGCTGGCAGCACTCATACATCTATTTCCCAAAGACAACCTCTGGATATGACGCTGAGCACGTGCACTCAAATTCTTTGGTCGACTATGACAGGCCTGTTCTGAGTGGATCCTGTCCTGTTAAACCGCTGTATGGTCTTGGCCATCGTGATGTAGCTCAGTTTCAGGGTCTTGGCAATCTTCATATAGCCTAGGCCATCTTTATGTAGAGCAAAAAATCTTTTTTTCAGATCCTCAGAGAGTTCTTTTCTATGAGGTTCCATATTGAACTTTCAGTGACCACTATGAGAGAGTGAGAGCGAAAACACGAAATTTAACACACCTGCTCCCCATTCACATCTGAGACCTTGTAACACTAACGAGTCACATGACACCGGGGAGGGAAAACGGCTAATTGGGCCCAATTTGGCCATTTTCACTTAGGGGTGTACTCACTTTTGTTGCCAGTGGTTTAGACATTAATGGCTTTGTGTTGAGTTATTTTGAGGGGACAGCAAATGTACACTGTTATACAAGCTGTACACTCACTACTTTACATTGTAGCAAAGTGTAATTTCTTCAGTGTTGTCACATGAAAAGATATAAAATATTTACAAAAATGTGGGGGGTGCCTTCACTTTTGTGAGATACTGTATATTCATGACTTAGGGCTCATTCACTCAGGCGGGTACCTAGTCACAGCACATAAGGAGCAGTTTGTGCTTAGCTGCACGTCTGCCTTCATTTTGTTAATTGATGCGCAAACTGTTGGCGCTATATAAATCCTGTATAATAATAATAATAATAATAATAATGTAAAGCATTGGCTGTGCAGACTATCCCACACAGCTGAGTTTATCAGTATGCAGGGATGGTTGCACAGATCAGGATGCACTTGTCCCTGAGTACCTGTCAAACTTGGCTGTGAGTCTGTATAGCCGTTGCGTATCCATTCACTTTATATAAGATGCCTACACCCAGCTCAGTGCCAATTCAAAAAGTAAACAATTGGCTCTTCATGCTCTGTGGGGGTGATCATCTGTGTGATTGAGCCCCTTAACATACAAGTCCTAACGTGACAGTATACATATGGCCCTCAGCGGGCAGACTTATGACTTTCTGGAGTGCTTTGATAATTACATAACAATTAAAAGGTCATCTTTTCACTCTTGAGGGATGAACATTACCTTCATTCTTACACATCAAAGAATCACTTCTATAGACATGACAAAGGCTGGCCACAATGTTTACAAACTGGTTTGCTTTTGCAAGGTTAGCCCCTTGATTATCATTAAATGGATATCACACATCATAAGCTATCGTGGAGAAGGACAATCATTACGTATGGTATGAATCACTGTCAGGCAGAGGGTTAAAGGTGCAAACCTTTGGCTGTCATTCATATACATCCATTACTAGTTATCAAGTCGTTAACTTGAATGATTGTGCAGGCCAGGTGTCCTGATAATTCACTGACAGCATATGCTTGCGCTGAGTTTATGATTAAGCATTGAAGCAAGTATAGGTGAAAGGCTGCATTCACACAGGCATTTAGCTATGCCACATATCTACTTATTTTTGCTGCTGGAATCGACAGCTGCGTGCAGGTTGCGGCGGCCATAAAGCCCTTACACTGCAATGGCAGGCTGTCAGCGGCCTCAGTTATTTGTGCCTGTCTGCACAGCCAGCAATCATCTACCATGGTCATGGTTGGATGCGCTTTGTGTGGGTCTGGGATTTGTACCGTGGCTAAACGCCCAAGCGATTGTATCCTAACAGCTACAAAGGCATGCACCTTTAACAAAGTCAAACTGCCCCATTTTTATAACCTAATAGGTTCCCTTGGAAGACCAAAAATAAAAAAAATGTTGCTAGCAAAACATGTGTGGCTAATTTAAAAAAAAAAAAAAAAAAAAAAAAAAAAAAAAGCACCTTACAACAAGTACATTTACCAAACTCAAGAGATTAGAAGTGGGGTACCTATGTAATAGATATTAAAGTTTGACACAAGACAGAATTTTTATACGTATAGTGTTTTTACAGCTAAAATGAACTACGGTTTAGTAAATCTGTACTATCGGATGGAAGTTTTGAAAAATTAAGTGGTACTTTGGATGTGTCACTCAAAAGCTAGAAAACAACACTGTACAATAATGAGCATAACAAGATGGGGCTCTCATCACCATCCTCCCATTCAGATACAGGCCAATGACACATCATTGCTATTGCTCCAACTGCCCAAAATTCTCATCTCACCAGCTTCTGGTTAGGCTGTTCCAAAACAAGCGGTGCTCTACCATTTGGTGCTTCCGAATTACAGCCTGGAGATAGGGGTAGTTCTCACTACTGATCGCTTTACCAACTGCCTCCACTCTTCCTGTAAAGAAAAAATAGGATTACTTAGTGTATTACAAGAAACTACATAAATGCAAATTAGGGATGAAAAAATTAAGAAAATCCTCCAATTGCTGGAGGAGCCTCACCTGCCATGAACATAAAAAAAAAAAAACAAACATGATCGATTACAGAGACCCCAATTTGGGGCTCAAATCGCCTATGGTTCCGGAGATACGGGGCTCCTTGCGCAGCCTGTCAGAAGCTACATACTGAGCGGACACTTTAACCACATGCCGACCGCGCTATAGTCAAAAGACGGCTACAGCGCGGTCGGCTTATCCTGGGAGGACGTCCTCCCAGAAACTTGCTCCCGCGCGCCCCCTGGGGTGCGCACTCGGGAACATCCGTGACCGTCGGGTCCCGAGGACCCGGCGCATCACGGATCACGGTAAACGGCCGCTGATAGCGGCCGTTTACCACGTGATCGCTCCTTCAAATGACGGAGCGATCGCATGTACACAAACCGGCGTCACGTCATGACGCCGGTTCCTCCCTCCCCTCTCTGTACCGATCGGTACAGAGAGGAGAGAAGCGGAGAGGGGGAGAGACGGGACCAGCGCTGTGGGCTGGATGTGTAGTGCCCACAGCGCTGGTCAATACACTGCCACCACTGTGCAATGCTCTGCCACCAACCACTGTGCAATGCTCTGCCACCAACCACTGTGCAATGCTCTGCCACCAACCACTGTGCAATGCTCTGCCACCAACCACTGTGCAATGCTCTGCAACCACTGTGCAACGCTCTGCAACCACTGTGCAACGCTCTGCAACCACTGTGCAACGCTCTGCAACCACTGTGCAACGCTCTGCAACCACTGTGCAACGCTCTGCCACCACTGCAATGCTCTGCCACCACTGCAATGCTCTGCAACCACTGTGCAACTCGGCCAATACTCGGCCAATACTCGGCCAATACTCGGCCAATACTCGGCCAATACTCGGCCAATACTCGGCCAATACTCGGCCAATAAATTTTAATAGAAACAAAGAATTTTTATTTATTTTTTTTACCGAATTTTCAGTATATTTTGATTTATAGCGCAAAAATTAAAAAACCCAGCGGTGATTAAATACCACCAAAAGAAAGCTCTATTTGTGTGAAAAAAAGGACACAAAATTCATTTGGGTTCAGTGTTGCATGACTGAGTAATTGTCATTCAAAGTGTGAGAGCACTGAATGCTGAAAATTGGTCTGGTTAGGAAGGGGGTTTAAGTGCCCAGTGGGTATATGGTTAAATACAAGCTGACACAAGCTGTTTGCAGTAGACTGAGAGGATGAGCTCACAGTGCCTCGGACTTCTTGTCGGAAGCACTGAGCTCAATGGACAGCTTGGAGTCTTGGACTAATGGTCCAAGCTGTCCAATAAAAATGCTATAGTGGAGGCTCTCCTCTCACTGCAGTGTCATAGAAGGGGGCATGTGTCTAAACTACAAATGTACTGCCCTCCTAACTACAAGGATAAGGTTTACCCATAATCCCATGTTTTTCTCACACAGTTAAGAGGGAGAATCTGCTGCTGCTAAAAGGGTACTTTTTAAATCAAGCTAAATAATATATTATTATGCTATATTTTATAACATAAATAATACATTATTATCTATTTACTGTGAAATTACTGGTTTGAAGTTCAGTAATTTGTCGTTAAGCCACCTGCTTGAGTATAGTTTTTGAAAATATAGTAAGTTACCTTAAAAACAATATATGATTATTTTTATATTACCTACTTATGGTAATTAACCACTTGCCACCCAGGCCAATTCTGACACTTCTCTCCTACATGTAAAAAATATAATTTTTTTTAATAGAAAATTACTCAGAACCCCCAAACATTATATATATATATATTTTTTTAGCAGACACCCTAGGGCAGTGATGGCGAATCTATCACACATGCCACAGCTGGCACGCAGAGCCCTTTCTGTAGGCACCCGAGGAAGAAGAGCACACACTGACCAGCCATCCTATACAAGGTGCATCTCGTCCACGCCCCCCCCCCCCCATAGAACTACATCTCCCACATGCCTCTAGGGCCAAGGATGATGTGTCTGGAGTGGGCATGGATGAGACAAGGTGGTTCTGCCAGGTTGGAGGAAATCACGCCGATACTGGATGCCGGAGCCAGGTGAGAGTCTAATGTGCTGGTCTCATCTGCAGCCTGCCTCTGTCTGTCCATGGTCTCACCAGTCGCCCTCTACACTCATCACTCCGCTCAGGGCCACCGACAGGGGGGGGTACACAGGGGGATTGGTGAAGCAGGACACGGTTTCTCTCCTTCAGCAACTGAAAGCTGTCTTCTTCCCCTCTCTCCTGACAGCTTTCAGCTGCTGGAAGGAGATAAACAGTTCAGGGTCCTGTAATTGTCCTCCCGTCCCTGAGCCTGTCACTATTACTGACCAGTGCTGCTACAGTGTGTGTAGCTGATTGATAAAAAATAGCACAGCATTATTATGGAAATAGCATGACATTCCCATGTAAACAGAGCACTATTTATACGCACATAGCCCAGAATTCATATGTAAATATTGGGGCCGGTCATATGCAAATGCAAAAGCCGCACATCCCCCAGTTCCCAGTCACCATTATCTCATGAATGGTGCCCAAGAAGTTGATGCAAACAAATTGAAAGTGGTTGTACGCCCTGTACAACCACTTTTACCTACAGGTAAGCCTATATTAAGGCTTACCTGTAAGTACTGGAAATATCTCCTAAGCCTCCACGGTTTAGGAGAGATTTACAATAAAGCTGCGTGCCGATGTCTACGGCGCATGCAAACTTTAGAACGGGCAGATCGTGAAGTTTCTAAGGTGGTCATGACTGGCAGCTCCCGCGTGCATGTGCGGGAGTGACGTCACGTGACTCCAGCCAGTCACAGTTCGCGGCCCCGGAAGGAAGGGGGGTGAAGATGGACGCTCGCTGCCTATTGGGGACAGCAGTGACATTGCAGGCTTCGGTTTCAGGTAAGTGACACATAATGGGCTACATTACATTGTACATTGAAATCATATTCCCTCTCAAGCATCTCTTCTCCAGAGAGAATAAGTTCAGTGCTTGTAACTTTTCCTCATAACTAATGTCCTCCAGTCCCTTTATTAGCTTTGTTGCCCTTCTCTGTTCTCTCTCCAGTTCCAGCACATCCTTCCCGAGGACTGGTGCCCAGAATTGTACAGCATACTCCAGGTGAGGCCGGACCAGAGTCTTGTAGAGTGGGAGAATTATTGTTTTATCTCTGGAGTTAATCCCCTTTTTAATGCATGCCAATATTCTGTTTGTTCTGCTTGCAGCAGCTTGGCATTGCATGCCACCGTTGAGCCTATCACCTACTAGGACCCCCAGGTCTTTCTCCATCCTAGATTCCCCCAGAGGTTCTCCCCCCAGTGAGTAGATTACATTCATATTTTTGCCACCCAAATGCATTAATTTACATGTTTCCACAGTAAACCTCATTTGCCATGTAGTTACCCACCCCATTAATTTGTTCAGATCTTCTTGCAAGGTTTCCACATCCTGCAGAGAAGTCATTGCCCTGGTTAGCTTAGTATTGTGCGCAAATACAGAGATTGAACTGTTTATCCCATCCTCCAGGTAGTTTATGAATAAATTAAATAGAATTGGTCCCAGGACAGAACCCTGGGGGACCCCACTTTCCACCCCTGCCTATTCAGAGCACTCCCCATTTATCACCACCCTCTGAACGTGCCCTTGTAGCCAGTTTTCAATCCATGTACTCACCCTATGGTCCATGCCAACTGACCTTACCTTGTACAGTAAATGTTTATGGGAAACTGTATCAAAATGTTTTTGCAAAATCCAGATACACCACGTCTATGGGCCTTCGTTTATCTAGATGGCAGCTTACCTCCTCATAGAAGGTTAATAGATTGGTTTGGCAAGAACAATTCCTCATGAATCCATGCGGATTACTGCTAATGATACAGTTGTCATTGCTAAAATCTTGTATATAGTACCTGATCATCCCCTTTAAGAGATTTCATACAATTAATTTTACTCTAACTTGTCTGTAATTCCCAGGAATGTATCTTGGCCCTTTTTTAAATATTGGTGCTACAAGTCTAGGACTTGGTCAAGACTTGGTCAAGAAGAGCTCAACAGACTCCGAGAAGGATAAACAGCGTATCCAATTTTCAAAAAGTGGAAGCAGCTGAGAAGTACACTCTTATCATGCGCACCAAACAGTGGAGAGAAATTTCTTTAGGATGCTTTAGAGCAGAAGAAAAGGGAAGGATAAAATCCTGATTAGGGTGGAAAACAGAGACCACTTTTGGAAGAATCTCTAAACATCCTTGTGCAACACAAAGAAGGGCTCCATGCAGGATAAGGCTTCTAACTCAAACACTTGCCTCGTAGAGATGATAGGGGCATAAAAACTCCCTGAAAAAAAACTAGAGAGTGATTAGTAATTTTTCTTCATTCAACCAAGTAGGCTGAACGAGAAACAAATAAATAACAATCCGATGTTGGTACAGCGATCTCCCCTGCTGAGCTATTGTATTCTGACAGGGGGACGGCCCCCCTGCCAGAACACATTGGTCACTGCTTTCAGCCATTGGCTGAGAGCCCAATTGGGTGCTGATCGGTAGACCATTTTCAGTCAAGCCCCTGCGACAGAAGCTGACCGGATTCTGTAGGACCGGCTGCCGTACACAGGGGTCGAATGTCGGCGAGTTTCTGTTGAACCGGCCGATATTTGGCCCGTGTGTATGGCCCTTAAAAGGTCTCTAAAACAAAAATGGCCTAGGCCAAGATAGATGAAACTCAAAAGGCAGTTTTTGGGCCAGAGGAGGACGGTATACGCCCCACGGCATACTTTCTGAGATGAAAGTTCCCAGACTTGCACCAAGCATAGTAGGTTCTCCAGACTTTACAAGAAGTCAACTTCTTAGCCTTCAAGAGGATATAGATGACAGAATCTGAAAGGCCCCTATCCCTAAGGACTGTGCAGGGCTTCAACAGCCATTCCATTAAAGCCAGTGACTTAGAAGCAAGATCGCACACTGACCTTTGGTACAGGAGGACCAGACAAACTGAAAGGACACATGGAGTGCTTGCTAGGAGCTTGAGTTTGTCATAATACCCCGTTCTCTGCAATTCAGTGCAATGAGGATCATAGGATGCCTTCCTTTTCAATCCTGCAAAGTGGAAAAGGAAGACTGTTTAGGGGCATAAAGATATAGATTAGATTGAACTGATCATACAGCATCACCAGAGCATCCACTGGGAAGGCATGAGGGTACCTGGTGACAAACCTGTCTAGTTTGTTGTTAACTCTGGATGCCTGACCTCATCTGGTGTTCCCCAACTGTGGCAAAAGGCTTGAAAGATCTCCAGATGAAGTGACCATTCTTTTGGATCCAAACGCTGATGACTGAGAAGTCTGCCTGCCAATTTGCAATGCCTGTGATGTGGACAGCAAACAGTGCTGTGACATGAAGGTATGCCCAAAAAAGGATCCAATCTGCTTCTCTTAGAGCGGCGTGACTTTCAGTGTCTTCTTGATGACTGACCTAAGCCATGGCATGGTACGAATGTATCGTACGGGGGTAATGACCCCTTAGCTAAAAGCTGCTAGATAACTTTGATGGGGTAGGAGACAAATTGAAGCAGGCAGGAGGCAGAATGCAAAGACTGTTTGTAGCCTCTGGAAACACTCTAGGCCCAGGCATCTGAGACGTAGAACATACAAAGGGCAACGCATATCATAAGTGTGAACACAACCCCTCATACATTTCCCCCCCACCCACAGCATTATATATATATATATATATATATATATATATATATATATATATATATATATATATATATATATATATATATACATACATACATACATACATACACAGAGCAGCAGTGCTTGGGGGGGAGGGGGGGGGGGCTGTGAGGAGGTGATGCCTGTGTGCAATAACCTAGGCTGCTGTAACTCAGGAGATGTTGCTTGGCTGGTGTTCTGAATGCAAAGAGGAAAAGACAGGGTGCGCATGTTTAGAAACCTCCCTCGCATTAAGCAGCTTTCAGTTGCGCAGGCGCAGCACAGGGGCCCTGATCATCCTGGACTGTACAATTATGCCATCGAAAAGGGTAAAGGAGAACTCAACATGATATGACTGAATGTTTAAAAGGTCTTTCAACCTGCGAGATCACCACATCAGTAGCAGGACTTGGGAGGAGTTAACCCCTTTCTGGTGGCTTCACCCTTTGCATGGTGGACATACTGCCTCAAGGGTCTTCAGCAACTGAGCCCTGCATAAGGCAGACCATAGCTCTGGACCTGTAAAGCACCCTGTGGCTAACTCCACATGCTGCGCTATGTGCCGAGGGGAGCGTCCACAGGGTTAGTTCACAGTACAGCAGGATCCAGTGCATAGCAACATTACAGGCCAGCCTTCCATTAGGCGGGATTAGGGTACAGTCCCCCAAGGCTCTCCCAAGGAGTCCACTGATCCAGAAGCTGCATAGAAAATCGCAGGGGATAGTGTGCAAAGATGGTAATGAATGAATCATCTTGGAAGTCATCCAGACAAAGAGAGAAAAATCCTCCATAAAAATAAAGTTAGCTTGTCTTACTAGAGTGAAAAAGGTCTATAACACCTAAGGACACTAGCAAAAATTACGTTAGCTGAAGGAGGGAAAAGTTATATAGAGGGATGTCACTGCAGCCTCTTTTTGCCAGTGTCCAAGCATTGTGGGTGTGTGGTTCTCAGAGAAGAACAGAACTACTCCCTCCTGTAGGGCTAGGGGGTGCTCGTCCTAATGGCTGCTATGTCATAGTAGAATGTTGTAAAAACAAGACAGAGCTGTGTAAAAAAATAGCAGTTTTTCTGGCAGTCTTCTGTTATTGTGAATATGGCCCACTGGTATGTTACCAGATAAGAGGCGTGGCTGTAAGATCTGATCATCATGGTGTGTTGCTGTGGAGCCCAGTGACTGCATGGTGTTTTTTTTTTTTGTTTTGTTTTATATAACAGCGAACTAACCTTTAAAGAAGCAGTGTCCTGTACAGTACAATCAGGAAATATGAACTATATAATAGTGTTCCTGGGTGATGTTAATTTATGGGTGGTGATTGGACAACTCTTTTAGGAAGCTGGAAAGTTTCTGCTTTGACAGCATCCAATACCATTAAAATTCTTTGTTTAAGGGTTTGTTCATCTTCTGTACAACTGTGGAACGCTGGAGGAGAAAACCAGTACAGAGCCCATTCTTCTTCAGTGTCTGTCAAAGCTTGAAGCAAATAAAAGGGAAACCATCTATTTAGGGAACTTCAGACCAGTGCTGGCCACACACACACACACACACACACACACACACACGTCTGATTGTACCAGGGTTTTTTTTTCCTCAGAAAACAGGTGTAGGAACTCATCGCACCCCCCGTCATAAACCCCCTTTTTCAGGTGGAAAAAGTAGCAACGCAGCATGTTGTACTCATTGCGTCATAGGGTGGGTGTGGCCAAATTGCACCAACAACAGAAGGGTCTTAAAGGGACATTGTTGAAAAAAAAAACAGGAGTGCATAATGCAGAGTGCAAGGTTCAGAACTGCACTATGCATGGAGTACAGAGTTCATGAGCACAGTACACATAAGATGCAGGGTTCAGGAGTGCCCTATGCACATAGTACAGGGTTCAGGAGTACGTTACACCGAGTGCAGGGTTCAAGAGTGTGTTATACATGGCTCAGGAGTGTACTAGACACAGAATTCAGGGTTCAGGAGTGCACATTTCACAGGCCAGTTTACAAACAAACTTTTTTGTTACCAGAGGAATGAAATTCGTCTGGCTTGCACACTACTGTGGAGTACCCTGTTCAGTTGTACTGACCAAAATGAAGTAATGATCCTATCATTCATGTATCTGTTTCTGCAGAAGCATGGAAAATTCAAAGTACACTTTTCTGCATAAGACTTATCACATAATATATCATGAAAGATCAGTCCATTCATACCCTACTGTAATGAGCTCATCCCTTACCTTCCAATGCCACATAACTCATTGCCGTTGTTGTTTGCATAAACGTCCGCAGGTCAGCACTCACCTGTAGCCTGGGAGCTGCCTGGTGATTGGAAACAAAAGAGACAGATCAAGGAGGTGATGGTGGCAGCAAGTACTCTACATCTACAGTACTATTAAAAAAAGATTACAGGCCTGAGCCAAGAACACACCCCCCCCCCCCCCCGATGAGATGCGATAGCCAACATATAAAATCCCAACACTTCATACAGTGCTGACTGCAATAAATAATGAATGGTCACTTTAAAAAGTGAATAAACTTAGTAGATAAGATGAAGCAGTGTTCACATCAATCAACCAATCACGAGACTGCAAAAAATTAATTTTTTTTTTTTTTTTATTTCCCTTGCACATAAATGTTCTTTCAAACTGAACACAGGTTCAGTGTATCTCCTATCACTCACAAAGTAAACAGCCTTCACTTCTTTGGTAAATCAATAGAAATGTGTTTCAGCCTATAAAGGTTTTAACTGCTGTCTGTATGTCATTCCATATAATTACTCATCACTTTGTGTTCAGTGTGACACCAGTCTCCTGGGAAGGAAGTAGGGGGGAAATCTTCCAAATGGAGATTAAGGCAGCAGCATAATCATGACAAAGGTCCTAACTCTTTCCTTCTACTAAAAATGATACATTTCTACTTGTGTCACTGTTCGGGAAATTCTATTTCTACACCTGTTCTGACACCTGTCAGATAGACAGGAACGTACAGTAGACAGCAATGAAAACTCAGAGTATCTAGACCATCTCTACTTAAAGTCGTCTAGACTCCACCACCCTCTTCACATTAACCCCCCCCCCCCCCCCCCCCCCCCCCCCACAGCACTGCGCCCATTTCACATTACCCCTCCCCCATGTCACTAATACCCCTTTACACCTCCCCCACATCACTGCCCCCTTTTACATCCCTCCCAAACAGCACTTGCCCCCCTTTACATTTATCCCTTCACAGTACTTGCCCCCTTTACATCTCTTCCCACTGCACTGCCCCCCCTTTACATCACCCCCTTTCCCCACAGCACTTCCCCCTTCCCTCCCCACCAGCACTTGCCCCCTTTACATTTCTCCCCCACAGTACTTGCCCCCCTTTACATCCCCCCCCCACCGCACTGTCCCCTCTTTACATCACCCCCCCCCTCCCTCACAGCACTGCCCCCTTCACATCACATCTCCCCACCAGCACCTGCCCTCTTCACATCTCTCCCTCCCTCCACCAGCACTTGCCCCCCTTTACATCACCCTCCCCCCACAGCACGGCTCCCCTTTCACCACCCCCCCATCCCACAACAATAATGAGCTCTGCCTCCTTCATATCTGCCCCCACACACAAAGTACTATCCCTAATGCCCCCCCACCACCTTCACAGCCATGTCCTCTTGCCCATACTCTCTAACGAAAGACACATACTGTAGCTGGGGAGAGCAAAAAAAAATCCCAAGAAATTCTTTAAGTATGTAACAGTTAACAAAGGACAGACCATATCGGCCCCATAAAGAATGAGGAAGGCCATCTGGTTACAAAGGATGGGGAGATGGCAAAGGTATTGAATTTATTCTTCTCCTCAGTCTTCACGAGGGTTTCGGGGGGCTTTAGTAAACAAAACTGCAGCGTTTATCTTCATGACACATCACAGGAACCACCCTCATGGTGAACAGAGGACAGAATTAGAAGTAGACTTGAGAAACGTAACAATAAGTTACCAGGACCAGATGGCTTGCACCTTAGGGTACTTAGGGAACTCAGTCAAGTAATTGCCAGACCATTGTTCCTCATTTTTACTGACAGTCTACTGACTGGAATGGTACCAGCGGATTGGAGAAAAGCCAATGTAACACCAATATTTAAAAAGGGCCCAAAATACATCCCTGGGAATTACAGACCAGTTAGCCTAACATCAATAGTATGTAAACTCTTGGAGGGGATGATAAGGGACTATATACAAGATTTTAGTAATGAAAACGGTATCATTAGCAATAATCAGCATAGATTCAGGAAGAATCGTTCTTTCGAAACCAATCTATTAACCTTCTATGAGGAGGTGAGTTGCCATCTAGATAAAGGAAGGCCTGTAGACCTGTTGTATCTGGATTTTGCAAAAGCATTTGATAGTTCTTCATAGACGTTTACTGTACAAAATTAGGTCCGTTGGCATGGACCATAGGGTGAGTACATGGATTGAAAACTGGCTACAAGGACGAGTTCAGAGGGGTCCCCCAGGGTTGTGTGCTGGGACCAATCCTATTTAATTTGTTCATAAACGACCTGGAGGATGGGGTAAACAGTTCAATCTCTGTATTTGCGGATGACACTAAGCTGAGCAGGGCAATAACTTCTCCGCAGGATGTGGAAACCTTGCAAGAAGATTTGAACAAATTAATGGGGTGGACAACTACATGGCAAATGAGGTTTAATGGAAAAAAATGTAAAATAACGCATTTGGGTGGCAAAAATATGAATGCAATCTATACACTGGGGGGGAGAACCTCTGGCGGAATCTAGGATGGAAAAGGACCTGGGGGTCCTAGTAGATGATGGGCTTAGCAATGGCATGCAATGCCAAGCTGCTGCTAATAAAGCAAACAGAATATTGGCATGCATTAAAAAGGGGATAAACTCCAGAGATAAAATGATAATTCTCCCGCTCTACAAGACTCTGGTCCGGCCGCACCTGGAATATGCTGTCCAGTTCTGGGCACCAGTCCTCAGAACAGATGTGCTGGAACTGGAGAGAGTACAAAGAAAGGTAACAAAGCTAAAGGAACTGAAGGATAGTAGTTATTAAGAAAAGTTGCGAGCACTGAACTTATTCTCTCTGGAGAAGAGACGCTTGAGAGGGGATATGATTTAAATTTACAAATACCATACTGGTGACCCCACAATAGGGATAAAACTTTTTAGCGGAAGGGAGTTTAACAAGACTCGTGGCCACTCACTAAAATTAGAAGAAAAGAGGTTTAACCATAAACTACGTAGAGGGTTCTTTACTGTAAGAGTGGCAAGGGTGTGGAATTCCCTTCTACAGGCGGTAGTTTCAGCGGGGGAGCATCGATAGTTCAAAAAAACTATTAGATAAACACCTGAACGACCGCAACATACAGGGATATACAATGTAATACTGACATATAATCACACACATAGGTTGGACTTGATGGACTTGTGTTTTTTTTTTTCAACCTCACCTACTATGTAACATTATACAGAGCGGAGAGCTTGAGGCACAACAGTGCTGAATGGAGGGTGGGAGCGGGAGCTGCCGGTGTTAATTTTTCATATTAACAAGCTGGTTATTGGTTACTAGGACAGCCCAATGTTCTAGCAACCAATTACCTACTAGTTAATCTAAACCTTTTTTTTTTTTTTTTACTATGATTTTGGATAGAATGTTGAAGGGTATTGTATTTGTCGCTGCTAGGGAAATTTACCCTCACAATCGGTCTACTGTGACTACTGTCTCTGGTACAGAAAGTGCTGGAAAATTCAAAATGTTTGAGTTGTCACAGGAACATGAGTTGAGAGGGAGATCTGTTCTGGTGACAATTGTCTAAAAGGGGATATACCCTCACCTTGGAGAGCCTGCTTCTACTACATTCTGTGTCTCTGGGACAGGAAGGGCTGGAAAATCCAAAATGTTTTAGTTGTCACAAAAACATGAGTCAAGAGGGAAATCCGTTGTCTAAAGCTAAAATGTATTTTTTTTGGACAGCCTAGCAATGGGATGAAATCTCTGTTGTGTTTTGATCACTGTCTGTGTCCCTCAGAGGTCATTCATCCTATCTGTCCTGATGGCCATTGCCACCAGGATAAAAAAGTGATTGGCTATTTAAATTCCTACAGTAGTCATCAGAAGATGCACCCAAGTGCATCTGGTGTGAATGAACCCTTAAGTCCCGGATGCAGTGCGGGGTACCGCATGTGATTCAGACAGGAATCGCACTGCATTCCTGTTCATCAAATCACGCGTGATTCTTTGCAGTGCAATTTGAGCCCATTTATTTTGTATGGCTCAAATTGCACTGCACCCACATGAAAAAGGTGCATGCACTTTTTTTTGCCATACTGGAATCACATCACATGTGTGAAAACGCCCAACTCAGCCAATCATACTGCGAACCGTTTTTGGGGTGTCGTTAATGTAGCATTGACACCCGCATGACTGGAGTGTGATTGTGATGCCGTATCAGGAATCACTGCGAATCCCGCACTGCATCAGTGTGAACCGGAACATAAGGGTTACTAAAGATTAAGGTGTCCTTTTATGAAGCAGTGAAATCTATTCACTGCTTCATTCTCCGGCATTCACAGAGGAGATCTTTCTCCTCTGTGTGTCAGTTTATGAAGTGGAGTAGATCGCTTCACCCTTGGAGGAGTGAAGAGATCTACAAACGCTTCAAACAGTGGAGAACGGCCCCTGATACTGGAATCTCGTGAGACTTTACGAGATTACAGTACCAGAAATTCACTGAAACACTGAGATGTCCATTTATTAAGCAGTGATAAATTATCACAGCTCAATACAAGGACAGACAGTGTGATTAATGTTAATAAAATAAAGAGTCTCCCCTACATTATATATACATGTATACACACACACACATTATATATACATGTATATACACACACACACACACATATATACATGTATATACACACATTATATATACATGTATATACACACACACACACACATATATACATGTATATACACACACATTATATATATATATATATATATATATATATATATATATATATATATATATATATACACATATACACACACATATACACATCATATATATATATTTATGTATACACATACATATGACAGGGGGACATGGTTACAGTGTTGGGGGGTCTGAACGAGGCATAAGGAAGTTAATAATCTTCCTCTTTCCTCCTCAGATCCCCCAGGTTTCTCTCTTCACTCCCCGCTTCACCTCCTCTGAGTTGGTGAATCGGGGACTGTGAATTCTGACACAGATCGCCAGTGAAGCGCTCAGATCGCAGCTTCATACACTGGCCATTACTGTGTCATTCTATGAGGATTCTCCATGTGCAGAGATAATCGGCGGGAGAACAAGTTCAAACACTTCTCCCCCCCGATTATCTCTGGTTTATAAACTGTTTATAGGCTGTGATCAGTGGTGATCCTCAGGATCTCCGCTGATCACTGCTTCATAAAAGGACACCTAAAGTGGTATTAAAGTATTTTTTTTTTTAAATAACAAACATGTTAGGGCTCTTTCACACGGGGCGGATCAGTGCGGATCCGCCCCGTGGATATCCGCTTGCTCAGCGGGGATCGCCGGAGCGATCTCCGGTGAGCAGGAAGATGACAGGTCCGTCTCTGCACTCTGTGCAGGGACGGACCTGTCAGAGCGCCGCTCTCCCCTATGGGAGATCGGGTGACGACGGACCGTAGAGTCCGTCGTCATCCGATCCGCTCTGCAGACGGATGAAAAAATGGGGTTTTCCTCCGTCTGCAGAAACGGAGCATAGCGGGCACGGACAAGAGCGGGTGTCAGCGGATGCTCATTCGCTGACACCCGCTATCCCATAGGGATACATGTATGTCCGCTTTTCATCCGAAAACGGATGGATGAAAAACGGACATATGGTCCGTCCGTGTGAAAGAGCCCTTATACTTACCTGCTCTGTGCAGTGGTTTTGCACAGAGCAGCCCAGATCCTTCTGTTCTTGGGTTCCCTGCTCTTGGCCCCTCCCTCCTGTCTAGTGCCCCCAGAGCAAGCAGCTTGCAAAGGGGCCACCTGAGCAGGGTTGTTCCTGAGCCGTGGCCATTTAGACACGGAGCCAAAGGCTTGGCCCCACCCTCTCTCTCATTTCATTGTCTCACTGGCTGTGATTGACAGCAGCAGGAGCCAATGAGGAGGGAGAGTCCCTGGAGAGCCGAGGTTTTTTCGTGCACAACACTGGATTGAGATGGGGCTCAGGTAAGTATGAGGGGGGGGGGGGGGGCAGCTGCACAGAGAAGGAATATAATAGAAAGCATGGAGGTAAAAAGCTTTCAGCCTTTACAAACACTTTAAAAGTTTTTTTCTTCAACATAACAAACATGTCAAACTTACCTGCTCTGTGCAATGGTTTGACACAGAGCAGCCTTGATCCTCCTCTTCTGGGCTCTTGCTATGGGGGCACGCATGCATGCTCGCTCCCGAGCCCTACTCTGTGTGTCCATAAGACACACAGAATGGGCCTCGGTCCCGCCTCTGCTCACTCCTCACTTGGCTGTAATTGGCTCCCGCTGCAGTCTCTCGGTATCGTGATTGGGCTTAAAAAGGTTCTTTCATTATAAAAAAAAAAATAAATTAAAGTCAGCAGCTACAAATACCGCAGCTGCTGACTTTTAAAAATTGGACACTTACCTGTCCCAGGGTCCAGCGATGCGGGGATTGAAGCCCCGCTCGTCTCCCCCTCCGTTCGGTGGTGCCGGCATTGTAACTGTGGGCACGCCGCGCTTCACAGCCGGGCACCCACTGCTCATGCACAAGTCGTGATTGGCCGCTCAATCATCTGGGACCTGTCACGTGACCCAGATGATTGACAAGAGGGAGGGGACAGAGCTGAGCCCTTCCTGCGCCAAGGGGAAGTGACGTCAAGAGCCCAGGCACTGAAGGAGGCAGACTACAAGGGACCCCCTAGCAACAGCCATTTAGAGGTGAGTAAAAAAAAAGAAAATTTCCAAATGTTTTTTTTTTTTTTTTTTTTTTTTTGGGTGGAACACCACTCTAAGTATTGGCGGGGAGCCTTTACAACCACTTTAAAGGGGTTGTAAAGGTTCATTTTTTTTTTTTTTTTTTTAAAAACAACAAACATGTCATACTTACCTCCACTGTGCAGCTCGTTTTGCACAGAGTGGCCCGATCCTTCTGTTCTGGGGTCCCACAGCAGCTCTCTCGGCTCCTCCCTGCAATAGGTAACTCCCTTTGGAAGCTCTCTCCTGAGGGGTTACCTTGCGGGCGCACTCCTGTCTCATACACTCTGCGTCCATAGACAGAGTGTATGTCTCGGTCCCACCCCACGTCGGCCGCATCATTTGGATTTGATTGACAGCAGCACGAGCCAATGGCTGTGCTATCATCAATCTATCCAATGAAGAGCCGAGAAGCCAGTGCGTTCTCAACGCAGGACTTTTGAGGGCTCAGGTATGTAAAACGGGGGGGAGGGGGGGGGCATTAAGGTGAAAAAAAAACAGGTTTCCAACCCCTTTAAGCTTCTGTCAGCCTTCTTCTCTAACTTCACTAATACATACAGTCAAGCTGGAGATGTACATATTTTAATTGAAGAAACTGACATATAGCTTTCGAAACCAAAGAGGGGAGTTTCCAATAAGGAAGTGACTTCTCTGGGTTTCAACAAAATGGCGGCCTCCAGCAGGAAAAAACAGATGCAATGCTGGAGGCAATTTAAAACACACACTTATTAGGGTAGCATAATTATTAACCACTTCACCTCTGGAAGATTTACCCCCCCCCCCCCCTCAGGATCAGGCCATTTTTTGTGATACGGTACTGTGTTATTTTAACCGACAATTGCGCGGTCATGTGATAAATAAAATGTCAGTCCTTTTTCCCCACAAATAGAGCTTTCTTTTGATCAACTCTGCGGTTTTTATTTTTTGCGCTATGAACCTCTGACAGAGCCAGTTCTAATCTTTTCTCACAGTTAAGTCTGGAGATTTGCAGACTAGTATTATGGAATGGTAACTAGCTGTCAGGACTCCATGTTACAACCAGCACTGCATGACAGAGTTGCTCTCTGTAAACACTACACCCATAATAAAAGTAGAATGGAAAGCAAGCTGTCCTCTCTTACACAAGGCTGCTGTGTAAAGCGAGTGCTGGAACTTCCACGGGCGGAACTACACAGGGAAGTTATGAAGATGCAGGGGGGGCAGCATTGTGTGTTACACATCACACCGTACCTGAATACGGCGGACAGTCGCTCTCTGCTTCCGGTACAGGTAATAGAAGAGGCTGGTGAGGGCCAGGCTAGAGCCCGCGCACACCGTCTCCAGGCCTGACAGCTCCATGTCACCCCGGCCACCTAGCGAGTCCAAATCACTACAAACTACACACACTTCCTTACACCCCCAGCATCCTCTGGAGCCGGGCACTACTATTCCCGAGAGCCTCTGCGGTTCTAAACTGACCTTCCCGGCATGCACCGGGCATAGGGTGCTCATATGCGCCCTGCGGCTTCGCCTCTATATTTACAGCTCTACGAATGGCTGCAGGAGGCAATACAATGCAGAGTCAGAGCAAGCTGGAACCTTCTGGGTTTTTTTTTTGTTTATTTAACCCTTTACTGGTAGAAACTTGGAAACTGATATTCCTTTAATCCTTTCACTGTCTGTGCACATTTAAAAAATAATTTTAGGTCTGAAGATTACGTAAAACCCCACAAAACATTATATATTTTATGAAAGCAGAACCCCCCTATGGAATAAAATGGTGGCAGTTCTATTTTTTTAAATGTCACACGATATTAGCGCAACAATTTATGGAACACAAAATTTCAGTAAATACACCAAAGTCTATTAGTGAACATAAGCACAATATATTACACAATTTCTTGATAAAATATAAAAGATGAGGTTGTATAGATACCTTAAAGCGGATTTCCCCCCAAAAGTGGAATGTCATTTTGGGGGGGGGGGGGGGGGCAGGGTACCTGGTTTGGAGTGGCACTTCCTGTCCGATTTCTGGCCGCCTAGGCGGCCCCTCCCTCCTGGCAGTGTTCTGGGACACGTCACACAGGTAAATATGAGCTTCATCGTGTTCACACACCCCACGTGCAGAGCCCGCCAGGAAGTCGGCACTGCAGAGCGCTAATCACAGGCAGTGACACATTTTCCCGATGCGCCGCTGCAGAGATTGGGAAATGCCTCACTGCCTGTGATTAACGCAGTGCCGACTTCATGGCGGGCTCTGCACGTGGGGTGTGTGAACTCACCGGAGCTCATCCTTAGTCACAGGTCCCGGAACATTGACGCAGCGCGGCTCTCGCATGTAGTGCGCACCCGGCTGTGAAGCCGCAAACTGTCACACCCGGCGCCCACACTTATAATGTTGGTGCCACAAAGAGGAGGGGTAGAGAACGGAAGGCTTCGGGCGGCCGCATCGCTGGACCGTGGGACATGTGAGTGTCTGTTTATTAAAAGTCAGCAGCTACACTTTTTGTAGCTGCTGACTTTTAATAAACTCAAAAACCAGTGGAACTGCGCTTTAAGCCTTAACAACTTCAGCCCAGGAGAGCTTCATGACCAGGTCATTTTTTGTGATACGGAAATTTTGTTTTTAACTCACAATTGCGTGGCCGTGCGACGCTGTACACAAATAAAATGTATGTCCTATGTCAGTGATGGCAAACCTTTTTGAGCCGAGTGCCCAAACTGAAATAAATACATTGGTTTTGTGTTGCAAAGTGCCAACGCGGGAGAGGGGGGCTGAGCGAAAGAGAAGGGTTGTGTGAGAAAGAGAGGGGGTTGTGAGAGAGAGAGGGGGGTGAGAGAGAGAGAGAGAGGGAGGGAGAGAGAGAGATAGAAAGGGCAGTGAGAGTGAGGGGTGTGAGAGAGATGCTGAGAGGGAGGGGGCTGAGAGAGAGGGGGGCAGAGAGAAAGGGGTGTGAGAGATATGCTGAAAGAGAGAGGGAACAGAGAGAGAGAGAGAGGGGCTGAGAGAGAGGGAAGGGGGACAGAGAGAGAGAGGGATGTGAGAGATATGCTGATAGAGAGGGGGAACAGAGAGAGGGAGGGGGGCTGAGAGAGAGGGAGGGGGGCTGAGGGAGAGGGGCTAAGAGAGAGAGGGAGAAGGGACAGAGAGGGGGATGGGACAGAGAGAGAGGGAGAGGGGACAGAGAGAGAGGGAGAGGGGACAGAGGGAGAGGGGACAGAGAGAGAGGGAGAGGGGACAGAGAGAGAGGGGTGTGAGAGAGATGCTGAGAGAGAGGGGCAACAGAGAGAGGGAGAGGGGCTGATAGAGAAGGGTGGGAGAGAAATGCTGCGAGAGAGGTGAGCTGAGAGAGAGAGGAGGAACAGAGAGAGGGAGAGGGGACAGAGAGAGAGAGAGAGAGAGATGGGGACAGAGAGAGAGAGGGGTGTGAGAGAGGGGGAACAGAGAAAGAGAAGGGGGGCAGAGAGAGAGAGGGATGCGAGAGAGATGCTGAGAGAGGGGTGAGCTGAGAGAGAGGGGGAACAGATAGAGGGGGACACAAAGAGGGGGGGACAGAAAAAGAGGGAGGGGGCTGAGAGGAGAGAGAGACCTCTAGCTTTGTCCTGGACCCTCTCGTGTGCCCACAGAGATGGCTCTGCGTGCCAGCTGTGGCACGCGTGCCATAGGTTCGCCATCACTGTCCTATGTTATATGTCCTAAATTATGTCCTAAATATAGCTTTATTTTTGGGGGTATTTGATCACCTCTGCGTTTTTTTTGTGCGATTTATAATCATGATATTTGAAATAGATACACCATATATGCGGGGATCTTTCTAGTCTGTTGGGGTCTATTCTTGCTGGCTAGACCTTATTCACAGTTCACAAGTATTGGTGCATCTAGTTACACCAAAACCTTAAAAATAGCTTATGATTTTTTAGCTTGCCTAGTGTTTTTTTATCTCATATCATGTAGGCATAGCCATGACGTGTCTATTCAAGTACCGCTATGCGGGACAAAGAGCTACAAGGGACAATAATTATTTATTTTATTATTTAACTGACTAATAAGATCTAGATATGTGACATATTTATCCGCTCCCCTCTTTAAAACATTCTTCTACCTCCTAGCCTCCTTTAACTCCTTAATTTTGCTCTTTTGTAATATGGACCTTTGGTACTTGTGTTTTCCCTACATGTAATGTGGATACACACAATAGCCGACACATAAAACTTCTTTTCTTTGATTGGTCCATCTAGTGATCGGTACGCTCGTCCAGTGTATGGTCTACACTCTTGTGCTAAATGTGCATGTAGACGTATTGTTTCCTGGTTTCTGGATCTATCTATATCCGTCGAAGATTGCCAAACTTTAAAACCGTGTTCAAGTGCCTTGCTGGGACAATAAAGAATTTAGATAGATAGATCCTTGTTTTAGTGTGATCACTTCCTCCTACTTTCTGTCAATGTGTCAGTGGATGCACTGTATCTGTGTTCCCTTTTGCATGCATTTCTTTATCATTCTTTATTCTCTCTAGTTAGTGTTGTTATCTTTTTTTCCCAAGGCTCCTTTAGGCCCCTTTCACACTGGGGCGGGAGCCGCGGCGACGGTAAAGCAGCGCTATATTTAGCGCTGCTTTACCGTCGTTTTAGCCGCGGTATTCGGCCGCTCGCGGGGCAGTTTTCCCCCCCGCGAGCGGCCGAAAAAGGGTTAAAATCCCCCGCAAAGCACGGCGGTATTGCCGCGGTATTACCGCGGTGTCCCATTGAAATCAATGGGAAGGAGCGGTATAGGAGCGGTGAATACACTGCTCCTATACTGCTCCAAAGATGCTGCTAGCAGGACTTTTTTTAGCGTCCTGCTAGCGCACCGCTCCAGTGTGAAAGCCCGCCGGCTTTCACACTGGAGTGAATGGGGCCATTTTTTCAGGCGGTGTACAGGCGCTATTTTTAGGGCTGTACCGCCCCAGTGTGAAAGGGGCCTTAGGGTCTGATTTTACATTTCACATACTACGAAACAATTTGTGTGGTCATATAAATTCACTGAGCTCATTAACAACTATTATTGAATACCCTCTTTTTGATTGTTCTATGCATCAATGGCACTATTTAGTCTATTGTGCCAAATAGAAAAGCGATCTACCTCGGTCTCACTTTTATCTTTGTATATGAAGCTAGGTTAATAGGCCTTTTTGACCCCAAATTGATTTGTTTTGTGTTTGTTTTTATCTAAACATCTATGTGGTGTATATGATTATTATCTTTTGATCGATACATATGGATGCATGTTATGAGAAAGTTCCGAGAGAGCGTTTAAGCATATGTCCACACTTATTCTGCATTTATACTACTTTCTATTTTCAGTGCCTTTTCTTTGCATATTTCTATGCTGAATGGCCCTGGAATTGGCCCTCGGATTGAAACTAAATTAAAAACTAAAAAATATATGCTCAACTATTTAAATTAGGTGTTCATTCATTTATTCATTTATTTATTTACTTGTCCATCTCTCTTTTTATTGCATGCGTCATGTATCAATACATATGTTTAGTTCATTGATGTCTATCGTATGCATTGTTATCTTTATTTTGTAGACGTGCCTGTTTTGGACTCAGATACACTTTTTGCATACAATGTTTAACGCTACATTTTTGTTTATATATATATATATATATATATATATATATATATATATATATATATTTTAAATGTAATTTGGTGTGGTTTTTCTACTGACATTATGTACTCACACATAGAGCTCAATTGATATGATTTTTTTCCTTTGAGCTCAGGTGTGTGTGTCATTTCTGTCAGGTGAAGCTTTTCAGAGACATTTACCCCTGTGATTAATTCTAACATCTTGGATTGGCTGTTGATTTCCTATGCCAGTCACATGTTACCCTATATATATCTAGGTATCTGCTCTCTTTATTTAGCTATGATTAAGCACCATTGAGGCGTGAACCGCGTCAGCTGCCCATGCTGTATTTTTGATGATATTTCTTCGATTTTACCAATAAAGAAGCCTTTTTTGAAGTGCGGCCATCCAGACTTCCTTTTTCTACTCTATAAACAAAAAAAAGACCGACAATTTTGAAAAAAAAACAAACAATATTTTTTACTTTCTGCTCTAAAAAAATTCCCAATAAAAAAAAATGCTAAAAAATTCTAATTACTTAATCAATTTAGGCCAATATGTATTCTGATACATATATTTGGTAAAAATTTTTTCAATTTTTTTCCCAATAAGTGTATATTGATTGGTTTGCGCAAAAGTTATAGTGGTTACAAACTATGATATATTTTTATATATATATATGTTTTTCTTTTAGTAATGGCAGCGATCAGCGACTTATACAGCGATATTGTGGCGGACAAATCGGACACCTAACTGACATTTTTTGGGGACCAAGGACACTAATACAGCGATCAGTGCTAAAAAAAAAATATGCACTGTTACAGTACTAATGACATTGGCATGGAAAGGGGTTAACATCGGACAATAAAAGGGTTAAATGTGTTCCCTGGGTGTGCTTACTAACTGTGGGGGGGGGGGGGGGGGAGTGTGCTTAGACTGGGGGAATGTATGTAAAGATCCGTATCCCTGGAACACAGGATCAGCACTTTCCCCTCTCACAGAATGGCGGTCTGCCTTGTTTACATAGGCAGACCACTGTACTGCCTTTCTCCTGAACAATTGGAGGGTCCCGGCAGACATACCCACTGATTGGCTCTTGTTGGCTTTAATCGCAGCGGGAGTGGTTCTCTGGCGGCGCGTGCGCCCCCAGGTTTGGAAGTGTCAGATCACGCACTAGGTACATGATCTGGCACAGAGCGGCTGCCATGCCGCAGTAAATGTACATGGGGCGGTTGAAATTGCATGTGCCCGTGAAACAGTGAAAACTTTGGTACCCTATATTTTCCATTGGCGATGCTTTAAAAGCACCTACAGGTCATCAGTTTAGCATTAACCGTGAATAACGGGCCTAGAATTATTGCTCTCAGCATGCGCAGCAATATGTATCATGTAGCGCAATTAATGTTTTGTGCATAGGAGTCCCAACACATGCATTTATGTTTGTACAAGTGTGTATATAGGGATGTAGGCTGCCAAGCCGCCGGATTGCTTCCATCTGCCAGCCAACAGTTGGCTTGTCAGATTTACACACACTCCAGCCACCGGGAGCAGCAGACGACGGACTCTGATGACAAAAAAATGCTGTAAAGCGGAGTTCCACACAAGAATGGAACTTCCGCTTTTCGGAATCCTCCCCCCCTCCGGTGTCACATTTGGCACCTTTCAGGGGGGAGCAGATACCTGTCTAATACAGGTATCTTGCTCCTACTTCCGGGCATAGATACCCGCGCCACCCACGGGTATCTATGCCACTTCCTGTCCCCCCCCCCGCTGTCTTCTGGGAGACACACGGGTCCTAGGAGACAGCAGGGACCAGTGGGAATACGCAGCGCGAGTCAGGCATGCACAGTAGGGAACCAGGAAGTGAAGCAACAAGGCTTCACTTCCTGATTCCCTTACAGAAGATGGCAGCGGCAGCACCCGAGAGCCAAGGGACAGATCGGCTTCGGGTGCCGACATCGCGGGCACCCTGGATAGTAAAAGTCAGCAGCTGCAGTATTTGTAGCTACTGACTTAAAAAAAAGGCGGAACTCCGCTTCAAGTCCCTATTTACACTAGAGCATAGCCAGGAGATTTAGATCTCGTTCACATTGACTGGGCCTTTATCTGAAATCGCATGATTTTAAAGCCGCATGTCAGTGCAACTTCAGGTGTGACTTGTCTATGCAAGCCACACCTGAAATCGCCAAAAGTAGTGCAGAAACGACTTTTTCAAATCGACGCAGCAACGCAGAGTTGGTGTTGCACCGATTTGAACAGTGCGTTTGCCGGCAATAAATATACGCCTTGTCATGCCATTTTACCTGTCAATTCACATGACAAGTCGCTCCTATGTGAATGAGGGCTTAGAGGGTTTTTTGCACATTTGTACGTGTGACTTGTAGTAGTGGAACAGAATCATGGTGGTTTTGGCCCTATTGACTTGCATTTGTCAGGCACTCCTATTAAAGTTTATGGGTCCAAAAATGCTCGATTCTGCCCCCAAAAAGTTATTTTTTTAAAAAAGTCAAAAAGTTTGTATATAGGCAAGGGTAGGGTAGGGTAGGTCGGAGGCTGGCACGATTTGTCCCAGAGGTGGGCCTTAAGGGTCATTTAAGACAGTTTACTTTTTTTGCATGTACCTTTATCAAAATATCACAAAGTTAGGTTTATACACCGCAGCATGTTGCAACCTGGTGCGTTGAACTGTATAAAAATGCAGCACATCTTTTTCAATGCAATATTAGACATGTTCCCTATATTTAAAAATTTGTATGCACCAGTACGCCTTGTAATCCACCTTACCTTATTATATTTTGTACATTGTACAATCATTTTGTATGTTATATAAACCTCAATAAATACCATTGAAACAAAAATGCAGCGCACCTGCATATTTCATATTTCCTTTTTAGTTGTCTCACAAATATATAAGAAAGCCTCTAACATCCTGGTTACCGTAGCTGACTCATATAAAGGAATGTCACTGCAAACTGACCAGGCCCTTAAAGTGATTGTTATTTTTACAGAAAAGAAAAACGAGAATTTGCAAACATGTTATATTTACCTGCTCTGTGTAATGGTTTTGCACAGAGCAGCCCAGATCCTCCTCTTCTCGGGTCCCTTTTAGCTGCTCCTGGCCACTCCCTCCTGTTGAGTGCCCCCACAGCAAGCAGCTTGCTATTGGGGCACCCAAGCCGACACAGCTCCCTGTGTCCTTTTTTTTTTTTTTTTTTTTCCACGTCAGTAAGCAAGTGAGACATTTGTGATCAAATTAACGTTCATTTAAGTCTCTTACGTTGTAAACATCATTGTGGAAATTTTTATTAGGGGTAAAGAGGAAAGAAAAAAAAAAAATACAATAATTTTTTTAATTATCTATATCCATCAGTTATGCCCCTTATAGATTTTATTATCTAAATTAATTATAATACCCCCCTATGTTTGCCAACCCATCCCCCCCTCTTCCCCCCCCCCCTCCGATGCCTCTCTGATTAAGTCTCGAATGTTCTTATACTTTTCTCTTCTTTTTTCTCTATCCTTCTTTGATTTAGTTTAATCCCGGCCCGTGGTTTTTATGTTATTATTTCCGCGTATCTCCAAGTCTGTTTAAAGTCTTGCCATTTTTTCCATTTAATCATAGCGTTATCACCTTCTTCTTCCCCATTGAATCTAAGTTTTTCCATATGGTATATTTCTTCCATCTTTCCTACCCATTCTAGTTCTGTCGGTGGCTCCTCTTGCTGCCATTTCCTAGGGATTAATGCTTTTGCCGCATTTAACATATATGGGATTAGAGTCTTCATGTATGGTTTTATTGGATCTGCTGTGTTATGAAGCAAACATATCCAGGGGTCTTCGATGATTTTGGTACCAGTGATTATTTTTATAAGCTCCAAGATATCTCTCCAAAATTTCCAAATTTTTGGGCAGGTCCACCAAATGTGGGCCATCGTGCCCCGCTGGGCACATCCTCTCCAACATTCCTGTGAAGTCCCAGGCTGATATTTACTTATTTTATTAGGTGTATTGTACCATCTAGTAAGACACTTATAGTTTGTTTCTGCTGTTCTACTGTCAATTGCTGATTTATGGATTAAACTAAAAAAAAAATTTAAATTGTGTTTGTATTCGTGCGTGCCCAATTAATTTCCCCATTTTATAAGAAATGGCGGTATTTCCTGCCGACCCTCAGTGAGGAGCATTGTATATAAACGGGATGTATCTTTTTTTCCTATTCCCGTACATATTTTCTCGAGGGATGTATAATTCTCCTTTGTTCTGATTGGGTGGGGAAGCTTCCCCACAAAGTTTACCAGCTGGAGATAGCACCATTCGTTTACCTTTATGTGCGTTGTAGTCTGCTGTATTTCTATCCGTGGTTTATTTTTTCCTTCACTTATTATATCCCCTAATTGTGCATTTTCTCCAATCCATTGAGCACCCATTTCACTTTTTCCTGGTGGGAAATAATTATTATTCTTTAGTGACATCAGTGGTGAATTGTAGCTCCAACTATATTGTTTGTGTATTGCGTCCCAAATTTTGAAGACATGTCGAGTAATTTTTTGAGTGTTTATTCCCAGGTTCCTGAATTTCGGGGGACTCCATATCTGTGTGCTTAAATTAACCTTACTTGTGTCTTTTTCTAATTGCACCCATGATTTGTGACTATCTTTTCGTGTCCACTCTACAGCTCGACAGAATCGTCGCATAATAATATTTCTTTATATCGGGGGCACTAAGTCCCCCATGTTCTTTGTTTTGGTTCAAAATATCCCGTGATATCCTGGCTTTTTTGTTTTGCCATATAAATCTATTAATAATGGCATTTAATACTTGAAAGTAGTAGTCAGGAAGAGGTATTGGGAGCATATGGAACTTATACGTGATTTTCGGTAAGAGGACCATTTTTACGGTATTTATCCGTCCAAGCCACGAGAGGGGTCTATAACCCATCTTTTTTATTTCATTCTTAATTTCCTGTAATAGTGGAATAAAATTTTCCGTGTATAATCAGCTCCCTGTGTCCTATAAGACACAGACCCCTGGTTCTCCCCTGCCCCCTCTCTCTCTCCTGATTTGCTGACTGGCTTTGATTGACAGCAACGGGAGCCAGTGGCATCAATACTGTATCTTAACCAATCAAGAGGAGAGTCCCAGATGGCTGAGACACATGTGGACATCGCTGGGGAGAGATGGGGCTCAGTTAAGTATTAGGGGGTGCTGGGGTGGCTGCTGTACACAGAAGGTTATTTTATCTTAATGTATAGAATGCTTTAAGATAAAAACCCTTCTGACTTTACAACCCCTTTAAAAGGTTATTTTGCTTGCAAGGGAAGTTGGCCAGGGGGTTGGCCATTCCTTGCACACAAATCCTATAATCTTGGAAAGGAAAGTTTGATGTCCACATCTGCTCCTGTGCTTTCGAACTCTTGAAAGGGAAAGTTTGGTGTTCGTTTTGTGCATATTTGGTGCATATTTGTTGAATTTTGCATATTTTAAACTTTTGAAGCCCTAACATAGCCGAATGAGATTTTCTGTAGAGGTAAATCAGACATAGAATGTACGTAGATACACTTTATATTTCCCATTTTTTCATTTAACCTCTTCAATACAGTGCACTTATACCCCCTTCCTGCCCAGACCAATTTTCAGCTTTCAGTGCTCTCACACTTTGAATGACAATTACTCAGTCATGCTACACTGTACCCAAACAAAATTTTTATCATTATTTTCTCACAAACAGAGCTTTCTTTTTGTGGTATTTAATCACCGCTGGGTTTTTTATTTTTTTCAATATAAGCGAAAAAAGAACATTTTGAAAAAAAAAAACACCTTTTTTTAGTTTCTATTGTAAAATTTTGCAAAGAAGTTTTTTTTCTTCATAAATTTGGGCCAAAATTTATACTGCTACATATCTTTAGTAAAAATAACCCAAATTAGTGTATATTATTTAGTCTCTGTGAAAGTTATAGAGTCTACAAGCTATGGTGCAAATCATTGAAAATTGATCACACCCGATGTACCGAAGGCCTATCTAATTTCTTGAGACCCTAACAAGCCAGGAAAGTACAAATACACCCCAGATGACCCCTTTTTGGAAAATAGACATTCCAAGGTATTTAGTAAGAGGCATGGTGAGTTTTTTGAAGTTGTACTTTTTTTCCACAGTTCTTGGGAAAATTAAGATTTCTTTTTTTTTTTTTTTTTTTTTTACCAAAATTGTCATAATAACAAGTTATTTCTCTCACACAGTACAGGCATACTTGCAATGACACCCCAAAATACATTCTGCTAATCATCCTGAGTATAGCGATACCACATGTGTGAGACTTTTACACAGCCTGGCCACATACAGAGGCCATACAGTACATTGTCAGCACAGCCAAAGCATTGGTCCAAGTAGCAGGCAGGGATGTGGTCAACAGCAGCAAAAGGATTGTCCATGCAGCAGGCAAGAATACTGTCCATAGTTAACGCAGGCAGAGCTATGGTCAGTACAGCCAATTTATTGGTCCAGGTAACAGGCACATGGTCCATAAAGTCCTGGGTCAGTGCAGGCAGAGATATTGTCAGCACAGCCAAAGTATTTGTCCAGGCAGCAGGCATGACCATCAAGCTTAGGGCCTCGGTCAGGAAAGAATGGGGACAAGGGTAGAGGCTTCTCCTACCCAAATCTCTTTGACGTCTCCCCCTGTTCTGGGAACACAGAAAACTAAAAACTGTTTTCTGGAGCCCCTCACATATGTGAGACCCCTGTGTAGCAGGGTGAAAGATCAGTCCAAGGGGCAGGCAAAAACATGGTCAAGGGGTATTCCGACAGGATGGATGACAGGTACTCAAATGGGATGGATGGATGACAGGTACTCAGATGGGATGGAAGGATGACAGGTACTCAGATGGGATGGATGGATGACAGGTACTCTGATGAGCTCAGACAGGTACTGATGACAGGTCCTCTTTATTCAGAGGGGCAATCTGGGCACCGTAAATTTACAGTAATTGGTAACTCACTGTTAACCGCGATCTCCTACTCACACTGTATCGGTGTGTGAGGAGGAGAACTCAGTAACAGCCGTTACCCTCAGGTTTGTTGGCACTTGGGACCGGCTGTGATTGGATGCAGTAGCGGCGGGAAGCCGAGGATGTCATATGACGCCTGCCCAGGATGGAAGACTATGGCTGGGTATTGAAGTGGTTAAAGTGGTTGTAACCCTGAAAAAAAAAGATCCCGTTCCTTTAAAGCATGCTAAACCGCATAGTGCTTCTGTGGTGTCATTTGTCCCTCTCTATGTTCTAAAAAACCTGGTTGATCCTGCCTGTTCCTGTGTCTCCCTTAGTGTGCTGACCATGGTAATCATGGCTGCTGATCCATGATACCATGGTCAGGTTACGTGTCTCCGTCAACCCACTGCTCTCCTCTCTCTCCCTGTCAGCTCAAGAGTCTTGTAGTGAGCCGTCTCCTCCCCGCCCTTCCCCTCCTGCTGCTATTTTGTCTGTAAAAAGGTACTGATTGCAATTCCTTCCAGTCCCTCTGCAATAACAAGATGTACTACACAGTGTTTTTTTTCTAATTTTGCAGTTAAATGCCTTTGTTCACATCGCTGATGTGCGGTCACGTGACCCCCCGACTGATGTCCGAGGGGAACTCAGCCCCTCCCACTGTAGTTTGTAGATTGGGGAAGAAGAGCGGTGGACGGTCATGTAAACCACACTGCCGAATTTAAAACAAAATAATACACGCACTGTGTGGTATAGCTTGTTATTGCATAAGGGCTGGCAGAAATTGGAACCACTTTAGGGGAAATTTAACCGGGGGGTGGACGAATGTAAAATAACTAGGTACTTTCATTCTATTGTTGACATATTGCCTTAATGTACAGTTACAGGGATTACTGTATGATACTTGTGAGCCAGGGGGTGGAGTGATGGGGAAATTGTATATTTCATATTTCCTTATTATTGTTGGCTTACAATATCGAATAATGAATTCTAAACCTGACTAAGGGGCCATACAAGACATATAAGAATGGTCACTTAAGCTGACTTCATGCTAAAGGAATGCCATTACAAACTGACCAGGTCCAGGTCCTTAAAAGGCAATTTTGCTTGCAAAGGGAGTTGGCCGGGGGTTAGCTATTCCTTACACACAAGTCTATTTACTACAGTTATACATTTGAACATTGAGTCTTGCATCAAAGGTGCCATTAAGCATGTCTCTGAACCTGGTCATTGGCCACACCATCGTGGGGGGACTCTGTGGCCAAACAGCATCCTTAGTTAAGTATTCTTGTTATATTTTCTAATATTATTATTTGTGTCTGTCATTACTTTTATAAAATTTTGAAAGGATGGGAGCGCCACACCAGGATCTACAAACTTTTAAAAAGATTTTTATTTTGGAACAGCCAACGCATTTCGGGGGGCTCAGCACTCCCCCTTCATCAGGGCTAAAAACAGGTGTTTTGTGTGTTTTTTTACTGTGCGTTTTGCAGCATTTGCCCCTCGTTTTTTTACATGGCAAAATGTGTGCTTGCTTCTGTGTTTGGTGTGCCGTTAACAATTAATGGCACTAAAACTAGTAATTTTAGGTGCATAAACATGGCCATACACTATGCAATCTGATTGTATATTGTTTATTTAGTGAGAAGGGCGATCACTGATTGATTGCAGTTCATTTAAAAAACGTGCAACTGGGAGTGGGAGGGTGGATGATGCAGGGTGTGTGCTAATGAGATCAGCTGGTCAACTCCTTCCTCTGTCATGATGACCTAAAGTCTGATCAGGAAGAAGACATTACTAATGGAAATGTCTGGAAACATGGATTAGGACAAGAAAAGTACCGTAAGTGACTGTAGATTTAATGGAAAGCTTTGATATTTTTTCAAAAAAAATACATGAATGCTATATTACACTTGCTTCGGCTTCAACAAGGATTCGGACAGGCTTTGGTAAAGCTCTCTGAATGCTAGTCAAAGCTCCTGTCACTAAATAAAATGGTTAGCTTGCAGTTCCATTTACACCTTGCCTTTGCTTTGCTTCAACTTCACTTTATACCCCATGTAGCTTTATTAGTGGTGCTTCAAAGTGTCTTCAAAGCCTCCATGGAAGTCTATGGCATAGCTCGCTTGAAGCCCCACCGAAGACGCATCATAGCCCCACCAAAGCCTCATTGAGGCACCACCAAAGCCTTATGAAAGCACCACCAAAGCCCCATCAAAGCACCACCAAAGCACCACCAAAGCCCCACTAAAGCCTTATTGAGGCACCACCAAAGCCTCATCGAAGCACCACCAAAGCCTCATCGAAGGACCAAGCAAAAGCAAGGTGTAAACAGGACTGTAAGCTAACCATTTTATTTAGTGACAGGAGTTTTGACTGGCATTCAGAGAGCTTTAACAAAGTGTGTCCGAAGCCATGTTTTAAAGTAAGTGTAAACTAGCCGTTACTGTTGTAAATTTTATATAGATATTATTATTTTTTATAAACTTGTATGATAAATTTACAATAAAATCAGATGAACCCCCTGTGGTATCAAAACAATGTGGCAAGGCTAAGTGTAAATATTAATTCTTTCTATTAAATTTAAAATTGTAATTGAGTAATTACTAAATATGCATGGGTGGGGGTGAGCACTCACCATAATGAATTGCACATTATAGTACACGTTACCGCCCAATGTGCTGTCCTCCAGCAATGACTGGTCCAGGATCCTATCATCAATTCATCCCAGGCTTCTGCCATCACAGCCAGTACTTCTTTTGGGTCCCATGGCAATCTTCTTCGGCCACTGATAATCTAATCCATGTTAGCCGACTATATTCTCGACATGTCAAGAATGAGTGGGGCTTGTAGTCAGTGTGCAGAAAAGCCCAAAAAATCACCAGTTCTGCTTTATATAGATCTCCAGTTTTGTATGTGTATATAACTTGTGTGTTGTAATAATAGAGGAGAGCAGACAGGTATTATGTGGTTTTGGAACCAGATGTCTTCCTAAGATTCCAAGGACAATGTCGTTTTCTTTAGGCTGGTGTCTAACTTCCTGGAATAATCACCAGTATAACATTATTTAGCTTTACAAAGATATATGGGCTCTTGCAGGGTAAGAAAGTACAATTAGGAGATTTATTTATTACAGGTACTTATATAGCGCTGTCAATTTACGCAGCGTTTTTACATATACACTCACCGGCATCTTTATTAGGCACACCTGTTCAATTTTTTTGGTAACACAAATTGCTAATCAGCCGATTACATGGCAGCAACTCAGTGCATTTAGGCATCTAGACATGGGGAAGATGATTTGCATAAGAATGAAGAAAAAAACAGGGATTTAAGTGACTTTGAGCCTAGGTTCACATTGGTATGATTTGGCATGCGATTTGACAAGTCAAATCGCATGCCAATTCGGTGGCTATTGCCAGCAATGGCACCATCCGAATCGGTGCGACGCCGACTTTGTGGCTCCTCACTCATTCCCAAAAGTAGTTCCTGTACTACTTTTGGTGACTTCGGGAGACAATTTGTATAAACATCTGTGCAGGAACCCGCACAGATGTCTGTCAAATCGCCCCCGAAGTCAGACTGCATTGCCGGGTTGAAATCGTGCGAGTCCAGTGAGTGTCAGTTGTGTGGACAAAAATGCCTTGTTGATGTCAGAGGTCATAGGTGAATGGGCAGACTGGTTCGAGATGATAGAAATGCAACAGTAACTCAAATAACATTTGTTTTTTGTGACCAAGGTATGCAGAATTCCATCTCTGAATGCACAACACATCAAACCTTGAAACAGATGGGCTACAGCAGCAGAAGACTACACTGGGCGCCACTCCTGTCAGCCAAGAACAGTAAACTAAGGCTACAATTTGCACACGCTGGTCTGATCAATCTTGATTCCACCTGCGACATTCAGATGGTAGAGTCAGAATTTGGCATAGACAACATGAAAGCATGGATCCTGCCTTGTATCAAAGGCTCAGGCTGGTGGTTCAATGGTGTTGGGGATATTTTCTTGGCACACTTTGGGCCCCTTAGTACCAGCTTAGCATCGTTTAAATGCCATGGCCTACCTGAGTATTGTTGCTGACCATGTCCATCCCTTTATGACGACAGTGTGCCCATCTTCTGATGGCTCCTTCCAGCAGGATAATGCCCCATGTCACAAAGCTCAAATCAGCTCACCACTGGTTATTGGACATCACAATGAGATCACTGTACGCCAATGGCCTCCACAGTCACCAGATCTCAATCCAATAGAGTACCTTTGGGATGTGGTGGAACCGAAGATTTGCATCATGGATGTGCAGACGAAAAATCTGCAGTAACTGTGTGATGCCATCATGTCAACATGGACCAAAATCTCAGAGAAATGTTTCCAACACTGTGTGGAATCTATGCCACAAAGAATTGAGGCAGATCTGAAGGCAAACGGGGGTCCAACCTGATACTAGCATGGTGTACGTAATAAAGTGGCTGGTGAGTGTATACAATATAAGATAGGAATTTTTCTTTAATAAAACAAATTGGGTCATGTTTTAGCACAGGTTTTTCCCCTTTGCCTGAATTACCTGGTGGGGTTTCAGGATACATGATACTTTTTTAGGGCTGGCCCAGCACCAATTTATGCATAGTGATGCGCGTTAAGACTCAAATTTAACATATTACTGCAATGTGATACAATGCTTGCATGGGAGCTCAATAACACAGCTTACATCAACACATGAAAAAAACACATGTTGGCACGTGCATAGATTTGAAGGACGCTTTAAGGTTGAACTCAATAGACATTTGTCTTTTAAAATAATAGGTATTTTAAGGGCTTTTTACAACGTGTCCCTAGTGGCATGCTGTGATTTTACTCAAGGGAAAGCAGCAACCTTCATATCTGTAAGTGTGTACCTAAGTAAGTTACAAAAGGAAACCGAATCACTTCTGACAGTACATTTTCCATCACAAATATTACTGAACAAGAGCACTTCCAAGCTGAATATAGGGGGGATGTAAGATTAACAATAATTTATCTGTCAATGTGCACGGTTAGGCCCCTTTCACACTGGGCCGGGGGCGGCGTCGGCAGTAAAACAGTGCTATGTTTAGCGCAGCTTTACCATCGCTTTAGTGGCGATATTCGGCCCCTAGCGGGGCGGTTTTAACCCCCGCTAGCGGCCGAAAAAGGGTTAAAACCTGCCCGCAAAGTGCTGCTGCAGCAGCGCTTTGCCAGTGGTATAGCCGCGCTGCCCCATTGATTTCAATGGACATGAGCGTTATACACACCGCTCCTTCATCGCTCCAAAGATACTGCTAGCAGGACTTTTTTTTACCATCCTGCCAGCGCAGCGCTCCAGTGTGAAAGCCCTCAGGGGATGCTGCTAGCAGGACCTTTTTTTACCATCCTGCCAGCGCAGCGCTCCAGTGTGAAAGCCCTCAGGGCTTTCACACTGGAGACACAGCAGCGGCTGTTTCAGGGCGCTTTGCAGGCACTATTTTTATCGCTGTATCGCCTGCAAAGTGCTCCAGTGTGAAAGGGGTCTTATTGTATTGCCAGTTTTAATGCCCCCATTAATTCTGAAGGTTCTCCTTAGCTGATAAATGACTGGATTTTGTCAGGTTTCGTCATAGATAAGCATAGCCAAATTTGCTAAAGATCAGCCAATCTGTTTGTTATCCTGTGTTGATAATTTACTGGTTGTGTTGGTAGGATGGGGTCCATAGGGGTTGATTTACTAAAGGCAAATAGAGCTATTTGCCTTTAGTAAATCAACCCATAAAGTAAAATACTTGTATTGAAAAGAATGCTGCTTCCCTACAGCACCTGCCAAATGTTTGACGGCTTAGGTTAAAAACTAGTGCTGAGAGAAATATGTAGGTCATCACTGCTGACTTTTCCTTCTAAAAATGCTGGTTGCATTGTTGTAGTGTTGTCAGTTCTTTGATCCAGGAATAAGTGCGTGAAGTCAGAATTTCCGGTCTGCATGCTTTGCCCAATTCAGAAACACTGAAGTCACAGGATTGGCATGGCAAGCAGGCAAATACCAGTTTAAGAGGTAGTCAAGCAGAAGTCAGCTAAGGAAATCTTCATATATCCCTGAGTAAATGTGACTAAGGCCCCTTTCACACTTATACGACTTGTCCCACGATTTGGGACTGCAAAGTAGCATGACAAGTCATTCCCCATGATTTCCTATGACAGCCATTCATAATAGTCTGATTTCAAAGTAGTCCCTGCACTACTTTGGTCCAATTTTGATGCCACTTACACAGGCATTCCTTGAAATCACGGCAAAATCGCGGTAAAATCACAGGACTTTGAAGTCAAAGTGTGAAAGGGGCCTAAGAGCCTAAGGTTTTCACATATGGTCAATACTAGAATGTACAGAATTTTCCCCAGGCATAGTATTTCAGTTTTTCTATTACTCTCTAGATATCTGTAGCACTAACCCCCAAAGGAGCTGCTGGTTTGCTTTGGGCTTACCGTTACCTTCTTGACCTCGTAGATGTCTAGGGGTTTCCTGAGGTAGATGGCCCAAAGAACTGCAGAATCTGACACTGGATCCACTTTGGGATTTTTTATTTGCAAAAATGGTAGACAAACACAGTCTCTCAATAGGGATAGAGGTTTAGGTAGGAAGTTCAGGTACTCTTGGAACTGCTTGGAACTGAAAGTCTCTCAGTATAGAATCCAGAGAATAGCCATTCACAACTGGATTTTCACAGCTATCGGATAAACCTCCTCTCACTAGGCCTAGCATCCGATAGATTATTCAAATAGAGCAAAGTCTCTGCCACATACTTAGTTTTGGAGAACTTGTAAATGTAAGTCTCTGCCACAGACTTGGTTGTAACTGAAGGATATGGATAAACTTAGAGAACTCTCATACGGTACCAGTATCTTGCAGCTGGTCCGGCGATACCGTACGAGCGTGGATTCACTTGGTGTCTTTCAACTTAGCTTCCAGGCTCTTGCTGAAGCACCAGCCTTGTGCTTTCTCAGTTGCTGGGCCTCTCCACAGATGAGACGGCACCGGACCACCTTGGAATCCTCCTTCCAGTTACTTTGCCTCGGGCTAGCCAGCCCAGAGACTCGGAATTGGATGGATCCGCACCCCAGGCCATGAGGGCCCCTGAGGGCTGGTCAGGAAGACCAGGACCAAACAGACAGAAAGATCTTCTGGATCTGAACCCAGAAGCACGTGATCTCAGTACCTTAAGTACCCTCTCCCAGAAAGCACAGCTAGACGAAACTCTCAATGGTTGGTTCCGAGAGAGATTGGCACCCAATGCGTCCAGCCAAACTGCGTTCTAGTACTTGCCAGAGGTGACAACGACACCTATGGCCAAGCAGAACATAGTGCAATCCAGCCAGACTGGTACTGACACCATAATTTAGTGCAATTAACCCTAAAACCCAACTGTGGTTTTAGGAACATTAAATTTACAAAACACATAGCGCTACATATCCATCCCAGTGAAATTGATAACTCAAGGTAAAGCCGTCAGAACCCTAAAAGCCCAATTAAGCCAATCTACCACTGGCAATCTATCCAAAGCTATAGTAAAAAAAACAAAAACTTTACAACGTATACCCATGTTAATGTCTTGTTCACACTGAAGGAATAATTACAGTGTATTCCCAAATAAAGAATTCTCAAACACAAATGCAAGCAGATTCTTTTGGGTTTAATAGACATGAAAAAATAAAAACTTTTCACAGATACACAATGGAGAAGCCACAAGCATCTAGTAAACAGTAACATTATATAATGAGGTGATGTGTAGTTCATACCCACTGAGTCAAAGTATAGGATCAGTGGAATTATATGCAAACATTGCATTATTTGTGAAATATCCTACTGCATGAAATCAAGTAGAATAATGTGAAGCTTAGTACAGCCAAGTGATAGTTCACACACAGTTGTCCCTGTATTGTATTTAAATTACTGAGGATTATAACCCATGTGTTCCACTGAGACTTGAGAAGTTTCATGGTTTTAATGACCAGATCTAATACTACCTAACGGTGCTACACAAGGACTACATTTACCACAATGCAATGCTTGACAGTCTGAGTACATGGTTGAGCAGACAGTACATATCACAGGTGCGAAGCTGTCAATAGTTCAAATGTGTTTTGTGCTGAAATCTCAAGCCATCTTATGCTGATCCACATCTTTTCCAGTAGATCATCTATGATGGCTGCCTCCTGAGTAAAACTTCTTGTGTCCTTCATATCAGCACACAGATTGTGTGTAACAGTGGGAGAAACAGCAGATGTCACAGTGTGAGGTAGGTGTGGAGGGAGCAGACAACAGGTCTATCAATACAACAGCACATAGCCCCATCCCTCTCATTAAATGGCATGTGCCCACTGGCTTTCTTTACCTAGAACATGCTTATGCAGCCTTGTAAATCCTACAAATGGCTACTGGCTGAACATGTTGGGTAAGACTGGGCACTGAATGCCTCTAGTAAAATTTGGGTAAGCTGTAATTTTGCATGATGTCCCCATCAGGCATACCTAGAGTACCTTCTGTACTGCTGGTTTTGTCTGCTGCTGAACTGTGCAGATTGTCAGCATGTACTTTAAAAAGCCAGTATTGTTTCAATTAGGGCCATGCAATCATTATGCAAGACTCTGGACATCATACTAACAGGTGTTGTCTGAATAGGACTTCAGGGAGAAAGGTAAATGTAATGACATTATTCCACAGGCTCTCCTAGGCCTTGTGTCCTATAGTAGTGGCATGGTCCTCAAAGGTGGCAGTACGGTGCCAAATGACAGTCTTCGGGCTGCATATAGCTATTCTAGGGCTTCAAAGCATTTATGACCCTTTGTCTATAAGAAATATTCATATGACTTCTCCCACAGACTGGCAATAGTACTCGCTTTGCAGTACATGTAATACATAGGAGGAAAAGAAACATATTTACCCTGACATAGGCTACTTGCCTAAAAGTGAGAACTGCATAACCCACTAAAACAATGTAAAACTTAACTGGTTCACGTTATGTGGCACTCAGTTTCTAATTGAAATAGAATCTCTAATATAAATCTCTATGCGGGTGTGCTGGCGATTAAGGCATGGTTTTCATTTTTCTCTTTTAGAGTATCCTGTGTTTTATGGATCCCCTGTTGTATCTTTGGGAGGTTGAGGTCTGTCATTGCTGGATCATTTAAAATGTCACAATGAATTTAGTTCATGCAGCAAGCGTAAAACAGTATCTCTGTATAAACCCTTTTTTCCTGCTACATTTTCGGGCATTGAAGGACAGTAGATGTCTTTAAAATGATTGTATGGTATCCCAGTGTAGCCTGGCAGAACACCATGTGACATTTACTCTTTCTAGTCTCAAAAGCATGATGCCAGCGTTATATGTGTTCCATACAGTGCAAAAGAGGAAGATTGATGGGGCAATAAGACCCCTCCCAGAATAGGGACCCCCATGACAGCAGACGGTCAGATGTGTGCTGAAGTAAAGCTGACACTGCATTTAGCACCAGCAACATCAACACACAGCATATTTTATAAGTATACACATGTGCAGCATATTAGTTTTATCACTTAGAACACAGTCACAGACAGGTTATTCTCATAAAGCACAGTCATCTCAGATTGCACACACATACAAACAGCTACCGCACTTGCCGCTACCTTCTCAGCACATTCATACAGTACTTTGCATACCATCACTTTCATACAGCAATCTGTTATAGTAACTTCTATGATGCATGTGACATCACATAGTCTCTTTCTGATGCTCTGAAAGCAATTTTGATAACCAGGGACCTAAAAATGGAGCATGCACCGGGTGCCACTGTGATAATACCAGTAAGGTTTTTGGGGTTGTACCCATCACTCTTTAAATACCAGCTATGACTCTGTAAGGAATAGAAAAGCATTACTACTTTTTTCCTGTTCAGGAAGGGCCTTTACTTCTTCTTTAGTAAAAAGTGAAAACCCAAAGGCTGGATCGAACGATGACAGGATCTGAATAGCTATAGGTTGCTAGTTACCAAATAGTCAATGTAATATTATCAGCGCACAAACATACTGCATATGTACAGAGTAGGTTCTATATGTCTGTGCTCAAATCATGTTCCAAGTACATCGTTTTTTGGACATACACACAAAGTCACCATTCTACACTTGCCATTCATTCAGTGTCATGCTAGAGATAATCCTTACACACTTCTGAATACAATTTAAAATACCCACGTCAGTTCACATTCGCATATCGGTCATTCATTGCTAAAACACTGCTTTACGTGTTAGCGCAGTTAATAAAGTAGGGGTCTCATAAAAGGCATATTAATGGTTAAATGTTCTGGCACTTGATTTGCTTTGTGATAACAAAGCGCTCTATTCACACAATCCATATCAATGTTTGTATGTGGGTTTCAACCATACCACAATACAAACATTTTGGGAAGTGTCCTTCCATTGATAGTCTAATAGGATTATTAATTATGATCTGTCAGGTCCACTAGGCAGAATAAGGAAAAAGTAGTAACCAAGAAAGTATTTTGTACTAAGCTCTCATTTTAAGTAACAGCAACCAATCAGAACTTTTCTTTCATTGTAAAGATTGACATAAATGGATAAAAATCTTGGGGGTGTTCTAGGCAATTAAACAGTGTAACCAGTGACTTAATACTCTCACAGCTCAATAGCTGTATATACAGGCGGTCCCCTAGTTACAAACATCCGACTTACAAGCGACTCCTACTTACAAACGGAGGGAGACAACAGGAAATGAGAGGAAATCTACCCCTAGAAAGGGAAATTCATTCGAGTAAGAGTTATTATGGGAAAAAGGTGTCTCCACTGAAGCTTTATCACCAAGGCTTGCTTCCACAACAACCCAAAATTTTCAAAATCCAATTTTGTCATTGGGACAAAAAATTAGGTGAAATCTTCTGAACAGGGGCACAGACAGCAAAACAAACATTACAGGGGTGGTAACCCTTCCCTATGCTATCCAAAAAGCTAAAAAATATTTTTTTGGGCTGGAGCTACACTTAATAAATGTACCTGTTCCGACTTACAAACAGATTCGGCTTAAGAACAAACCTACAGTCCCTATCTTGTTTGTAACCCGGGGACTGCCTGTTCCTTTACTTCCTTGACCCTATGGAAGTCTTATAAATATAGCCATATTATCTTTAAAGACTTCTAAGGTATTTAATTATACTTTGTTTTGTAGATAAAAAAATCATAGGTGAATAAGCCCAAACTATTGAATATAACCCAATGATGTTGCTTTTCATGCTATAAGATTTAATTACTTTCTCTATTTGGCACTTAATTTAGTGAACTGCTTCTATCTTTGGTCATAATTATGCTACGTCATCATGATAAAAACAAACTTTTACAAATCCTGTCTGTCACTAACAGATCACATCCACTTTTGTACCATCTATTACATCGTATCACCCATCATACAAACACAACAAATCACATAAAATGTATCATTACATTCATACCAGTATCTCATACACTTTAACTTAAGATTTAAAGGAAACCTTTTTTGGGAGAACTACAAAGGTTGCCATTATTGACCTCCTTCTGAAAATGCTGGTTTCATATTGATTCTCTGACATCTGTACTTTCTGGGTCCTAACCTGGAACAACCATGCGGATTAGAAAGTCTTAGTGAAGATAAAAGCAATCTGCATGTGTAATGGTCAACATCTCAGAAAGTTCAGAAGCTACTAATTTACCATGGTAGTCAGGGAACTATCATACGTTTTCTAAAGGAGAGGTAAGCAATGGAAACCTCAATACATAGTCACTACATGATTCCCCTAATGTAGAACTCTAGTTATTTCTTAAATTCATTTGGATAGAATAGGAAATGGTTTTAAAATTGTATTGATACTGCTGAGTCACCATTGAGAACATCTCCCCTGACTTCCTGTTTTGTTATTGAATCTATCCAATAGGAGACATGACAAAAATAACCTCTGTGACAGTGTTGCAATGTATGTCTCTGGTGGGGAAAATGTTTTTCTTTCCAATATGTCACCAGAACAGGAAGTGAGGGAAATCTACTAAAAGGTGAACAGCAATGAAACCTGACAATGGGTCTAACCCTTACCCACACTACCTTTATATCAAAGAAAAAAGAAAACGTTTGCTAGAGTCCTACTTGAATTGTTTTGTTTATCCAAATTGATGTGTAACAGGTTGAAAAACCCTCTTCTTATATCTTTTGAGGAGTCTGCTTCTTAATGGCCACAGCTATTCCAAAGGATCCTTTGGAAGGATCTTCGCATTTTTACATAAGTGACTTTATACTATGAAATGCAGCATAAGCAAGATTAAATACGTAGAGTAGAGTTGGTAACATAATAGATCATGTCTTTACAAGCTGACAGAACTAAGAACCTAAGTGACCTTCACTTAGTAAATGCAGACCTTGAAACTTTAGAGATCAAACCACTTGGGTTCCTAAGAGATACAAGACAGGGGATGATTCAACCTACCAACACTTCCCATAAAGGAATTATCCATTTTTGGTAGAATTACCATTTAAAGTTAACCTCATGTATATGCAGAACAAACAGCCATACTAATATGTTCATCTAGATTTTCACCACACATCACAGTATTTTCCTGGGTTCATTGGGGTCCCTTTGGGACAATTGAAATGTTCAGCAAAGTCTTTTGAGTTTGACAAGGTTCCAATCACTCTGAACTTTGCAGGACTGTGGGGATCCGTGACTAATCCTTCATGGCTACTCTCCGGAGTCCGTACAGAGCACCATACCTGCAAAAAAGATTGCAGAGAAAGCTCAGTGCCAACATGAATGTTCAAGCAAATCTAGAAACAATTACTGTCATTTGGGACAGTATCCATAGGCAAGTTCTTTCTCTTTTTACCTGTGCGAATCCTACAAAAAAGAGTTGGTGGTTGGACAGTCCAACTCCAGGCAATCGTTTCTCCTCACCATGTTTTTGCAGCCAAGATTTGTAAGCCTGAAACAAAGGAATTGGCCATATGACGTAAAAAAGTACATCATGCTAGGCTTCAAGACCAAAAAAAGCTACACTATTATTCATAAAATCAGAACAATGATTAAGATGATACAACATGTCACTTACATGGTATGCTGCTTTCAGTCCTCCATTATCTGCTATGTTTTCCCCCAGTGTTTGTTTTCCATTGACTTTCTCTCCATTTACAGTGTAAGCATTGTACTGACTGACCATACACTCAGTACGGTTTTTAAATGCTTCCAAAGAAGAATTTTGCCACCAAGGACGTAAATTTCCATCCTCATCATATTCTCGACCTGTAATGGAACATAATAGTGGATGACTTGGCTTAAGTGTACTTAAAAAGGTAACCCATGTAAATCACGAGTACCTTGACCAACAAAAACATATAGCATTGCTACTCGTAATTCATGTTTCTATCATCTACACAACCATTGTCTCATAGGCAGTAACTTGAAAAAATCCTCTATTGGTGCATGTACTAAGTGACACACTGTGCAGGTCTTGAACTAAGAGGTAAAGAAGGAAAGCTTTATACTAAATATTATTATAATTCTATTTAAGATCTAGGTCCCCTGCACCACATTTTCCCCAATATAATAAAATGCTGTGCTCCGTTTCCTTAAAAAAAAAAAATCCAATTCTTCAGCTGCTGACACCACTGTCCTCCCCAATTTGTCCTACAGTTGGCAGGATTCACCTAGTCCCGGATGCTGGGCTCTGGAAATGAACATTCCCAGTCTCCCTCTCCCCTTTCCATGTGCAATCTGCTTGCTCTCACTGCTCAGCGGTTTTGCAAGAGTAAAGGAGTGTGGACTGTGTATGCATGAATGAGAAGGGAGGCTTATGCCGCGTACACACGTGCGGACTTTTGCCGGCGGACCTAGTCCAGCGGACAATCCCGCAGGACTTTCCAGCTGGGTCCGCTGGACTTTCCGAGCGTGTGGACTTGCCCACACACGCACGGACTTCTCCGGCGGATAATCCGCCGGCCAAAAGTCCGCGGGACTTTTGAAAATGAACGGACTTGCCCACACACGGAGCAGTCCGTTCATTTCGAACGTAACTTCAGGTACGTAGCTAGCGTAGGCAGTGCCGGCGCGCTAGCTCCGTGACCTGGCATGGATTTAAAGGAACTCCCCACGCCGAAAAAATGGCGTGGGGGTTCCCCCCAAATCCATGTCAAACCCTCATCCGAGCACGCAGCCTGGCAGGCCAGGAAAGGGGTGGGGACGAACGAGCGCCCCCCCCCTCCTGAGCCGTACCAGGCCGCGTGCCCTCAACATGGGGGGTGCCCTGGGGAAAGGGGGGGCCGTGCGGCCCCCCACCCCAAAGCACCTTGTCCCCATGTTGATGAGGACAAGGGCCTCTTCCCGACAACCCTGGCCGTTGGTTGTCGGGGTCTGCGGGCGGGGGCTTATCGGAATCTGGGATCCCCCTTTAATAAGGGGGCCCCCAGATACCGGCCCCCCACCCTATGTGAATGAGTATGGGGTACGATGTACCCCTACCCATTCACCTAAGGTGTAAAATGTAAAGTACAAAAACACACACACTTTTGAAAAAATATTTTATTGCACTGCTCCGGGGTCTTCTTCCGTCTTGGGGGTCTTCTCGCCGGACTCCCCCGCCATTTACCAAGCTCTTTTACCGAGCGGGGGAAGTCCAGCTACCTTCTTCGTCGTCGCCGCCGTCGTCTGGGGGTCTCGATCCGCCTTCGGGGGTCTTCCGGGGGTCTCTTCTGTTCTTGCGGCGGTCGTCGTCTTCTGCGCCGCCGGCGCCGCCTCCTTCTTCTTGTCCTTCTTCTTGTCCTTCTTCTTGTTCTTCTTCTTCCGATGTTGACCCGACGCTCTCTCTGCCCGGAATGCCTGTGCCGCTCTGCGCTGGGACTTATATAGGGGCATGGGGACAGGGTCACATGTTCATGTCACATGGTGACCCCGCCCCCTTGCGATGTCACAGTTCCAGCATCCTCCGGGACTGTGACAACACAAGGGGGCGGGGTCACCATGTGACATGAACATGTGACCCTGTCCCCAGCGCAGAGCGGCACAGGCATTCCGGGCAGAGAGAGCGTCGGGTCAACATCGGAAGAAGAAGAACAAGAAGAAGGACAAGAAGAAGGAGGCGGCGCCGGCGGCGCAGAAGACGACGACCGCCGCAAGGAGGGGGGGGGCGCTCGTTCGTCCCCACCCCTTTCCTGGCCTGCCAGGCTGCGTGCTCGGACGAGGGTCTGACATGGATTTGGGGGGAACCCCCACGCCGTTTTTTTCGGCGTGGGGAGTCCCTTTAAATCCATGCCAGGTCACGGAGCTAGCGCGACGGCATTTACTGCCTACGCTAGCTACGTAACCTGAAGTCACGTGCTAAATGAACGGACTTGCCGATGAGCGGCAAGTCCGTTCATTTCAAAAGTCCCGCGGACTTGCCTACTAACGGCGGGATTGTCTGCCGGACTGCCAAGTCCAGCGGATAATTTTAAAACCAAACTTAAAACTTTGGCGCCAAAAAGTCCGCCGGACTTTGGCGCCAAAAAGTCCGCCGGCGCCCACACACGAGGGGATTATCCGCTGGACTTCAGTCCAGCGGATAATCCCGCGGGATTGTCCCTTCGTGTGTACGCCGCATTAGAGTGCTCATTCGTGGACTTTCGGGGCTGTGCACCCGGCACTGGATACATGCATGCAGCCATCTGCAGGAAGGATTGGGGAGGACAGTGGTGTCAGCAGCTGAAAAGGTGGACTTTTGTTTGCATTTTCATATATTGGGGGCAGGGTGGTGCATGTGGACTTCATTGGAAAATTTGTGAACTTCAAGGTGAATTTACTCTTTAAGTATTTCTCTGTCTCTCAATGGGCAAGAATACATTTTAGTAGGTCGGCATACCACATCCACTTGGGCCAGTTGGGAGCAACGAGGATCACTAAAATGTTCTCTATTTTGCAAAGCTGGTGAAGAAGAAGTTTCAGTGGAGGAAAGGCAAAGATCAGAGTGTACTGATCCCACAGAGCCACCAGAGCATCCACTGCTTCCACAAGAGGATCCCTGTACCTGAAGACAAACCTGTCTAGTTTGTTGTTTAACCTGTAAGCCAAGAGGTCAAAATCAGGCATCCCCTGCCTGCAAAACAGGTCTTGAAACACCTTTGGATTTAGGGATCATTCCCTGGGTCTAGGTGCTGTCCGCTGACTAAGGATGCCTTCCAGTTGTCTATACTTGGGATTTACAACAGACTAGGCAGGATAGTGAGGTTCTGCCCAGAACTGGATCTTATCTACGTTTCTTGCCACTGCAAGACTTCTGATAATACTAATGCCGCGTACACACGGTCGGAATTCTCGTCGGAAAAAGCTCTGATGGTTTTCCCGTCGGAATTCCGACGGAATTTCGCTCAAACTGTCTTGCCTACACACGGTCACACCAAATTCCGACGGTCTGTAACACAGCAGCATAAAACACATTCGACAGCACTATAAAAGGGAAGTTTAATGCTTTTGAGCATGCGTCAAATTGTTTCCGAGCATGCGTCGGAATTTTGCGTGTCGGAATTGCATACACACGATCGGAAAATCCGATAGAAAGGTTTTCCGTCGGAAAAATTGATAACAGGTTCTCAATCCAAAGTCCGTTGGAAATTCCGACAGAAAAAGACCGATGGGCATACACACGGTCGGAAAATCCATTGAAAAGCCCCCATCGGAAATTCTGACCGTGTGTACGCGGCATTAGGATTCTCCCCTGATAGTTGATGTATGCCACTGTCAAACCCAGATCAGATGACTCTCCATCAGGATGGTCCAACGCTGTGGAGACAGCACAATCTCCTGAAATTCCTAAACCACCAAGTCAGAGACAACCTGGTTACTGGTGCTAAGCAAATCAGTCTCTCCAGAGCTTGTCTGACATTTCCCATGTAGGGAATAAGGAGAGCTCTGGTTGGCACACCTGATGTAAGAGGAAACTCTGGTGGGCACACCTGATGTAGGAGGGAGCTCTGACGGCCACACCTAAAGTAAGAGGGGGCTTTGGTGGGCACACCTGATGTAAGGGGGAGCTCTGGTGGGAACACTTGATGTTAGAGGGAGCTCTGGTGGGGACAGCTGATGTAGGAGGGAGCTCTGGTGGGGACACCTGATGTAAGAGGGAGCTCTGGTGGGCACAATTGATGTAAGGGGGTTCTAGTGGGCATACCTGATGTAAGGGGGAGCTCTGGTGGGCACATCTGATGTAAGGGGGAGCTCTGGTGGGCACCCCAGATGTAAGGGGAGCTCTGGTGGGCACCCCAGATGTAAGGGGGAGCACTGGTGGACACACCTGATGTAAGGGGGAGCTCTGGTGGGGACACCTGATGTAGGGGAGCTCTGGTGGGCATACCTGATGTAAGGGGGAGTTTCTGATGAGGACACCTGATGTAACAGTGAGCTCTGGTGTGCACACCTGATGTAAGGGGGAGCTCTGGTGGGGGCAGTTGATGTAAGGGCGAGCACTGGTGTGCACATCTGATGTAAGGGGGAGCTCTGGTGGGCACACCTGATGTAGAAGGGAGCTCTGGTGGGCACACCTGATGTAGAAGGGGGCTCTAGTGTGCACACTTGATGTAAGGGGGCTCTGGTGGGCACACCTGATGTAAGAGGGAGGTCTGTTGGGCACACCTGATGTAAAGGGGAGCTCTGGTGGGCACACCTGATGTAAAGGGGACCTCTGGTGGTGACATCTGTTGTAAGGGGGAGCTCTGGTGGGGACACCTGATGTAAGGGGAGCTCTGGTGTGCACACCTGATGTAAGGGGGAGCTCTGGTGGGCACATCAGATGTAAGGGGGAGCTCTAAAGGGGACACCAGATGTAAGGGGGGGAGCTCTGATGGGGACACCAGATGTAGGGGGGACTCTGATGGGGACACCAGATGTAGGGGGGACTCTGATGGGGACAACAGATGTAAGGGCGGTACTCTGATGGGGACAGCAGGTGTAAGGGGGCCCTCTGATGGGCACACCAGATGTAAGGGAAGTACTCTGGGGATACCAGATGTAAGAGGGGAGCTCTGATGGGGACACCAGATGTAATGGGTGTAATCTGATGGGGACACCAGATGTAAGGGGGGTACTCTGATGGGGACATCAGATGTAAGGGGGAAGCTCTGATGGGGACACCTGATGTAAGGGGGGCTCTTGTGTGCACACCTGCTGTAGAAGATGGGGCTCTGGTGGGTACACCAGATGTAAGAGGGAGCTCTGGTGGGCACACCTGATGTAAGGGGGGACTTATATGGGGACACCAGATGTAAGGGGGCTACTCTGGGAACACCAGATGTAAGTAGGGACTCTGGTGGGGACAGCAGATGTAAGGGGGTATGCTGGTGTGAACACCCGACGTAAGGGGTGCACTCTGATGGGGACACCAGATGTAAAGGGGGGCTCAAATGGGGACACCAGATGTAAGGGGGGACACTGATAGGGACACCAGATGTATGGGGGTACTCTGATGGGGACACCAGATGTAAGGGGAGTACTCGGATGGGGACACCAGATGTAAGGGGGGACTCTGATGGGGACACCAGATGTAAGGGGGGAGGAAGAGGACAGGGAAGATTTCTACAAAATGCGGCAGCCTGTTCATCATGGTACATACTTCCTGATGACATATGCACATCATGGGACATACTTCATGACATACTTCTAAAAATCTAGATAGATAGATAAATAAAATTATCTATATTTGTAAATTATAAGGTAGGCCATGCAGTATGCAATTTTCTTTCTTTCAGCCACGGGTTGAAGCAAAAAAAATTGCATGATTCCCTCATCAACACAGTCAGTGTTGATGGGGGAATACCTCCCATAGCACTATTGTGTTCTGCTGGCGGGGAGCCTTGCCCACTGGCAGAATACAATGCGGGCTGCTATAACTGATAGCAGCACTTGCAAAAAACCTAACAGCCTGCCCATAGATGGATCGAAATCTGGTTGGTATTTGCGGAACGGGCAGAATTTGGAGCCGTCTGTGACCGGCTTAAACCATATACCTGTTAAAACTATTTTCTTGGAGTTTTTAGCATGCACAAAAGCAGATAAATCCCATTTACACACAAATAAATCTTGCCACACAGCTAGAAAATTAAATGAAGACCTTTTGCAATAATATTTTTTAAGTTGAATAGGATGGAAGATGTTGGTGATGATTAATGTCATATAATCATGTCTAACACTACATTTCTGGACATTTGAATATTAAACACAGCATATGTGGAATTAATGACAGAAGGATGCTCTGCTCAAATCATCTCCCTTTTAGCTTGAGATGGTAATATAGTTCTACTCTATACACTCCACAAGGTGACAAAAGGCAGCAGCACCTCAGATGCCCCAAATGTCTCTTTATTTATTACTCATATGCTCATTATTTCAGCATACTGTATACTTAAAGTGGAGTTCCACCCACTTTTACAACTCTTCAGCATCCCTCACTAAACTGTGCACTGTAAACAAATTGGATATTTTTTTTATTTTTTTTTCAGCACAGACTGTATATCTGCTGTATTCATTTTTCACTTCCTCCTCCCTGGCCGCAGCCCATCGCATCATTTCCTGTTTGCAATGCCTCCTGGGAAGGGGCAGCAACTTCCTCTCAAACTGCCGTTGCTATGGAAACCTGACCTGAAACCTATTACACTGCTTATGCTGCACTGAGCATGTACGAGATCTGCAAGGATGAGATCCAGGAAGAAATAGTCTGGCTTCAGATGCCCACACTTAAGATGGCCACGGCCTGCTGCAAGTTTATAAAATAACAAACTACTGCTAAAAACTAACAAAACAGACCTTAGTTTACAGACTAACTTTACTAGAATACATTAAGCTTGTGTATTATAGGGGTATTTTTATTTAAAAAGTATAATTTCGGCCGGAACACCGCTTTAACATCCTTAGTTGTTATTCAGTACTCTTATCTGACATTGTAGCTAAATAGGAATTTCAGGCATTTGAAGTGCTGTTACCTTATGTTACATTGGACAACATACTATTTGCGCAGCTTGATAGTGTTTTTTTCTTTCACAAAAAGTTTAGGTTTATGTAAAAAATTTGTAAATTAAGCCTAATGTGTGCGGTTATTTTTTTTTTTTTTACATTACCTTGAACTGCTAAATCAGTTTGCTAAATCAGTACTACCAGATATAAAACATTCAAAACAATGACATCTATCAATCACCCTGAACACCACTTCTAGCTACAGATCATCTGACTGCATAATTGGTCACAAACCTTGATCATCAAATGCATGCGTCAGTTCGTGTCCCATCACCACCCCAATACCCCCGAAATTTAGAGCCCTGAAGAAGAAGAGGAAACAAAAGCATGAGTAAGAGGAGACATGCACTAGAAATGCAAAAGAACAGCTTTGTGTGGTATTAGTGCTGTGGTTTAGATCTTAATGGCAATAAAGGTCAGTAGAATAGCGGTGAAAAAAAGCGAATTTAAAGATTAGACGCTGCTTTCTGATATAGAGTTACCATAAAAAGACATAGCAATTAAAGGATCAACATTTTAAATTGCCTTTATTTTTTTATGCCTGTTGCATCTGTTTCCACCTGAAACTTTTTTCAGATAAACAGAGGTTGGAACATGCATATCGTGAGTGGATCGTAGAGCGAATACCTGGTTTATAGAATGGAGCAGTTTTGATTAAAATTTAGATTTTTGGCAGGTTTAATTTCGTTTTCCCCCATGACTTTAGGTACTGCAAAAAACATCAGTGGTTGTTTTACACCTCTTCCAAGCATGCCACTAATTTGAACATAATATCTGCTGTTTGCTTTGATATCATTTACACTAAATACCTGTGTAAAAAATAAATTCTAATATTTGCTTAAGGGTTTCTAACATCTAAAATATCCCTAACAGTAAAAAAAGATCCTCAGTCCAAGGTAGAATTCAGTGTACAGTAGTAACTCTGGTCCAAATGAAAGTGTCTCTTTGGAAGTTGTATGCACCAGCTGTGATTGACATCCCCTGAACCCACAATGGGTGTTGCGGGAGACTGGGCATGTGCAGACAGGAAGTGTGCCTGCTGCAATACCCTTTTAATGAAAATGTGGTGACCCACAGTGATGATGGTAGAAAATTAAAGAGTAACATAGCTTTTTACCATGCACCAGAGGCATAAGCAGATGGGCCAAAATAGGTGAGGCTGAAGTTCTTTAATAAATTAAACCTAGCCCGTGAAAGAAGTTGATGTATACCCTTTTGGGACCCATGTCTTAAAGCTCTGCTGTGTTGCAGATATCCAGGAGTTGCATGTAACCAACACTTCAAGGTATGTCAAATACCTACTGGCACCTTTGCCACCCAGGATGTAGGAGCCAACAGGAGGAACCAAAGCATGTGGCAGGGTATACATCATCTTCTTTTACAGTCTTGGTTTAATTCAATTTGGTGCACTTACTAGCAGAGTCAATTTCACGTAACTTAGGTTAAGGCAACCAACACTTAACCTGACCCTTAAATTTCACCTTCTCCCCCATATTAAGTAAACCTGTAATGAGAGAAACATAGAGGCTGCCATTGCTGACTTATTCTGAAAACACTAGCAGCCTGACTGAAATACTGACCTTCTGGCTTCAATTCATTGCATTATTTACCTTAGACAATCATGCAGGTATGGACAATTTCTATAAAGTCCTTGATCTGTATTCTTGTTTCAGGTTGATGGCTTGAAGTATTGAAGCCAATGGGTCAACATAAACCCAGCTGAATGAAAACAACTGAGCCGATTTCCCCATCCACACATTCAAGATGGATGGGGAAATCTTCCCCACTGTGTCTTTGTATTCTGACAGTGGGACTCCCCCGCCGGCAGAATACACTGATCAGCGCTTGCGCTAATTGAATGCTGCTTTTCCTGCAGGACAGTTCTACTGAAGTTGTCAGTATCTTAAAATGCCACTGCTTCAGTTTTCTTAGGCAGCTGCAAGTATTGTACAACTCTGGGTGTGTGGAATACCTCCTTCCCTGTCACACACAGTGGTTCATATGTCTCTACAGGACATACAACCTGGTGGGAGGAACCACAACGTGTGATGGGGGAAACGGGTGAATTCCCCCATACAGTACCTGCAGAAAAGTGGCAGCATTTCACAGCCTAAGCCAACATAAAAGTACATATACTGTATTCTTCTTTTAGGAGGTATGGTTTTGGCAGCAGTTCAAACACAACAGTGGAAGACTCATGAGTAAGTGCTGCTTTGCGTGAAACACGTAAGACTCTTGCAGCTTCTTGTATGAACCTTAACCTGATGCAATAAAGAATATATGCTTTTGTTCCATCATCCACTATTATGTTTGGACTATTGCATGCAGTGATGATCTGGACAAACATCAGGCTACTTATTGTGGGCAAGGGCAGATCCACTTGGAGCGATACTGACACTTTACAAAATGATATGGGGCTTCAAGTGACTTTTTGCTGACAGGGTCACTGTAATCCAGAAAACCATAACCCTAATCCCCCAAATACCTGACTAACATGAGCCTAATTTGTAACAAAGAACTAATGTCTATAGTAGCATACTTACCTAATAATGCGCCTCAAGCAGCAGCACTAAAAACTGCTAGAGCACTGAAATGCCAGATTTATTGTATTCCAAGGTTCATAATCATTTATATTCATTTGATTCTCTTTTACATGCTTGCAGATCGAAATACATTTAATCTACTGTTTAGAGAATCAGGTATTTTTCTTCTATGATAATATGTTAAATATTATTGAAAATATTTTTAATACAGTATATGTATATTTAAAGCAGTGGCACTTAAATACCTGCGTAGTATTTGACAATAGGCATTATTTGGCTTGTAAATTCAACATACGTACTTTGGATGTGTGGGAGCATAGAATGGAGCCTGAAGTATGCCTGCTGGAAAGACTATTTCATTCTTATTTGGCAGGTAATAGGCATTGACAGTCTGGGGTGTCATACTCCATCTGCAAAAATATTGGAAACATAAATGCCTATTCTGTACATGACAGCTGTATAAACAATACATACAGGATAGTCAGATGTGGCAAGCAAGTTATATTTTGTTTGTTTCTGTGCTGGGAACTGGATAACATTATGCGGTTTCCCTGTGGTTGTGATTTCGAAAAAGATTCAGGGACCTTTTCGCTGCATTTGCCATAGGTACATAAGCCCATTAAAAAAAAATAGGCTGCTGTGCCCGTGCAAACACGGCCGCTGGGAAACCAGCAAAGTGTGAAACTAAAGCATGTGTAAATCAATCTGTCTGGAGAATCAAATCTTAAAGCATTCTTACTGTTCTCGGTTTGGTGGCTTCCTTAATTGTTCAGCCATTAGTTTGGCTGAAAAGTTATAGAAATTCAACATGTTCTGAAAGAAAGAGTCCTCAGCCACCTCAAACTGGTAGTAAAAAGACAGAAAAAAACCCAACATTACTGTCAATTCTATTATAAAATTCACATTTGAGTTTTTCCTATTTATCTAATATCTTCTTACCCCATCATACACCTCATCCAATTCTTTTGTGTCCAGAATGAAGTCAGGAAATCCAATCATGTCATATATGGCATCTGCCTAAAACATCAGACAAAGATTATCATTGCAGAGCCCTGCATAATTATACATGGATGTTGACATCAGTCTTCAGTTTTCCCAAGTTTCTCTTGTAATTAAAAAAAACCCAACTTTTCTATATCCTTTTATTTCCTAGTTAAATAAGTTTATTGAATTCAAGTGATGATTGGTGGTCAGCAAGTAGATTGATTAAATGTACACACATATGTGGTCCTTATACCTCATTCTTCTTGCAGCTAGTTATCATTTTATCAGAATCTGTGGACGTTTGTTCTCTCCAGATGTCATAAAATTGGCCACTGGCTAATATGAGGATAAAACATAATAAAGGACTGGGTCTTGTAGCCACTGAACTGGTGCCACACATTTACTATATTTCTCATCTATTAACTTCCCCCAGCCCCCTTTATTTCTTCAAACATATTGTTTTCTAATCCACCCCTGCCCCTCATTGTTAAAGCAAACTGCTACATACACAGATTAAATACTAATGCAGGACTTGTTTTTCTTGCCAACCAGGGCTGAATCTAGCTGGTCTGATGCAGGGATGCAGTAAAAAAATGTCAGGGGGCAAAGGATAGGAAGTCAACAGGGCAGTGTACATAAACAGGAATCAACAGGGCAGTGTACAGAAACAGGAATCAACAGGGCAGTGTACAGAAACAGGAATCAACAGGGCAGTGTACAGAAACAGGAATCAACAGGGCAGTGTACAGAAACAGGAATCAACAGGGCAGTGTACAGAAACAGGAATCAACAGGGCAGTGTACAGAAACAGGAATCAACAGGGCAGTGTACATAAACAGGAATCAACAGGGCAGTGTACAGAAACAGGAATCAACAGGGCAGTGTACAGAAACAGGAATCAACAGGGCAGTGTACATAAATAGGAATCAGCAGGGCAGTGTACAGAAACAGGAATCAATAGGGCAGTGTACAGGGGGTCAGCAGGGCAGAGGACAAGGTACAGCAGGGCAGAGGACAAGGGACAGCAGGGCAGTGTGTAGTGGGTCAGCAGGGCAGAGGATGGGAGGTCAGCATGTGAGTGTACAGTGTCAGTAGAGCAGAAAATAAGGGTCAGTAGGGCAGAAGACAGGGGTCAGTAGGGTGGAGAATAGGGGTCAGCAGAGCCAAGGACAGGGGTTAGCAAGGAGGAGGTCAGGGGTCAGTAGGGCAGAGGATTGGCAGTCAACAGGGGAGTGTACAGCGGGGTCAGCAGGGCAGAGGAGGTTTAATTTGTTTCTAAAGGAAAACTTAGCCTTTAAACAGTATAACCAATATGTAAACATTGACAACATTAGTAATACTGTCTTTACAATATTGGCTTTACAATTAAAAAGTCAAGACAGAATGACAAGATGTGGGCAAGACTAGAATTATGAAAGACATGAAGCACCCTGGGACAGAACAGAAAAGTTCTGTGCTTGGCCAGTAAGGGGTCTTATAGGGGGATTGAACAGAATCTGTGCTTGCTGTATACAATACACACATATACCACGGTCCTTGTAACAACAGAATACTAATTACTGTGTCACAACTGACAGTCTGACAGACACAAATAAACCTCAGGACAAAAGATAATTTATTTTTTTCTATTAACATTTCCACTACATATGTTTTTTGCACAGAAAAAGGATGTTTTTGTCTTATGCACCGACCAAATTTAGATCCATGTATGGACAGGCTGGTTGTACAGAAGAGGATCCAATGATCAACTTATGTACAACCAGCCTCTAGGAAAATTTCCACTTGATCAGTGACACTGGTTGTGGCCAGCAGCAGTGACCCATGTATTCTGAAGGAAGGGAAGTCTCCCCGCTGTCAGAACACAATACCTGAGTGGGAGTTGGAACGGAAAAAAAAATGAAACCCTTAAAGGGGGATTACACCCTAAAGTGGAAGTCCCGCTTTTCAGAACACTCCCCCCCTCCGGTGTCACATTTGGCACCTTTCAGGGGGGAGGGGGGTGCAGATACCTGTCTAAGACAGGTATCTGCACCCACTTCCGGGCATAAACTCCCACGGGAGTTTACGTCACTTCCTGTGCCGGCGCGCTGTCTGCCGGGACACACACGTGTCCCGGCAGACAGCGCTGAACAGTCTCATTGCGCCGCGCGACTCGCGCATGCGCAGTAGGGAATCGGGAAGTGAAGCCACTTCCTGATTCCCTCACCGAGAATGGCGCCGGCTACAGCAGAGAGCCGAGCGATCGATCGGCCTCTGCTGCCGACACCGCTGGACCCTGGAACAGGTAAGTGTCCATTTTTTAAAAGTCAGCAGCTGCAGTATTTGTAGCTGCTGGCTTTTAAAAAAAAAATTTTCAGTACAGTCCCGCTTTAAATCGATGGGTTTAGTTCCGCTTTAACTAACTGACATTCACAAATGCCTGGTTGTGGAACGATAACTGAAAGAATTAAATGCGAAGTAAAACACCTTCTCTTTAGCTGTTCTCTTTGTCTTCTCATCCATCCATGATAAACTTGCTAAAGTGAATTCAAAGGCTGTTCGGATTTCAGCAATCATCTGCTCTGCCTAAAAGTAATTGAATTGCAAATTATTGCTGCTCCTTGAACACCAATATACAATTATTTAAGGGGTTGCATCCAATCATGAGCACTTACAATTGTTTTACTGTTCTTATCAAATGTCGATTTAACAAACAGAGATCCCAGAGAAAATCCAAGAGTATCATCTGTATTGGATAAACAGGTCTGCCAGCGAGGGGTACAGGACTGCAATCAAGAGGAAGAAAATTAGCAAATGACAGTGCAATGCAGTGGAAACTGCATTTGCACTTTATAGTTAAGCACCTTATGCTTTCAGAAAGAAGGGCAAGCCCAGCTGGAAGAAACGAGGGGAAAATGACTTTGTAATAGTACCTTTTTGGCCCCATACAGTGACTCAAGCAGCTTATCCTGAGCTTTCTCAAAACGGGAATCCAGACTGGGAGACATCTTTTGGACCAGATTCCAAATCAAGTAATTGTTTAAGATCCTAAAAATTTAGAAAAGAGAGAAAACATAGATGGTAAGGATAAGGAGGAAGAAAGCACCAAAAATTATGTCTTATTTAGGAGTTATGGACTAATTTCTACAAACCGAAAACAGGACATTTAAAACCTTCAGTTGCCTACTGGCATATGTAAAAGCTCATATACAAGTCTATTGCGTGGTGTGCACATCCCATTCCAGTCAGAACAAGGGGCAAGCCAACAGGGCAAAAACAGGTAATGTGCAAAAAGCCAGGGTACCCACAAGCATGACATGATATTTGTTGATCTCTCTGTTTTCAGCTAGATCAGAAGATGATCCTATGCCTGTGAGCTATGGTTAATGTCTAGGGCAGGGGTCTCCAAACTATGGCCCTCCAGTTGTTCAGGAACTACAATTCCCATCATGCCTAGTCATGCTTGTGAATGTCAGAGTTTTATAATGCCTCATGGGATGTGTGGTTCCGCAACGGCTGGAGGGCCGTAGTTTGGAGATACCTGGTCTAGGGGAACAGCTTATTGGGTAGGTTACAAATCATGTCATGAATACATGGCTAAAAACATGACACTTATCTCTGGTCAGATGTCATGTTTGTCTGTCTGGCGGTTAATTTTGGTGTTAATTTCAGATGTGCATACTGTAGATGTCTAACTGCCTAACTGTAAGTCTATTGGCAGCTTTAAAGGCAAACCAGTCTAAAAAAGCCAAGTAATAATGACCTTTCCGTTCCACATAAATCTGACATACTGTAGTACATAGTAATGAAGATAGCAATAGCTACATTGCTTTACCACATACCACCTAGTGGACATCTACCTAAAATTACAACATAACACTTACAGTGCATCCGGAAAGTATTCACAGCTCTTCACTTTTTCCACATTTTGTTATGTTACAGCCTTATTCCAAAATGGATTAAATTCATTAATTTCCTCAAAATTCTACAAACAATACCCCATAATGACAACGTGAAAGAAGTTTGAAATCTTTGCTAAAATTTATTAAAAATAAAAAAAAAAAACGAAAAAATCACATGTCCATAAGTATTCACAGCCTTTGTCATGACACTCAAAATTGAGCTCAGGTGCATCCTGTTTCCAATGATCATCCAACAGTTAACAGTGCATGTCAGAGCACAATCCAAGCCATGAAGTCAAAGGATTTGTCTGTAGACCTCCGAGACAGGATTGTGTTGAGGCACAGATCTGTGGAAGGGTACAGAAACATTTCTGCAGCATTGAAGTGGAACCTGTGTGATGAGCACAGTGGCCTCCATCATCTGTAAATGGAAGAAGTTTGGAACCACCAGGACTCTTCCTAGAGCAGGCCGTCCAGCCAAGCTGAGTGATCAGGAGAGAAAGGCCTTAGTCAGGCGGGGGACCAAAAACGTTATGGTCACTCTGACAGAGCTACAGCTTTTCTCTGTGGAGACAGGAGAACCTTCCAGAAGAACAACCATCGCTGCAGCACTCCACCAATCAGGCCTGTATGGTAGAGTGGTCAGACAGAAGCCACTGCTTAGTAAAAGGCACATGACAGCCAAAGGCACCTGAAGGACTTTCAGGCCATGAGAAACAAAATCCTCTGGTCTTTTGAAACAAAGATTGAACTCTTTGGCCTAAATGACAAGCGGCATGTCTGGAGGAAACCAGGCACAGCTCATCACCTGGCCAATATCATCCCTACAGTGAAGCATGGGGGTGGCAGCATCATGTTGTGGGGATATTTTTCAGTGGCAGGAACTGGGAGACTAGTCAGAATGGAGGGAAAGATGAATGCAGCAATGTATAGAGACATCCTTGATAAAAACCTGCTCCAGAGTCCTCAGACTGGGGCAAAGGTTCATCTTCCAACAGGACAACGACCCTAAGCACACAGCCAAGATAACAAAGGAGTGACTACAGGACAACTCTGTAAATGTCCTTACGTGGCCCAGCCATAGCCCAGACTTGAACCCGATTGAACATCTCTGGAGAGATCTGAAAATGGCTGTGCACCGATGCTCCCCATCCAACCTGAGAGGTCCTGCAAAGAAGAATGGGAGAAACTGCCCAAAAATAGGGGTGCCAAGCTTGTAGCATCATACTCAAAAAGACTTCATGCTGTAATTGGTGCCAAAGGTGCTTCAACAAAGTATTGAGCAAAGTTTGTGAATACTTACTGTGTGTACATGTGATTTTTTTTTTTATTTTTTTTTATTTTAATAAATTTGTAAAGATTTCAAACAAAATTCTTTCACGTTGTCATTATGGGTATTGTTTGTAGATTTTTGGGGAAAATAATGAATTTAATCCATTTTGGAATAAGGCTGTAACATAAAAAAATTTGGAAAAAGTGAAGCGCTGTGAATACTTTCCGGATGTACTGTATGTGCATAGAAATCAAGTATGTATGGAGTGGCAGTTCCTTTGGCATAATGCATTAACCCTTTAAAGTCTGCTGTATACCTAAATGTATGTCTTGCCAACCCGACTCATGACACTGGGAGGGAACTCCTGCTGCCATGGAGTCCGTCAGGAAAGGAAAACTACAGTAAGTATTTGATAGGGAATCAGTTTTAAGTTTTCCTGACAGATTCCATGGCAGCATACGTTTGGGAACAAACTAGCCCAAAAAAACCAAGGGTGGGATGCTGAAAAAAATAGGGTTTCAATCATAACACTTAGCCAACAGAAACCTTATTAATAGATATTAACAGTATAAGGAAGTTAGCTACACCCCCCAATGAGCCAAAAGAGTCTTAATGGAAGACATGTCATCCCCCTACAAATATTCCTGGTGCCCTTTCACATGGAGCCTACACACTCCTGGTTGAGTGTGTTGTCACTGCTTCTGTAGGAACCAAACCCTTAGATCTATAAACCTCTTGGCTAGCCGGAACGACCCATCAAGCAATAAATCTGGATGATATCTTCGTCCCGCTGGTTCTGCTAGATAGAGTGACAATAATGTCCTAAAACTCTAAACAAAGCTGTAGCTTTAGAGAATGCTCAAAGTATCCCAATATCCATGGCATGGAATCAGTAATCCTTATGCCGCGTACACACGTGCGGACTTTTCCCGGCGCTGGACTTTCCAGCTGGGTCCGCTGGACTAAAAAGCGAACGGACTTGACCACACACGATCACGCAAAAAGTCCGGCGGTTCACGCAATGACGTACAGCACGTACGACGGGACTAGAAAAAGAAAAATACTAGAAAAATACTTGCTACTTAGCATGCGTCCCTTTTGGTCCGCCGGACCATACTACACACGGCCGGATTGTCCGCCGGACTGCCAAGTCCAGCGGATAATTTTAAAACAAAACTTAAAACTTTAGTCCGCCGGACTTTGGACAAAAAAAGTCCGCCGGATGCCAAAGCCACCTCTGATTTCAACCTAGCATGGATACTACCCATACTAGGCAGAATGCCAACAAGGATCCCTCAGGAGAGTCCACAACCAAGAAATTGTCAAAGAGCTCCACTGCTGGGGAGGATTTGCTTACTAGTCTTTTTTCAGATTGTGCAATCCTATACATATATTATGGGTACCTGGTTGCTCCTTTTCTGATAGGAGGGTACAGCTTTGGTCTTGAAAGCTTAGACTCTTTAAAAAATGCACTATTGGTTTCAAATATTTCCAAAAATGTTTAATTAGTTACAGTAGTTTCATTATTAAATCTTACCACATCATTACACTACATTTTATAATAGTCTATACTGGGCCATGCTATTGAACTCATTATACCACACTAAATCAGTGTATTTTGGAAATTAAACCTCTGGTATGTTCAGCACAGAGGATCCTAGTGCAGAGAGATAAATATTCAAACAGTGAGTTTAATTTACAGAAGGGGGGATTCATATTAGGGTTACAGGTAAGGTGAATGTGATAATGAGTGTGAGGGTTACAAGGGATGTTAATGTAAAGGCTAATGTCAGGCTTACAGGACGGTTTAGTGTGATGGCTAGTATTAAAGCTTCAGAGAGGTCTAATGTAATAATACATGTAAGACGAGTACAGGGGGTGGTGTGAGAGGATCACTCTCAGCTCCAGTGCACATCACCTGGCACTAAAAGCTATTGAGGGACATTCATCAAGCAACTTAGCGACATCAGATGCAAATCAGGCTGCCTCCCATTTATGCAAAAGTTTGATTGTATATTTGCAACCCCTGACCCATGTCCCTGTAATCCTGGGCAGCCAACTGTCAGATCTGTATTTATATCCCCTCCCCAATCGCCTGTGCCATCCTCCTTGACTTTTCCATGAAGATCAATAATACAACTCAGTCCCTTGCCTCATACCAGGGTACTAGGTGTAATCCTAGACTCTGACCTGTACTTTCTGCACCAAATCTAATCACTGTCAAAAGCTTATAGACTTCACCTTCATACCATCTCTAAATGCACCCTTTTTAACTAATGCAACCACCATGCTACTCATTTTTTATCTTGTTATCTCTCACCCTGACTATTGCAACCCCTTTCTCTTAGGCCTACCTCCATGCAGGCTATCCTCCCTCAGTTCACCATGAATGCATGCTCCTGCCAGACTCATTTACCAACCACTCAGTGTCTTCCAAACCTCTGTGCCAATCCTTCCACTGGCTTCCGAATGCCCAGCAAATTCAAAATACTCTGCCCTGAGCTACATCTCCAATCTTGTCTCCAAATATCACCCAAACCATCCTCTCTGCTCTCCAGTCTCCTCGTCCCATGTGTGTCTCCAGGACTTCTCCAGAGGTTCTCCCATCTTCTGGAACTCACTACCTCAATCTGTTTGACTATCTCCTACTCTAACCACCTTCACGCGATCCTTGAAAAATCATCTCTTCAGGGAAGTCTATCTTGCCTCCACCTAACAACTGAACTTTTATTCTGCCATCAGCTCACCCTCACAGTTTTTACCTTTCGTACCACTTGCCCCACCCTGTTAGATTGTACGCTCTTATGAGTAGGGGCATCTTAACTCTCTTGTATTTTATTGTATTGTAACTGTAGTGTGTCCCTTTATACTGTTAAGTTCTGCACAAACATTTGGCTATATATACATAATAATATTGATGATTTGGAAAGGTATGTGATTTCCCCTGTAGATGGGACAGATTTTCCACTTTTTACAAAAGCACACATAGGAAGTTGTCAGGGCCAGGTTTCATTTGGGGCAGTGCCACTTTAGAGCAGCTGAGGGAGGAAATTATGAATCAAGCTGTAACCTTGAAATAAATATGACTCAAAAATCTGTCTCACTGCTCCTTTTTAACATTGGCTTGCTGAGTGAAATACCGTTATTGATAAATGTCCCCCACTGTATCTTTTCATGACCACTTCTGTATGCATACAAATTGCATCTATATTCTTGGTGTATTTATCATTATTTTTATTTTTTTTAATGATGAAACTGCTATTGTATTTTTTCTACTCTTGCACACTGGGGATCATTAGCACACTCGGTTGAATGTGGACTTCTTTCTGTGTTTCTCTAGCCCTAAAGGGGCTTATTCTAGACAACCTGCTCGCAATTTTCTGATCTTTGCTTTGGCTAACTGGATTCATTGCTGGCGAAATGTACTATTGTCCATTAACAGGTAATGGAAGGGGAAAAGGCGATGAAAGCACAAAGGAGTGGCCATGAAAAGGGCTCCAAAAAGGAACAAACTGCGGTATCTTTTAGAAAAAATTCAAGTTTAGTGAAAAATTGTTAATCACAAAATATATAAAAATTCAGCATACCTTCACCACACATAAATTAAAACCCAGTATGACAACATTGTCACATACCGAAAAACAGACAACCCGGGCTCACATGCATACTCCCACGCACACACTGATAAGGGCAGCGAAGAGTGGAAACTGGGGGGTGGTTGATGGTAACCCCCCCTGTGATGGCTGATACTCCTCAAATTAGGGACTAAAGGGGAAGTACTGAGCTGGGGGCGATTAACAGGTAAGCCTGTCACACCCAACTCTTTCAACGCTCAGCTGCTAATGTTGATATTACGCAAAAGAACATAAAGTTATCAGCAGAATAGAGAAATACTAACACTTATACAGGTATGATATGAACTTTGGAAGATAATTTATTAGAATAAAGAAATAAAGAATATGTCTTACACTGGGTCTGTGCTGTTCACAAGGTCTGACACTTGTTGTAGATATTCCTTGCCATATACTACCACAGGCTCTGTGTCATTGATCTCCAAGGGTGACAGTGCAAAATTTAAATAATCCAACCAATCAAATATAGGTGCAAGATTCTGCAAAAAACAAAAGCAATACATGAAAGTGTACATTACAAGTAATGTGTAGAGTTTCTACTAGTATCCATCTACAAGTAAGACCTCATTTACACAGTAGCCCGTACTTCGTGGGTCGTCAGGTGCTGCATGCAGGCAGTCCATGTAAGTGCACACTGTCTGTGCTCAGGTCCGCTCACTTGCACATGCATGCTTGTCACATTGGTACAAACAACTGTGTGGTGCAGCCGCTGCATCTCCATTCACTTGCATGGGAGTCCAGCATACAGCACCTGGCAGCTTATTCGCTGTGCAGGGGCTTCAGCACCCATGTGAATGAGGCCAAAAGACTTCTGACCACCTAGAATTCAGCTATTTAATTTTTGTAGTTTTTTTTTTTAATCAGAAAAGTTTTTATTGTGTCTTAGAAAACAAATATACAGTACAAATGCATATAGATTTTTGTAGTTTTAACATAAAATATTTATCCCTTCTCTTTGACAATGTTGCTCTGAGATACTGTACTGGGGTTAATTTACTAAATGCAAATAGACAGTTGCACCCTGCAAGAGCAGTTGCTCCAGAGCTTAGTAAATAAGTAGAAGTTCTACTGACTTCCATCATCCAATCATGTGCAGGCAAAAATGTTGTTTTTTTTATTTTCCTTGCACGTGATTGGTATTCTTTGCAAAGTGAAGCTTTACCTCATTTACTAAACTCTGTAGCAACTGCATTTGGAGAGGGCAACTGCACTTTGCAAAGTGCATAGCTTATTTTCCTTTAGTAAATAACCCCACAGTATTTACAGCATAAGTCTGTGGTCACCTGTAGCTCGGCCACATTCATGCGGTTGTAGATTTTTTCCTCATCCCGACGCTCATCTTGAGGAACTGTGAGATTAGCCAGCTGGGTCTCAAGTTCCACAATCTGCGCCATCTGGTCTTCAACAGAACCTATGGCACCCCCAAGCAGTAAGCCCATGTCCACCATATATTGCTGGTATGCAGCTAACACCTGTGAACAAAGAGAGGAGAAAGTGGCACACACAGAGATTAAAGGGGTACTTTAGTACAGATACAGTCAAAAATGTTTTATTACACTCAATTTTTAATAGAAGTTTCTGATAATAATTATAAATCAGTCACTGGCATCTGCAAAGATTTGCTATTAACTGCAAAAATGTCCAACAACAATGCATTGTAATGCTTAGTTACCAAGCTACCTGACACTACAATTATTACAGGCAGGCAAATGTTGATCCTAAGGCCCCTTTCACACTGGGGCGGGGAGCCGCGGTGACGGTAAAGCAGCGCTATATTTAGCGCTGCTTTACCGTCGTTTTGCTTTATCGGCTCTTTGCGGTGGTATTGCCGCAGTATTACCGCGGTTTCCCATTCAAATCAATGGGAAGGAGCGGTATAGGAGCTCCAAAGATGCTGCTAGCAGGACTTTTTTGACCGTCCTGCTAGCGCACCGCTCCAGTGTAAAAGCCCGCCGGCTTTCACACTGGAGTTAAAGGGGCCGGATTTTTTCAGGGGGTGTACAGGCGCTATTTTTAGCGCTGTACCGCCTGAAAAACGCCCCAGTGTGAAAGGGGCCTTTAAAAGAAAGCTTTAAAGCTGATGTCACAAGAGGGATCCTTTTACTAGAGACAACTCGCCAGTGACGAGATCACTAACTTACCATCAACCTGTTTCTATGGAGTTGCTACCTCGCTAGCATAAAAAGTGAGATGTCATGCCCTCACTGCTTTCGTACTAGCAAGGTACATAGGGCAGCATTCCGCGTCATCAAGGAAGTGATCCTATAGAGGCAAGTAGAAGTTTTTACCAGGCAATTCTGCAGGTGACAACAGATCAAATTGCCCATATGAAATCAACTAAAAACTTCCTTACCCCTAAGTAAGTAAAGCTTGTTTGAACAAAAAAACCCTTACAGATTTCTGCTTGCACACAAGCAATGTGGATGTAGGGATCTTCCTTGCTGCGATATTGTATTCTGACAGCGGGGACTCCCCCTCTGTCAGAATACACTGATCAGTGCTGCTGACATTGGCTGCAGCAGTCGATCGAATGCTGGTTTTCCAGCAGGACCATTCAACAGACAATGCTGTAACAATTGGCTTCTGTTGAACAGAGAGGAGTACACATGAATTGAAATTCACTTGGTTCCTGCTGAACCAGCTGAATATTGATACGTGTATACCAAGTCTACCCAGTCTACAACATAATAAAAAATACAAAAACCATTGTTGGGAATGTAAAAAATAATGTTAAATGTACTATTTTTTGCCTCTCTCTGGAGAAAATTAAGACATATTTCTATGACTGTAATGTTTTTTTTAACATATAGGCTGGCCTACCAATTTCTTTTTTAAACTTAAAGTATGCTACGTTGCATCATTAGAAAGCACATAACTGAGTTCACACAATGGGGTTGCTTTACTATAAAAAAAGGCCTAGTGGATAAACTGAGACAGAGTTTACGTTGAATACTGAATCATGCAAAAATGGGGAAATTAAAAAAAAGATTTGTTTCTTGTCACATGATTGGGTGATTGAAGTGAACACCGCTTTAAAGGAGTTGTAAACCCTTATATATACTGTACCTAGTAAAGTTACTGGCCTCAGGTGATACACAAAGGTGAAACAAATCCTCCTACATAAATTGTACCTGTTTAGCTACAGCAGGCATGTCCAAAGTCCGGCCCGCAGGCCAATTGTGGCCTGCGTTCCGGTGTTAAACGGCCCCACTGGTAATTTGGCTATATATATCTTTTGTGGCCCCTAACAAATCTCTGAGCGCCACGGGGGCCAGAAAATATATATACCCGTATTTATGTTTATATATGTGCCTCAGAGGGTACAGGGAGGGGGCGGGACGAACGCAGACAGAATACATACAGTGAGAATTTCCTGTTTACACAGTGGCCTCTGTAATAGGAAGTCCCTTCTCCTGGGCTGCCATTGGACGACTGTTCTGTCAATCATAGGAGGCGGGACTTTGTATTAACCGGTTCCCGACCGGCGCACGACGATGTACGTCGGCAGAATGGCACGGACAGGCATAAGGGGGAACAGGTACGTCCCTTTAAAAATGCCGCCGTGCCATCGCGTGCACGCCGCCGGCGGCGCACGTGCCGGTCGGGACACCCGTGAGTCCGGTCGCGGGTCCCGCGGACTCGATCGCCACGGGGATACCCACGATCGTCTCACGGGAAGGCTGAACGGGGAGATATGTAAGTAAACAGCATCTCCCCGTTCTGCCTAGCAACAAGTGACACTGATCTCTGCTCAGCACAGAGCACAGATCAGTGTTCACTAACACACAGCCACGCCCCCCACAGTTAGTAACACGCCCCTAGGATACACTTAACCCCTACACTGCCACCCTCTGGTTAACCTCTTCACTGCCAGTGTCATTTACACAGGAATCAGTGCATTTATATAGCACTGATTGCTGTATAAATGACAATGGTCCCAAAATGTGTCAAAAATGTCCGATGTGTCCGCCATAATGTTGCAGTCACAATAAAAATCGCTGATCGCCGCCATTACTAGTAAAAAAAAAAAATATTAATAAAAATGCCATAAAACTATCCCCTATTTTGTAAACGCTATAACTTTTGCGCAAACTAATCAATAATCGCTTATTGCAATTTTTTTTACCAAAAATATGTAGAAGAATACGTATCGGCCTAAACTGAGGAAAATACATTTTTTTCAATTTATTTTTGGGGGATATTTATTATAGCAAAAAGTAAAAAATAATGTGTTTTTTTCAAAATTGTCGCTCTTTTTTTGTTTATAGCGCAAAAAAATAAAAACCGCAGAGGTGATAAAATACCATCAAAAGAAAGCTCTATTTGTGGGAAAAAATGGACGTCAATTTTGTTTGGGAGCCATGTCGCACGACCACGCAATTGTCAGTTCCCTATGGCTTTCCCCGTGAGGGGGGGCGGCCCGCCCCCCTCTGACGTCATGGGGAAAGCCATAGGGAAGTCCCCATGGCGTCCCCGTGCGTCAGAGGGGGCGGGGTCACCAGGTGGCCCTGCCCTCCGTTATAAAAGAGCTGTCAGATGGAGCGAAGCCTTACACAGCGGGAGCCTCCCACTGCGAAGAGCGGCCCGACACAGAAGAAAAGACGCCGACGCCGTGGAAGAAGATGCCGGACGAGAAGACAAGAGCAAGAAGCGGATCGGAGGAAGAAGAAAAATGGAAGAAGATGGAAGAAGAAGATGAAGAAACCGAAGGATGAAGAAAGGAAGAAGATCAGAAGAAAGAAGATGAAAGAAGATTTTAATAAAGGAATTGTCAAAGACCGTCTCCTGTCATTTTTAACATTTTTGTCACTTTTTTGGTGAAATGGTAGGGGTACTTTTGTACCCCCTTACCATTTCACACAGGAGGGGGCGGGATCTAGGGGTCCCCTTGTTAAAGTGGGCTTCCAGATTCCGATAAGCCCCCCGCCCGCAGACCCCCACAACCAATGGCCAGGGTTGTGGGGAAGAGGCCCTTGTCCCCATCAACATGGGGACATGGTGCTTTGAGGGGGTCACAGACCCCCAAAGCATCCTCCCAATGTTGAGGGCATGTGGCCTGGTACGGTTTAGGAGGGGGGGCGCTCTTGTCCCCCCCTCTTTTCCTGCGGCCTGCCAGGTTGCGTGTTAGGATAAGGGTCTGGTATGGATTTTGAGGGGGACCCCACGCCATTTTTTTTTTTGGCCGGGGTTCCCCTTAAAATCCATCCCAGACCTGAAGGGTCTGGGATGGATATTTAGGGGGACCCCCGTGTCATTTTTTTTTAATTTGAAGCGGGGTTCCCCTTAATATCCATAGCAGACCTGAAGGGCCTGGTAATTGAATTTGGGGGAACCCCCACGCTTTTTTTTTTTTTTTTTATCAATGACTTTTTTTTTATCAATGACTTTCAATGAATGACTGTTCTCTGTATTACGGGAGCCGGCAATTCATTAGCCGCGAGTGATTTTAAATAGCCTTTTTTCCTGCAAAAATGACACTTTGTGCAGGGACAATTCTAAGCACGGGAAACATGCGCCCCTTCACAGGCATACTATACACACCCCCAGGTACGAAATTTAAAGGAATATTACACTTTTATTGTTTTACTTTAAGAATTATTAAAATCACTGCTCCTGAAAAAACGTCCGTTTTAAAAAAAAAAAATTTGCATTGATACATGTCCCCTGGGGCAGGACCCAGGTCCCCAAACACTTTTTATGACAATAACTTGCATATAGGCTTTTAAAATTAGCACTTGAGATTTCTCCCATAGACTTTTACAGGGTGCTCGCGGCTTTTCGAATTTGTCACGAACACCCCAATTTGTTCGGGTCCGCTGGTCCCACGGCCGTGGTCACAGAGCTCCCGACCGGGTCGCGAGCGCGCTGCTGGCGGCGCGCGACCCACGACTGGCTCTTAAAGGGCCACGTACCTGTATGTGGTTTTGCCTAGCCGTGCCATTCTGCCGACGTACATCGGCGTGAGGCGGTCGGGAAGCGGTTAAAGTTAAAATAATTTTTTTTTTTTTGCTAGAAAATTACTTCTAACCCCAAAACATTATATATATATATTTTTTAGACAGTAAAATGCCAGTGGTTGCAATACTTTATGTCACTCCGTATTTGCACAGCGGTCTTACAAACGCATTTTTTTTTCAAAAAATACACTTTTTAAATAAAAAAAATAAGAAAACAGTAAAGTTAGCCCAATTTTATATTGTGAAAGATAATGTTACGCTGAGTAAGTTGATACCCAACATGTCATGCTTCAAAATTGCGCCCACTTGTGGAATGGCGACAAACTTTGACATTTAAAAATCTTCATAGGCGAAGTTGAAAAATGTCTACAGGTTACCAGTTTTGAGTTACAGAGGTGGTCTTTTGCTAGAATTATTGCTCTCGCTATAATGATCGCGCCGTTTCCTCGCCCATTCCAGAAGGCGTCGGTCTGAATAGAGCAAGATATGACCCCAGTGGACCTGCGGGCCCCCCTATGGGGTCATAGACACGACTATGCCCACTTACCCGCTCCCTCACCCCTAACGATTGCCTCTCTCAAACTTTGGTACTATAGGGGGGTTATGCACCATCCTATATTCTGACCCGTCACCGCTGACCTCTCTGTTTGACAATCCAATGTTTCCTCAGGGTGTGGGAGCGACGACCCTGGCGACGACTCAAACGCTCTGATTGGCCCCAAGCACATTCTTTTGTACATCCTCTGAGAGGGTTGCTGGTTATACCGGCAGGATCTTGCGATTGGCTCACTGCCCTACATATAGCTACATTTACCAAATATCTACACTCTTCCAAATTCACTTCTCCTACTCTAAATATGAGGACCTATGTTCCCTACCTGAAACACCTAGACACCTCCTTTCATCCCTATATGGCCTATTACAAGCCCTAACACACGATCACCTGCCACCTTACACCAGGATGTGGTCTGCGGACTTGGGCGAGGACATCTCCAGACCGGATTGGCAGACCTCGTTTCACTTTACTCATAAATCAACTGTATCCTGAAAAGAATTATAAGATTCTGTCTATTGTGTAGAGTTCTGTCAACTCTACACAAAATTTTCCCAACTACCCCAGCCTCCTGTTGGCGATGCAACTCCTCTACTGGGACATATCTACACGTCTGGTGGGAATGTGAGAGGATCCGCCCTTTCTGGGCTCAGGTATTTAAATGTTACAATAAACTCTATAATGAAATGTTACCGACCTCCCCAAAGATTGCTCTCCTCTCCATACTCCCCGGGTCCATAACAACACAGAAGCGGAACCTTTTACGTTTTTTTATGTCCTCAGTAAGACAGCTTATCCCAGACTATTGGAAGATTGCCACCACTCCTCCATTGTCACGCTGGGTTTCGATCATGAATCATAATATGAGAATGGAGGAGATGCTGGCACTCGACAATGACACGTGCGATAAGTACGTGTTACTGTGGTCTATCTGGCTCCGCTTCTCCACTTCAGACACCCTCATGAACCTGCTCCCGAACTCGCAGGGAATATCCCCACGAGATTTCTACCCCTGAAATGCACTGGCTCACAAGTATTCTAACCTGCCAACTTCCACCCAGATATCTACTCCCACAAGAGAATGTTTCCCCAGCAGCTCTCTCGCTCCTCTCTGACTTTCACCCTTTCTTATCTCCCCCTTTCTCCTTTCCTTTTTCATCCCCTTCCTTCTTTTCCTATCCTTCCCCTCGATATGGTTTTTCTTTTTTCCCTTTTATTTTAAAAATGATATATGTTAATTTCTATTATGAACATCAAGGCTTATTAACCAAAACTTTCCTCTGTACCAGAGGATGGTCTTCCATACTAGCGTAACATTACTAGAGAGCAGTACTCCCAATGCCTACTATGACTGTACTTGGAATGTGTTTTTTCCAGATGTTCATCGTGTTTTCTGTAAAATTTTCAATAAAAATATTTTGAACACTAATGATCGCGCAGATTAGTCACATGTGTGGTTTAAACATCTTTAACATATGCGGAGGTGCAACTTAAATATGCGTTCGCTTCTGCATGCGAGCACAGTGGTACGGGGGCGCTTTAAATAAATGTCTTGTTTATTTTACTTTTTATTTTACACTGTCCCTTTAAAAAGAAAAAAAATTTGGATCACGTTTATTCCTATTACAAGGAATGTAAACATCCCTTGTAATAGAAGAAAAGCATGACAGGATCTCTTTAATGTGAGATCTGGGGTCAAAAAGTCCTCAGATCTCACATTTACACTTAAATGCCACCAACATTTTTTTGTAAAAGTATTTTTTTTCCAATAAAAAAAAATTCTCCTTTAAGACCATTGGGCGGAAGTGACATTTGGTATGGAGTCGAGTGGGGGCCATCATCCCCTCACTTCAGAAAAGGACAAGATCTTCTTCACCGCTACCGACAGCTCCAGTAAGCGGAGGAGATGACCGAGACTCCAGTATTTTTTTAAAACGGCGGGCGGTCCGTTTTCGGATAAAAGTGGTCTCTGTGGTGGATTTGCCACAACATCACTTTTTATCTGCGACGGGAGAGGTGCTCAACCCCCCTCCCACCGCTGATAAAAGTGATGTTGTGGCAAATCCACCGCAGAGACCACTTTTATACGAAAGCAGACCGCCCGCCGTTTTAAAAAAATACTGGGGGTTATGGCAGTTATCTTCTGCCATAACCACGGTATTTAACGTCAAAGGACCGACGTATAACGGCAGACAGTCTGGAAGTGGTTAAAAAGTATCCTGTTTTATTTTATTGCTTCCTTTGTTTGAAATACCTGGTGTTCCTGCCAGTCTCCCTGATTTCCTTTTTAAAACTGACTACGCTAGGCATGACATCACATCTGTCCCAGTGTGGTCAGTTTTCTGCCTGTACTGGGTACACAACCTGCCTGTCCTCTAAGATCACATTCATACTGACATGCCCACATTCATTAGGAAGATCAATGTACCGCTGTTTCTCCACCCCTAGCTCTCTAAGCCCCTTATGCATCTGAGAACAGAGGTGATCTGTGACCACTTATAAAAAAAGAAAAGAAAAGGTATTTATAATGTGTCTGTATATATATATATATATATATATATATTATATATATATACACACACAGACACATTATAAATACCTTTTAGAATGGCTTCCTAGGTTTTTAACTTTTAGGTTCATTAAACTTTCGTAACAATTATGAATGTTCGTTATGATGAATTTATCATTATGAGGGGCTCCCACCATCTCTGCGCTGTGCTGACTTCGTTAGGAATTTGGATCAGAAATTCGTAAACTAAATTTCGTATTTTGTACAGAATTCGGAAGCATAGCAATTCGTATTTCGGATCCTCCCGAATGTACGAATTTACGGAATTTTCGATTTGTACGAAACGAATTGCACATGTCTAGTTCCTGCAGCTGGACCTTCAAGTCTCAGTGTGCAGCCACTCTACTTACCCCTCCTGTCTTCTTCTCCAATCATAGAGCACTTTGTATTATGTGAACCTATTCAAAAAATACAAAGCCTTCTGTGAACGGATGGCAGAAGGGAGGGGCAGGCAGAGCGTCTGCTCTATGAGAAAGCAGCATCTCTCTTGTCAGAGCGCCAAGAATATAGTGATAGTTTTAATACCGGCACTCAGTAAAACTGTCAGGTGTAAATAAGAGATAAGTCCATGAGATGGCATGTGCCTCAATGGACTTAACCCAAAGAAGGCCAGCTCATTTTAGAAAGTGTCTGAATTCCTGGAGTTCAGCTTTAAAACCCAACTTTGAAATTATCCCTTGCAGTGGGGCTGTGCCAACACTGCAATGGTTAACTGTTTGTTTTGTCTAGGGGAGCGTAGACGATCTTTTACTTACCTGATCCTCTGCTCCCTGGCAGATAACGCTCCCCAGCATTCCGGTGGTGAATTGTCCCTTGGCTTCATCATGTTCAGTGCAGGGCTAAGTATCGTATGCATTGGTTTTGATGATGTCAGGACCTTAGACTGCTGGAGCCTGGGAGGAGAAGATGCTGAAGTCCAGCCTGGTGTAGCAGCACAACGGAGTGAGGAATCAGGTAAGTACATTTTCTTTTCTGTGACCTAAACAAGCAATAAACCCTTGCGGTGCAGGCACAGCCCCACTGCAAGGGATCATTTTAAGGCTTCCCAGAGCTGGGCTTTAACAATCCTACTCTTTCATATTGTTGTTATTTCTAGATAAACCACTAGAGACAATATAGATTAACAATCTCTGTTGAGATTAGATATCAAACAAAGCAACAACATGTTTTCAATCAGTTGTTTTATGTGATAGCCATACACATGGCAATTTTTAAGCAACTGTTAACCAGCTTTTGATTGCCAAAATGATTGCTGTGACTCAAAGAACAAAAGCTGCCCAGCATTAATGTATTTGATTGACCCTCAATCAATTGAACAGGTTGCAATAGACTTAATACAAGGAAATAATAACTACGATAAAGAAAAAAATCGATCATGGTAGAAAACAACTAAAATTTCTACTGCATTTGATTTTGGTTTCTTCAACTTGATTGCTCAGCAGCAAGGTACAGCATATTTAGTTATAGACAATGCACCCTTTGAATTAGGGTGCCATCAAAAGTAAAGTAAATGAAAGAGTTACTAAACCCAGGACCCTGCATTCACTATATCTGGTCTCCCACAGTACACAGAACATCGAAATACAATTATTTCAGAAATATAAACTGCTAAATACCTTTTCTCACCAGCAGTTAGAGCAGTCTTGTCACTTCTATCAGTGTATGGTTAAAGCTTGCAGGAGGAGTTTTTATTCTCCTACGATTGTCCAATGAGAATGCACTGTCTGGACAGTGCTAATTGGCCCTATGCTGATCACATGCACTCTCCCAAGGAAAAAACTCTCTAGCAATACACACCAAACTGAGCATGTGCAGCCTGTCCCCTGGCTCTGTAAATATCAGGTATTTTTTGGAGACTGAAAAGAGATGATCAGAGGAGACTGGATCGAACAGCCTTTTTACACAATGCAGACGATTAAAGTGGTTGTAAACCCTTACAAACCACTTGGACTTACAGGTAAGCCTAGATTACCTGTAGGTCAAAGAAATATCTCATAAACCTACACGGTTTAGGAGATATTTGCCAAAATACAGGCGTATTTGCCAAAATACAGACGTACTAAGAAGGCCGCTCTCAACGGCGATATGCCGCGAGTGGCGGCTCCCGTGCACATGCGCAAGAGTGACGTCATCGCAGCGCCGCCGAATGACAGCGACGGAGCCGCGAGACCCACCAAGAAGATGGAGGCTCCGACCACAAGGGGAAAGCAGTGATTTTGCTGGCTCCTGTGTCAGGTAAGTGACACATAATGGACTACTATGTGATGCATAGTAGTCCATTATGCTTTACCTTTGCAGGGAAACAAAGAGGAAGTAAACCCATTAGGGTTTACTTCTTCTTTAACCCCTTAGGTTCCACAGTGAGTATAACAAGCATGCTATACTGCATATACTTTACAGACTGATTTTACTGCTGTGGGTTTAGTAACACTTTAAGTTTATGTAAAATAACAAAACAAGCATGGTACAAACAACACTGTTTATTAAGACATAGCAGCCATAACAATTTAACTACAGATTTATAATTTCAGACTGGGCCAAGTTTGAAATCGTGACTTAAATTGCCCTAGAACATGTAACAAAGGTTTTATGATAAACCAATCTAATCCAGTCCATGTATAAGCAGACCTATTCAGGGTTTTAAAGATACATATCCAGCAATAGAAGACACTAGGCAATTTGTTTTGTTCCAAATTCGTTTTTAAAGAACTTCGACAAACTGAATTAACGAAAATCCGTTTAACAAACTTTTCCGAATATTGGTAAATTTGAATATTTGAAAATTAGAAAAAATTCAGAAATTCCGCAACAAACGGAAATAAAAAAAAAAACGGAAATTCGGAATTTGAAAAAAAAAAGAAATTATAAATAAATCAGAAATTCAAAAACCCGAAAATTCGAAAATCTGAAATAATAACTAACTAATAAAAAACATAACTATTACTAGCTTTTAAATTATAGGTATTGGAATTTCCTTTCAAATTTGGCTGTTGGTGAACGTAATGAATACGAATTTATCCAAAGTTATGAATTATCCAAAATAACAAATGCCATATCTAAACGAATGGAACGTAACAAATTAATAATAATAAATTACAATAATAATAAAAACATTTCATTATTATTATTATTTATTATTAATTTGTTCCGTTCCATTTGTTTAGATGTGGCATTCATAATTTCGGATAACTAATAACGTCGGGTAAATTGGTATTCGCTACGTTCACTAACAGCCAAATTTGAAAGAAAATTCCAATACCTATAATTTAATAGTTAGTAATAGTTAAGTTATTATTAGTTAGTTATAATTTCAGATTTTCAGGTTTCCGAATTTTCAATTTTTTTCTAATTTCCGCATTTTCAGATTTTCTTTGAACTTCTGAGTTTCCAATTTTTTTTTGAATTTACGAATCTCAGATTTTTTCTGACACATCGCATCTCTGATTGTGGTAAAGAGCCTACGACGTAGGCTCTTTATCACGTGATCAGCTGTGACCAATCACAGCTGATCACAGTGTGTAACCAGGAAGTGCCGGTAAACGGCTTTACTTGGTTCACGCTGACAGGAGAGCTGATCGGTGGCTCTCCTGTCAGAGGGAGGGTCTGTGCTGATAATCAGCGCATTGATTATTAGCTTAGCTCCCATTAGAGGTACCCACCACTTCTGCCAATCATTGCCCATCAGCTGCCAGTCTGTGCCCACCAAAGTGTCAATCAGTGCACATCAGAAAACACCTGTCAGTGCCCTTTACAGATGCCAATCAGTGCCCATCAGTAATGACTGTCAGTACCTCATCATCAGTGCCATCTATTAGTGCCCATCAGTGCCGCCTATCAGTGCCACTTATCAGTGCCCATCAGTGCTACATATGAGTGCCGCCTATCGGTGCCCATCAGTGCCCATCAATTCTATATATCAGTGCCTCCTCATCAGTGCCCATCAGTGTCACCTTATCAGTGGTAACTCATGAGTGCCCATCAGTGCCGCCTCATCAGTGCCCATCAGTGCAGCCTCATCAGTGCCCGTCATTGAAGGAGAAAACTAAATTTTATAACAGAAACAAAGAAAACGTTTTTTTTTTTCAAAAATGTTGGTCTTTTTTAGTTTGTTTAGCAAAAAAAAACTCCAGAGGTGATCAAATACCACCAAAAGAAAGCTCTATTTGTTGGAAGAAAATTATAAAAATGTACTTTGGGTACAGTATAGCATGACCGTGCAATTGTCATTCAAAATGTGACAGCGTTAAAAGCTCAAAATTGTCCTGGGCAGGAAGGGGGGAAAGTGCCCGGTATTGAGGTCGTTAAAATAAAAGTTATTAAAACAGTAAATATTCTGTGACTACTTATTTTTTAGGTTCCCACATGCCAGCTTTTCTATTAAAGTGGACTTGAAAACAAATATCCTTTAAAATGAACACATGCCTTTATGCAGTGTCAACAGCTGTGTAACATTTAAAAGTCTTTGGACCCCAGCAAGGACAGAACATACTGACTAACCTTTCCATTAGTTGTCTTATTCAAATAATAATCTCTTGATGGAAGGAAGAGTCCAGACTGGTCCACCTGTGGTAGAAAGCAATTTGTAAGGGGCTTGGTCACAGTCTGACTCTATATGTACAGTATATAGACTAATAACAATAATAATCATAAAATTCAAAATATATATTTTTGGGGTTTTCACCTATACATTTGTCTGCTTTCAGTCTTTATATATATCATTAGTCAGGTATTGTTGTTACCAGAACACAAATAGAGGGAAAATCTTCCAGGGAAGACACTTATTCCAACGACAGGTCTAAGGCCTGGTTCACACCTATGCAGGTTGCAGTTTGCATATTCCAGGTGCATTTTATGTTTTTCAATACACATTTTTTACCCATTGAATTCTATGGAACCAAAAAACTGAAAAAAAGTCCCTGGCCCCTTCCATAAAATGCACAGATGTCAAAGTGACCCATGGGAAACCGTGTTAAATGGACTGTAGTGTAGTAGTCTTCAAAACTGAAAAAGCTCTAAATAAAATGCATAGGTGTGAACCAGGGCTTAGAGGAGAATTCCATCTACAGATTATCTCTCACTTGCTGTTGCATCCCTGGAACAGGAAATGCAGAGAAATCTTTCCAATGGGACAGAGCCAAAAAATAAACTCACATGGATTTTAACAATTCCACAAGCAACTATTTTTTTTTTTACCATTTTGGTGGATGGCTTTTTGGAGGGTGGTATGGTAGCAGGTGACAGGCTTTCAGTAGGCACTACCGAAGGTGCTAAAAATTTGGGTGCATGGCCAGGAGGTGGTAAACCTGTAACACTATCACCTGTTTTTACTGCCCCGGCCACTCGTGAAAGTGCCCAAAAGGCTGCTGAATCACTGTTGGAGAATGGGTAAATTGAGCTTGATTACAAACTTCCAAAATGGGAGGTAATTATGGCTCTTTCGTTGTAATCCTAATAAAGCAAAAAACAGCAATACAAATATGAAGGCCCAGACTTTGAGATTGAATATGATATAGGAAAACTTTTAGAAAACGCTTAGGACATTCCTCAAAAATACACAAAAAGCTTTAAAGCGGTTGTATACCCATTTGTTTAATTTTTACCTACAGGTAAGCCCATAGGCTTACCTGTAGGTAAAATTAGTATCTCTTAAACCTGTACAGTTTAGGAGTAACTCACTTTGCATGCAGCCGCTGACGTCAGCGGCGCATGCACTGTGAGTGGCCGGCTGAAGGTCCAGCAGATGCTGCCGGACCTTGCCGGGAAGAAGACTCCCGCGGGCATGCGTGGGAATGATGTCATCGTGGCTCCGACCACTCAGAGCTCCAGAGCCGCGAACCCGGAAGCACGCTGAGGGCAAAATGTCTGCGCTCTCGGCATGGACCAGGATCAGATGCCGGAGCTTCGTTCTAAGGTGAGTATTTCATAATGAGCTAGCATGCAGTGCATACTAGTTTATTATGCCTTTGCCTTACAGGTTTTCTTTTTTTACATTTTTTTTTCTGCGGGTATACAACCGCTTTAATACAAAAACTTTATTACAATGTTTTACAAAATGATTTCAAAATCACAAATACTGTATATCTAATTCATAGGACTACCCAGATACATTGTTAAAAAGTTAAAGTTCTTAAAACTTTCTAACAATTTATATGTGATTTTTAAATCATTTTGTATAATAAAGTTTTGTATCAAATTTTTTTTTGTTATTTTTGGAGAATGTCCTAAACTTTAAAAAAAAATTCTCTATATCTTTCTGGATTACAAAATGAATACATTACTTTCACTGTGATCTTTGAGGATAAATGACTCCACAAAGGTTTCACTGTCTGCTCTTATCTATGTATCAATTACTGTTTAGCGGGTTGCAGCTTCCTTCACTAATTCTTTGTTCAACCTGTGATCTCTTCTATTAAAGCCGGGTACACACTACAGTTTTTTCTTTCCGCTGGGTTGCACGAAAAAAACCTGACAGCTCCGGTTGGAGACACTGTACTAACCATGCAAGGTTAGTTCAGCAATCTCCCCTGTTGAGCTGTTGTGTTCTGACAGGGGGACCCCCCCCCATCAGAACACTCCGATCAACACTCTCTACCATTGGCGGAGAGCGCTGATCAGGAGTTTGTTGGCTCATGGTTTTCCAGCATGCACGTCCGCCAGACCGACATACACACGTACTGAATGATGGCACATTTTTTTGGAACCGGTCATTGCCTCCTGACATTCCGCCTATGTGTACAGGGCTTTAGATTGGGTTCACATAGGTGCGGCTTTGAAATAGCGCTACTTCAGCCTGATTTCAAAGCCGCAGATCAGTGTGATTTGCACCGCCAATTTCATTGCGGCTTGCGACTTCATTTAACTGCTTCCGGACCGCCCCCACCGTACATATACTGCAGCAGGGCAGCCCGGCTGCGCGAAATCACGTATCTGTACGTGATTTTGTGCACCCGGTGTAGGGAGCGATTGCGCACCGCCAGAACGCAGCTTCTGCTGTGATTGGACATGCAGAGGTGATCAAATACCACAAAAAGAAAGCTCTATTTGTGGGGAAAAAAAAAGGACATCAATTTTATTTGGGTACAGCATCGCACGACTGCGCAATTGTCAGTTAAAGCAACACAGTGCCGTATCGCAACAAACGATCTGGTTAGTAAGTGGGTAAATCCTTCTGGGGCTGAAGTGGTTAACAGAAGTCTATGCCAGTCGCAATAAAATCAGAAAAAAATAGCGCAGGAACCTTTTTCATAATCGAGGCAACATGAGGCGATGTAAACTGTTCCATTGCCGGCAAGTAAGTCAGTTCCAAATCGCATGACAAATCGCACCGGTGTGAATGAGGGCTCACTGTCAAGACTGTGTGGTTCTATACATCTCATTTATAAATGGTATGTAAATTGTAGGAGCAGTGCTGAGTAAACATTGCGGTCTCTGTCAGATAGTGGATACCAGTATCTGTTTTTCATTTTAAATAGCCCCCTAAGTAGGTCAACTATTTCTATGTGCCAAAAACACGAATCCACATGATATATATTTATATTGTTCTATTGTATATATATTTACTGTCTAGTCTAATGCTAATACCTGTATAATGTTGCTATTTGAGCTCTTGGAGTCCGCGCTTACAAAGACACTGAAGAATGGTGTCGCCCGGTACGTCCCTGAGACAGTCTTTAGCACAGCCATAAAGTTATCCCCTCTCCAGGTACCTGAGATATTCCATCCACCAACCTTAACAGAAAAATAGTTTATTGTTACCAACACAGTTATAACAAAGCTACTACAATGGTCTACAGAAGTACTGGAGTGCAAAACAAGGAATTTGGGGTATTAGGATACAATGCAAAAACAAGTTGGATAACACTGTCAATGATAGCCACTAAAGCTACATAATATATTCCAAGAATATTCAAATTTATGCTAAGCCAATTCTTTTTTGTTAGCTTTAGATAGAACAGGGAATGGTAAAGACCTAGTCAGATTTTTTATTTTATCTTTGTGTCCAGTCCAGGAGATTTAAAGTGGTTGTAAATTCAGTAACTGCCAGCCCCTCTGTTATAACAATTTACTGTATGTTGCACAGTGTGTGTGTGTGTTTTTTTTTTTTTTTAAATTATGCAGCTAAATACCTTATTTCAGAGCACCGCTGTGTGGTCATGTGACATCCCGCTGCTCTCCTTTCCTGATCTGAGGACTACAGCGGGAGGGGCTGAGATTCCCCTCTGACATCAGCTGGGAGGTCACGTGACCCCACAGCGGCAATGTGAAATTAGGTATTTAGCTGCATAATTAAAATAAAAACACGTACACTGTGTAGTATAGCTTGTTATAACAGAGGGGCTGGCAGTAATTGTAATCACTGACTTTACTGCTGCAAGAAGTAGCGGCAGGAGGGGAGGGGGAGAGACTCACAGCAGAGAGCAGAGAGTGGGATGATGGAGCCATGTAAACTGACCACAGTATCATGGATCACCATGGTCAATTCACATAAGGGGACACAGGAATAGGCAGGATCAACCAGGTATTTTACAGCATAGAAAGGGACAATTGACACTGCACAAGCACATGCTGTTTAACATGCTTTGAAAAAACAGGATCTTTTTTTTTCTAGGGTTACAACCTCTTTAACTTCACTTCCTGTCCTAGAGATGCAGCAGAAAGTTGCCCAGATAGCAAGGATAACTTGCCACAAATCTGTGGCTGTGTTGAATTGTAAGTCTGTTATCTTGCTGCACATTTTCACTGGCAAGTTGTACACTTGAAGAGCACTTGAAGCACAAGTTCTAGTTGACACTTTTCCAATTTGTAGCAAATGTCTGGCAAGAGCAAAGTTGCAGTGGTGAGTCACTCTACAGCAAGAGCTTTGCAAGTCTACAGCATGAAAATTCAGCCACAGTGACCCCTGTGGTGGGATGACTATTGGACAACATAACTGAACCAGAACTTGCAGCAGACTTGCAGGATGCTTGCAAAGAAAGTTGATCTGGAGTTATGCAATGTGGACTGCAAGAGACTTTATATGTTCAGATTGACTACGAAAAGTTGACTTTGTATACCATACAATATGTGTCTCTAATACTTGCCTCCTGTGTATATGTCCAAGACAAATTTTTATAATTGTTAGAATTGTCTTATTCTACTTTTTTTTAATAGAATATAGAGCCATATTTTGGTTTGACTGTTGTCACTGTTGTGAACTTTCAAATAAAAATACATTTAAACTAAAAATATTTGATACACATAGAGGAATTCACATATGAACAAAACCACCACCATATATTTGATTACAGATATTGGAGGCTCTGTTAGTCTGATGTTCCAGTGGTGGGCGTAGAGCAGAATATCAACATGTTTCACAATTTTGCTTCCTCATGAGGGGAATTAAATATTTTAATGTCACCCTAAACCACCTGCACCAGATACAGAGACCCACCCAGGACTCACACTGCAAAGAAAGGCAGCTGAGATATCATGGAGAGCCCAAGACCATGAAATGTTATTAAAGAGTACGTTTATGTATAATGATGTATATGTATGCGATACCTCAAGCAGGGCCGCTATCAGGGGGGTACAGCCGCTACAACTGTAAGGGGCCAGACGAAGGCAGGACGGGTGAAGGGGATCCGTGCTGTGCAGTATATAAACGATCTCACAGTTTCTGCAGTTCTTGTGTCATTGATTTTAGACATCAAGCACTTTACTGCCCCCTCTGGCTACTATGTGCATGTGCACCCCTCGTGTGACAGTGATCTGCCTGTACTATGCTTCCTAGCAACATGTCAGCTTTGTAAAAACGAGCTGGGACCAGGTAGGAAACCACAAGTAGGGGCTGTGAAGGAAAGGGAGGGGGGCTGTTTGTGTACAGGGAGGGGCCGGAGGCTTGTGTGTGTACAGATTTGTGTATGTGGGGCTGCCATATATACAGATGTGTGTGTGTGGGGGGGTGCTGGCATATATACAGGTGTGCGTGGGGGGGGCTGACATATATACAGGTGTGTGTGTGGGGGGGCACTGGCATATATATAGGTGTGTGTTTGTGTGGGGGGGGGGGTGGCTGACATATATACAGGTGTGTGGAGGGGTGGCTGACATATATACAGGTGTGTGGGGGGGGGGGGGTGCTGACATATATACAGGTGTGTGTGGGGGGTGGCTGACATATATACAGGTGGGGGAGGGGTGGCTGACATATATACAGGTGTGTGGAGGGGTGGCTGACATATATACAGGTGTGTGGAGGGTTGGCTGACATATATACAGGTGGGTGGAGGGGTGGCTGACATATATACACGTGTGTGGGGGGGCTCTGACATATATACAGGTGTGTGTGGGGGGTGGCTGACATATATACAGGTGTGGGGAGGGGTGGCTGACATATATACAGGTGTGTGTGTGGGGGGCGCTGGCATATATACAGGTGTGTGTGTGTGTGGGGGGGCTGAGTATATACAGGTGTGAGGGGGGCTGACATACATACAGGTTTGGGGGGGACAAATATACAGGTGTGTGGGGGGGCTGACATATATACAGGTGTGTGTGAGAGGCGGGCTGACATATATACAGATGTGAGGGGGCTGACAAATATACAGGTGAGAGGGGGGCTGAGTGCGTACAGGTGAGGTGGCCGGTGTGCGGATTCGGTAGGATGGCCCATAGGCAAGCCCTGGGGAATGTTGGTGGTCAGGCTCGGGGGGAGGGGGGGCAGGTCTAAATCTGTGTAAGGGGCCTAAAAATTTCTGATGGCTGCCCTGGCCTCAAGCACACTAAAGCCACTGTTGGGTTGATAAAAATACGCTGCAACAATGACCAGCAATGCCTGGGTACTTCTCCTGAAACCCAGTTCTGTGAAATCCAAGCTGAGAAATCATGCTCTAGCACATCAGAAATGTGACAAAATAATAACAAGCAATGCTCATAATCTGAAACATTGCTTTTTGTTTTTATTTAGCAGCATAAGGGCAGTTTTAAAATCTTCTACAATTGTTTTTTTCCTCAACATGAGTAAGAATGTATTTCATGATTGGATACTGCAGGGCTCAAAATTTCAAGTCCTTAGCTACTAGCCAGGCCTCAAGGGTTACTCGCCACCAGTTGCCCCGCCCAACCCCTACCCTGCCCCGCCCCTAAACCCGCCCTCATAAATTATCTCATTAAATGACACTTTAATGTTTTATGCAATTAAGTTATAAAAATATTAACAACTTTATCCATGCCTGCCAATGCAGCCTGTGTCCCCCCCCCATGTGCAGACTGTGTCCACCCCCCATGTGCAACCTGTGTCCCCCCGTGTGCAGCCTGTGTCCCCCCCGTGTGCAGCCTGTGCCCCCCCCGTGTGCAGGCTGTGTGTCCCCCCCCGTGTGCAGCCTGTGTGTCCCCTCCCCCGCGTGCAGCCTGTGTGTCCCCCCGGTGTGTGCAGCCTGTGTGCCCCCCCCGGGTGTGTGCAGCCTGTGTGCCCCCCCCGTGTGTGTGCAGCCTGTGTGCCCCCCCCGTGTGTGTGCAGCCTGTGTGCCCCCCCCCGGTGTGTGCAGCCTGTGTGCCCCCCCCCCCGGTGTGTGTGCAGCCTGTGTGCCCCCCCCCGGTGTGTGCAGCCTGTGTGCCCCCCCCGGTGTGTGCAGCCTGTGTGTCCCCCCCGGTGTGTGCAGCCTGTGTGTCCCCCCCGGTGTGTGCAGCCTGTGTGTCCCCCCCCCGTGTGTGCAGCCTGTGTCCCCCTCCCCATATGGTGCAGCCTGTGTGTCCCTCCCATATGGTGCAGCCTGTGTGCCCCCCCCATATGGTGCAGCCTGTGTGTCCCCCCCATATGGTGCAGCCTGTGTGTCCCCCCCCATATGGTGCAGCCTGTGTGACCCCCCATATGGTGCAGCCTGTGTGACCCCCCATATGGTGCAGCCTGTGTGACCCCCATATGGTGCAGTCTGTGTGACCCCCCCATATGGTGCAGCCTGTGTGACCCCCCCATATGGTGCAGCCTGTGTGACCCCCCCCCCATATGGTGCAGCCTGTGTGACCCCCCCCCCATATGGTGCAGCCTGTGTGTCGCCCCCATATGGTGCAGCCTTTGTGTCCCCCCCCCACATATGGTGCAACCTTTGTGACCCCCCCATATGGTGCAGCCTTTGTGCCCCCCCCATATGGTGCAGCCTTTGTGTCCCCCCCCCCATATGGTGCAGCCTTTGTGTCCCCCCCCATATGGTGCAGCCTGTGTGCCCCCCCATATGGTGCAGCCTGTGTGTCCCCCCCATATGGTGCAGCCTGTGTGCCCCCCCCAATATGGTGCAGCCTGTGTGTCCCCCCCCCATATGGTGCAGCCTGTGTGTCCCCCGCATGGTGCAGCTTGTGTGTCCCCCCCATGGTGCAGCCTGTGTGTCCCCCCCCATATGGTGCAGCCTGTGTCCCCCCCATATGGTACAGCCCCCATATGGTGCAGCCTGTGTGTCCCCCCCATATGGTGCAGCCTGTGTGACCCCCCATATGGTGCAGTCTGTGTGCCCCCCCCCCCATATGGTGCAGCCTGTGTGACCCCCCTTCCATATGGTGCAGCCTGTGTGTCCCCCCCCCATATGGTGCAGCCTGTGTCCCCCCCCCCATATGGTGCAGCCTGTGTCCCCCCCCATATGGTGCAGCCTGTGTGTCCCCCCCCATATGGTGCAGCCTGTGTGTCCCCCCCCCATATGATGCAGCCTGTGTGTCCCCCCCCATATGGTGCAGCCTGTGTGTCCCCCCCCCATATGATGCAGCCTGTGTGTCCCCCCCATGGTGCTGCCTACCTGTGGAGAAGAGAGGAGAGCCGCCACTGGGAGATCACAGCAGGGAACATCACAGCTTTCGTTTCATAAGCTGTGTGTTCCCGCCGCGCGCCGTCACATAAGCCCCTCCCCTTGTCCGGGGAACTTTGATACATGTCACGGTGTCACCCGTCCTAGGATTGGACGGGTGATCTGTCTATCAAAGTCCCGGAAAAGGGGAGGGGCTTATGTACCGGTGTCTTGCCGAGTTGGTTCCCCTGGCGGCTTGGTTCCTCTCTGTACTGCGCATGCGCAGTACGAATAGCTAGGCATCTTCCGGAAATTGCCGAACCGAAACAGATGCGAGTGAAGTGTACACCGCACAGCTGATTTTGTTTGTTAAAAAAGAAATTAAAAAATGTTTAAAAAAATACACTCCTAATTGAAAGGGAAAACCCCACAGATAGCACTCTAAAAACACGTTTTCTATTACTCTCTTCTATATCCAGAGCTAAACTATTTATTTTTATTTTGCCTTTCCCTTGCTTACACTAATAGACCCGCCCCTTAGACTGAGACTCCCCTTGCAGAGTAGCGCCAGCATCGGTAGCGTGCGGCATAGTCTTGTACACCGACTGCGCGTGCGCGGTGTGCACTTCACTCCAAGCTGTTTAGCTTCGGCAATGTTCGGAAATTACGCTGCGCATGCGCAGTACATATCTGCACTCATCCGCCGAGGGGAACCATCTCAGCAGAACACCGGGCGCGTGGCGGGAACACACAGCTTATGAAACGAAAGCTGTGATGTTCCCTGCTGTGATCTCCTAGTGGCGGCTCTCCTCTCTTCTCCTCGCCAGCCCTCAAAAATCACTCGCAAAATGCGAGTGTGCGAGTGTAATTTTTGAGGGCTGGGATACTGTAATCACATCTACAACCAGTGCTTTGCACTTAGGCTCGTGCACACTGGCTTAAAAAGCATTGCTTATACAGGAGTTTTGCCTGTAGAAGCAGATCAATGTTATCCTATGTGTCCATGCACATTAGGACGATTACAGACATATTTTGAGCTCAACGTTTAGAGGGAGGAAAAAAAAAACCCTTCTGGTTTTCATTTCTGATTGGCGCTTACTAGCAAAAAAATATATAAAACTCTCCTAAACTCATCTAAACTTTGTAAAAAAAAATGCTCTATATGAGCGTTTTTTACTGCCAAGAGAACAGACGTTTTTTTTAAGCCCAGTGTGCGTGTAGCCTTAGTAGAGCTTTTCTAATTAATGTTGTTATTCAGTACTTCCTTTTAAGTAGACGTTGGTGTCCCCAAAATGAACGGTATATTCAAAGATTTAAATGTCTAAAACATGACACTGGATTGATTTGGTACAGTGACTCATATTGTACTGTATTTGGCAAACAAATCTATGCACATTGAAAGGATGGGGTTGTTAAAATAGATGTAAAAAAAACACTAAAATCTCCTACGTTTAAGTGACAAGTTAAAAAATAACAAAAGGCAAACCTTTTTTTATCTTAATGCATTCTGTGCATTAAGATAAAAAAAACTTTCTGTGCACAGAAGCCCCCCTAATACTTACCTGAACCCCATCTCAATCCATGTTGCATGAGAGACTCAGCTGTCCCTCCTGATTGGCTTAGACACACAGCGGGCGCCATTGGCTCCCGTTTCTGTCAATCAAAGTCAGTGAGCCAATGAGTAGAGAGAGGTGGCAGGGCCATGGCTCCATGTCTGAATGGACGCAGGGAGCTGTGACTCGGCTTAGGCGCCCCCATAGCAAGCCGCTTGCTGTGGGGGCAGGAGGGAGTGGCCAGGAGTGCCGGCAAGGGTGCCGGCAAGGGATCCGAGAAGAGGAAACCACTGCACAGAGCAGGCAAGTATAACATGTTTGTTATTTTTACAAAAACACAAGACCAATTCCCCCCTTGCAACACAGATAAAAAAAATGCTTACTCAAACAAAAAAAAAAAAGTTTTGCCTATAGTTCTACTTTATTGTAATTTCAAAACTAATTTTCAATCTTTTTAAATATGCAACTTTTACTAAGATAATACTTGGTGATCCTGTCAATACACTTCCTGTTATAGGGTGACAGGGTCCTGTCTCAGTCTCCCAGATGTTCTCCTGCATTGGCCTCTGTTACATACACTCCCAATGGACTCTACAAGCAGCTATGCTGATCTACATAGCCCAGACATAATTCATTGCTTTTCCTATTAGGAAATCCACCATTAGAAATCATGTGCAGAAGTTGCTGGAATCTATGCACATAGACAATGACAGGCTGCAGGAGGATAGCAGTGGTTATACATGTAAGCGGGTTGAAGTTGAGCTAGTTAGGTGCTGCCCCAGACAGGAGGGTGAGGGTTAAAGTTTTTCCTGGTTCTTTTGTTTAGCGGGTTTTCTTGGGCCCAACCCAATGATCCTGTGTTATAAGAGAGGGACAGTGGCCTGGAGCAGAAAGCCCAAATGGGAGAGAGTCGAAAAAGCTGCACTAATGAGGAGTTAGAGAATTTAGCTAACTTCTGCAACTGCTGTTATGTAGGAGGTCATCAGGACCTGGGGTCCGTCCCCAAAGACACCAGCCACTGACTGGGGAATGCCACTAATGGATCCCATTATTATATAAGGACTCTACCTTTGCAGGTATGATGGGGCAGTACATAGCTAAGATTAGGGTTAGGATTAGGGATGTAGTTAAAGGACTGTTCTTGCAGGTTGTACTTTGTGATGTTTTTGCACTTTTTCCAGTAACGTTTTTGAAGCCATCTGGTCTGAAGTTACTCATGGGCTGTAATGCAAGTAACTGGCACATTTTTACAGCTCAGGTCACTTTGGGGTATGAAGATATCAGTACAAAGAGTTATTGCAGTGTGAAGATACAGTGGTTTCCAAGGGTAAGGAAGGCGTACCAAGCAGCCTGTCATGAATCATGTGCTTGTGACAGGTGGGACAGCCTCTTGCAGTGAGGAAGTTGTTGTCAGAACTCTCTCCATGAGCGTGCCATCTCCCATAGCAATGGGAGCAGACTTGCGTAGCCGAGGTTCTCAACCTGTACACAGGTATGGAAAAGCAAGAATTAAGTGAAGTGTACGCATAGAGTCCATGCTAGGTGCACGGCGGGACTGTTACTGGGATTGAGGTAGTGGTAATATGCTGGATGGGTGGAAGTGGACGAGTCTCAACATGTGTCTCCTAAATGCAAGTTAGAGTTTAGGTGTACATTGTCACCGGGACCCGAGAGTTAACTGGATAGCAGTTATGGTGCAAGTGTATTTGAGGTATGTTCATCTCTGGGAGTAGAGGCCCCACAGTAGCAGCCTCAGCCTTGTCCCAGTACATTGATGAAAACGGCACAGAAGAAGAGGAACCCCATGTGTAATAGAGTGATCCTGTTGCAGGTGCCTAGCGTAGCCCAGAAGAACCCACCCTGGGGTAGACCTCTCATGTCACCTTTGCTTGGCGCCCAACAAAGAGGGAAACATGGAGGGCATGACAACCACCACATCACCCTACCCTTATATGGTACAATTATTTACATTTTTTGCAAATTAAATATCACTCAGTTAAGATTTTGATATATTTTAACAAGTGATTTTTAGCATTTTCACCTTCTTTATCAGTTCAGTGAGGGGTTTTTCTTTCAGCTCCTCAATTTTCTGTTCTTTGAGGCAAGACAGGTAAAACCTCTGTGTCTTCATCTCTGCCTCACTGCTAGAGTTAAATGTAGCATTCTCTGAAACATATAACATTTTGTCAGTCACAAATGATAAAATAAACATTTGTATACCTATAGCAGACCTCACCCACCTGTAGGCACCCAACCAAACAACACACAGTTTCATTTAAGACCAGGCCATTTCAACTGCTGATACCTAGCATCATGGAATACTCAACAGATTGTGCAAATATGCATTTCTAGACATTTAATGTTGCATAACTTATTTTACTTGATTCCTATTATTTTATCACCTTTCAGATCCCTGCCCTTCACTTATCCTTTTTTTCCATCATTATCTTTCTTACCAAGTATATGTTTTAACACGGCTTGGTTTTGATCCCAGATGCTGTTGAAGGTGTTCCATCTTGACCGGCCATCAGGTAGAGGGTTCCTCTTCATCCATCCTCCACAAGCATACTGGTAGAAGTCCTGACATGGTTCTATGTCTCTGTCCAGGGAATCGAGTATACGGCCAGCTACAGAAACACAGGCCTCTGAGAGACACAAGGAGCGAGTCTTGTCTAGGTGTAAGAAGATACAATACAAAGGGTTTAGACCTCCTGCACCTTAAGCATCCCTATTTGTCTATTACAATGCCTATAACATGAATGCCTCTTGCACACAGATGTAAAATATTTCTGATATTTATTCATAAGATCTTGCTTGTGGCTCTGAATGCATCGCTGCATTATAAATCTTTATTTACCTGTCTGCATTGCTCCATAAATAACAATGCACCTGTGTTCAGCACCTGTGTTCAGATACGTAAAAAAAAAAAAAAGGATACATGTCTACGAATGTGTTTTTTACCCATGCCTCGTATACAGTATATGTAAAGTCATATCAAAAAGCAAGCAATTACATTGAAACACTATTGCTATCTCTCATATATTAATTAATTCTTCTTCTAAAAAAAAAAAAAGCAGCTGTAGAACATTTTTTCCCTTTTTCAGCAGTCACATGAGTGCATGAACTCTTAGCCCATCTTTCTTCAGAGAGCAGAGCCGTGGCTACATTCAGCGACATGCTTCCTCTCTGCTGCTCATTAGCAACATGTATCTACAGCAGGGGTAGGCAACCTTTTGAGCACAGTGTGCCGAAAAATGTTTTTTCAAAGAAATTAAGCGTGCCGATTTTCTAAAACAAAAAAATGTCAACTTCACACTCTCAATCACGAAAAGGATTTTTTTATAAAGTAAATGCTGTAAACTACTTTAGTAGGGAGAAATTAACATACTGCACTCAGATCAGCCCCAATTCCTGCAACTCCACACCTCAGATGAGCCCCAATTCATGCACCTCCACACCTCAGATCACTGCCCCCCCTGCAAATCTGTTTCACCACTGTACCCCTCTGCTCATCTGTCCCACCACTGTACTCCCCTTCTCATCTGTCCCATCACTGTACCCCCCTTCTCATCTGTCCCACCACTGTAGCCCCCTGCACATCTGCCCCACCACTGTAACCCCCTGCACTTCTGCCCCACCACTGTAACCTCCTGCACATCTGCCACACCACTGTACTACCCTGCACATCTGACCCACCACTGTAATACCCTGCACATCTGCCCCACCACTGTACCCCTTTTCTCCTCTGCCCCACCAATGTACCCCCTTTCTCATCTGCCCCACCAATTTACCCCTTTTCTCATCTGCCCCACCACTGTAACCCCCTGCACATCTGCCCCACCACTGTAACCCCCTGCACATATGTCCCAGCACTGTCCCCCCCCCCTGCTCTTCTGTCCCACCACTGCCCCACGCTGCTCTTCTTCTGTCCCACCACTGTACCACCCTGCTCTTCTGTCCCACCACTATACCACCTTGCTCTTCTGTCCCACCACTGTAACCCCCTGCTCAGCCGCCCCACCAATGTTCCACCTTTCTCATCTGCCCCACCACTGTACGTCCCTGCATATGTGCTCCACCGCCATACCCCTTTCTCCTCTGCACATTTGCCCCACCTCTGTACCCCCCTGCTCCACTGCCCCACCGCTGTAACCCCCTGCTCATCTGTCCCACCACTGTAACCCCCTTCTCATCTGGCCCAACACTGAACCCCCCCCTGCTCATCTGTCCCACCACTGTAACCCCCTGCTCATCTGCCCCATCACTGTACCCCCTACTTTTCTGTTCCACCGCTGAAACCCCTTCTCATCCCTCCCACCACTGCACCTCCTGCACATCTGCCCCACCACTGTACCCCCTTGCTCTACTGTACCCCCGCTGTACCACCCTGCTCTTCTGTCCCACCACTGTAACCCCCTGCTTATCTGCCCCACCAATGTTCCCCCTTTCTCATCTGTCCCACCACTGTACCTCCCTGCACATCTGCTCCACCACCGTACCCCCATGCTCTTCTGTCTAACCGCTGAACCATCTTCTCATCTGTCCTAACACTTTACTTAGATGCTCATCTGCCCCACCACTGTAACCCCCTTTCTCCTCTGCACCCCTCTGCTCCACCTCTATACTCCCCTGCTCCTTTGCCTCACTGCTGTAACCCCCTGCTCATCTGTCCCATCAATGTACCTCCTTTCTCCTCTGCCCCAACACTGTATCCCCCTGATTTTCTGTCCCACCGCTGAACCCCCTTCCCATCCCTCCCACCACTGTACCTCCTGCACATCTGCCCCACCACTGTACCCCCTTGCTCTTCTGTCCCACTACTCTACCCCCTTGCTCTTCTGTCCCACCACTGTAACCCACTTTCTCATCTTCCCCACCAATGTACCTCCTGCACATCTGTCTCGCCTCTGTACCCCCTGCTCTTCTGCCTCACCTCTGTTCCCCCTGCTCTCCTGCCCTACTACTGTAACCCCCTGCTCATTTGTCCCACCAATACACCTCTTTTCACATCTGCCCCACTGCTCTACCCCCTGCTTTTCTGTACCATTACTGAACTCCCTTCTCATCTGCCCCAACACTAAACCCCCCTGCTCATCTGGCCCAACACTGAACCCCCCTGCTCATCTGGCCCAACACTGTACCCCCTGCTCTTCTGTCCAACTGCTGAACCCCTTCTCATCTCTTCCACCACTGTACCTTCCTACACATCTGCCCCACCACTGTACCCTCCTGCTCATCTGTCCCACCTCTGAACCCCTTCTGCTCATTTTCCCCTCCGCTGTACCCTCCTGCTCATCTGCTCCTCTGCTGTACCCTCTTCTCATCTATGATATGTGTGATATGCAGAGCGGTGAAAGGAAGCAGAGATGAGACACATCTACCTGTCCTGGGACACTCATCTTGCTGATCCAACTCTCGCATCCAGCCCACGTGCTTGTATGTGATGTCACATACAAGCATCTGGAATGGATGCGCAATGATGAGCTCAGGTCAGGGGCATTTTTGGAAAGCAATGGGCCTGTGTGCAGGATCATAAGTTGGGCCCCCGCAGCTGAGAAAAAGTGCGGCGCTCTGCGTCACAGGAAAAGTTGGGTGTATTTTTCATTGCGCTAAATACTGGCTCTAGCTTAAAGGGACACAGAGTGCAGGGGTTCAGTAGTAAGCAATGCAAAGGTTCAGGAATAATTTCAACATAGTTTCCAGAAGCTCAACAGTAATTCCACAAACTGTCACCTGATTGTGGTTTTCTCAATCACAGTGAAATCCCTTCTTTCTGAGATTTGTAGTGGCAACTAAGCGAGTCATCTTCCTCCAGATGGTGGGCGGGGTTAGCAGGACTGTTATTGGCTTTAGCAGTGGCCAATGACAGTCCTCCTCCTCCTGGAAACAGGGACCACCCCGCCCTAGCAGAACTGCACTCAATCTCTTCCCCATCACAAAAGCTGACTATCGCAGCTACAGCAAAGTTAGAGAACCAAACAATGTTTCCCATCTATTACAATGTGTGGGGGCACAGTGCCTCCCCCTCAGTGCAGGTGTGGCATGGGGAACTCTGAAACTGGAATGCATTAGTGTCTCACTGACACTTCCCTGCACTGCCCTGCTGATGGGGAGGGAGTCGAGTGCCGGCAAAAGAGGCTTTGTGTGCCGCTTGCGGCACCATTGCCGGGGGTTACCTACCTCTGAGCTATAGTATGGTGTTGACAGCAAGGCTCCTGCTTGGAGCTGCTCTCAATCAAGCCAAGTACGATAAGGTGGGGGGGGGGGGGGCGTGTCAGTCAGGCTGACTACAGGAGTAGGGGCACACTGTGCATCTGTACAGCATCCTGTAGCTCTGATTGGAAGCTGATACAAACTGACCACACCAGCACACATCTGCTTCCATACTTAGTGTGGTTAGGATGCTGCAGGAACACAAAGGGACTGGCAGGATTGCCATGTATTTACTGCTTAAAATGAATGCTACTGAAAAGGGAATATGTTGATGTTTACAATTGAAAAAGGAATGCATTAGGCACCTTTCACATGGGCTTTCCAATCAGGTCCGCCTGTCAGTTTTTCAGGTGGACCTGATCGGACACTCCATGCACCTCTATTTAGCGGCAGAGGTCATCGGTGACATGTCCGCTGAAATCCGCCGCTAGCTGATCCGAAACCTGTCCATAAAATCAAGATGGATGGAAAGCCTATTTTCCATCCATCTGGAGAATCGGAACGGATAGGATCGGATGAAAACGGACCGCCTAAACTCCATAGAGGACAGCGGGGCTTTGACAGATCCATCTCTGCACAGTGAGCGGAGACGGACCTGTCATCCGCCTGCTCAGCGGGGATCAGTGGAGCGATCCCTGATGAGCAAAGTGGAATCCGTACACGGACAAGCCAATGTGAAAGGGGCCTATATAAAATATCACTATAAAGGTTTACATACACTTTAAATCCTGACTCAAGCTAAAACATTTTTTTTATTCTGGACATGGAGTAAGGAGGGGTTAAAACCTCTGTTGGGTTTTGAATGGCATCTCTATTTTCAGTGTAAAGATTCTCCAGTGGGGATACAAAAAAATAGAAACCTGAAAGATATTCTAACCTTCTTGAAAAAACATTACTGCAATGTCACCATTAGGATAACTTCCTCTACTACCTGTTCTGACTTAAATAGGCGGGAAAGTAGGGGAAATTTACCAATAAGTAACACAGACAGTACCTGATGGAGATTGTAACCCTTCTCCAACCTTTCCAAAATGTGAAACATTTGGACAACTCTTGGTGCGACTGAGTGAAGTGCATCTTTTACAGGAATAGTTAGGACTGAAATACAACCGTACCTGCCTGTAACATTTGGTTATTTTTTTAATTGATTGAATTTGTGATACATTTGATTTAAAAAATTGTGATACAATTCTGGAGGATGCTCTGTGATTCTAATGAGAATAAGCACATTTTTGTAATCTGTCACATAATCCGCCAACCATACTTAAAATTTAAAATGACTGAATATACCCTCCTCTTTTCATGGTGCAGGTGCACAGCAATAACATTTGCATAGACGACGTACTTAGGTAAATTGGTCAATTTACTAAAAATGTGTACTTTACTTCTGCCTTTGAGCTTTTAGAATTGATAAAAAGGACAACATTCAGGAATGGTATGAATCTGAAGCACCTGAGACTTGCTGAACTCCTAAAGCAATAAGGCATCCAAGGAGCAGCAGTCCTAGAACAGCACTAAGGGCTCCAAGAAAAACTTCTGGCTGAGATCTACCACCAAGTGAGCCAAGGATATGTCCTCTTCCTTTCCGAAATCCAACCTATACAAAATAAACACATGATGAGAAAAGAAGGGTAAAGAAAGAATAGCAGCTATAGCTGAACATGGAATGCTAATAGGTTTATTTAATGAGACAAAGTAACACAAAGCAACCTTCATTGTTGTGACTATACTTGATGAATGTTTATACCTGATTGGCTTTTGTGCTCTTTGGGTGGCTCTAATAATCTACAGGGTTGATGTATGAAAAGTTTGCTACAGGAAAAATTCCTAAACTGCCAAAATGAAACATCGATTCTTTTTTTTGAGGAGGTGTCAGCAACAATCTGACCACAGGAGTACAGGTATGCCCAGAGTATGCAGGGCATCCTGTGACTCAGTTAGAAAACAGAGACAAAAACTGACCACGCTAGGACTTATCTTATTCTGTCCTTAGTGTGGCCAGATTGAAACAGAAAATAAGGGGAACTGTAGGGATCAGCAAGTTTTTCTCAGTTAAGGAAGAAATAAAAACACAACAGCATACAGTTCAAATAAGTATTTTTAAGCATAGAAATATATACAAAATATATTTTGGTGTAACATACACATTAAGAATTTACATGTTGGGTATTTATTTACTTGTTGCAATATGATTTTTTTTTTTTTTTTTTTTTTTACAAAAACAATTGTGTAATATATTGTGTGCCCTACTATTAACTTTAGTGTATTGTTTACTAAAAATGTTATATAAAATATTCAAATCTAAACCATGCATTTTAACATGTTTCAATCATTACAGAAAGTCAGAGCTGTCCTGTATCTTCTGTACACTTCCTATTGAAGCACACCTGTAAGTGTCTCTTCGATAAGTATGAAAGTATAACTCATACGTGAATCTGCTGACACTCTCAAAATCATGTGACACAGTGAAATTGACAATTGTAAATAATATGCAACTTTATTCAGTGATATCTGCACACTTAAAGTACGTGAAATGGTTAATGCAAATATTGTAGCCAGTTAAATAATTAAAATGGAATCTCAGTACTGACATTAGAACATCAACACATGGGATGTAGCAGTTCGCTTCCCCCATCTGGCTAAGATAACTATAATATAAATCCTAAACTTGTCCATTGGTGAGCTTATGGGCCTGTCTTTGGCCCTGATCACAATTGCACAGCAACAGATTTCTTTCCAAGACAACAAGGTAGAAACTAATGTATTGTCTCCTTAAAGCGGTGTTGTACCCAAAATTTAAAGTTAATCCCATTGCAATCACTTATAGTCATAGATGCTGAACTGGGCATTAAAAAAAAAAAAAAATTGGCGTAATTACCTTTTATTTTTAAGAAGAATGTTGACTTCCGGGCTCTCCTCCCATGGGAGTAGGCGTGTGTATCGCCTTTCCCCGGCTCCGCAAAGACCCCTGGGAGCTTTTTCAGAGTCTTCGCATGAATCAGTGGGGAACGACGTCATGCCGAGATCTCGCCAATTCTCGGAGATCTTGCAGCCCATTGCTATGGCAACCCTGAATTCTACGGCGCTGCTCGCTGTTAGCTATTAGCATTGAGCATGCGTGGGATCGAGCAGTGAAAGCTGGGAGCACAGCATTCACCGCCTCCCGGAAATACATGCTTGTGGGCTTCAAATGCCCACAAGCAAAATGACAACCGCCTGGACGCTTTTTTAAAAGTTATCCTTTGTGACGAAATCGGCAAGCGGGGGAACTGGGAGACACAAAATGTAGAGAACTACATTGTCCTTTTTAAAAGATGTAAAGGACCCTGAAAAAAAAAAATGATAGGTGGGCGGAATTCCGCTTTAAGATAATACACACTGAAGAAGCAACAGATTTGCAGTCCCTTTAAGATGATCTCCCTTGCAGACCATTTACTTTATTCAGCAGACACTAATATAAAGTAATTACTGTATCTAGATTTATCGTCTGCATTTAGATTACAGTTTTACCTTGGCTATGCAATATAGTCTTTCACACTAGCTTCTGTTGAGATGAACAGATAGATGGAAGACAAAGCAGTTCAGTGTTGCAGCAAAGTATGGCAATTCTTTAAGTCTGACATACAGTCATTGTAGCACAACACTTGCTTGTGAAGACCATATGGTGCTTAGACTCTAGCAGTCAGCTATCCCCAGTCTTCAGAAAAACAGATGGAATCTGCTCTACCCTCTCTGTGCAATGAACAAACAGGATTTTTACCCAAAGAATCCAACATTCTCCAGGCCAGCACATGTGTCTTTCTTTTCAGTAGCTATCTCATAAAAGTATGAGCCTTCTTGGTTCTTATCTTGGACTACAGAATGATTATGTTGTACAGATCTGAGAGTGGGAGTGGCTAAGAAGTTTAGCAAGAGACAACAGAAAAAGCTAACACTCATGCCGCGTACACAGGATAGGAATTTCGGCCAGCAAAAGACCGATGAGAGATTTTCCTCTGAAAATGCGACCATGTGTAGGCTCCATCGGACTTTTGCTGGGGAAAAGATTGAGAGCATGTTCTCCATTTTTCAAACAAATTCCGTTTGTGTGTATGCAATTCGGATGTGCAAAATTCTGACGCATGCTCGGAAACAATTTGACGCATGCTCGGAAGCATTAAACTTCCTTTTTATAGTGCAGTTGTACGTGTTGTACGTCGCCGCGTTATTGACCGTCGGAATTTGGTGTGACCGTGTGTATGCAAGACAGTTTGAGCTGAATTCCGTCGGGATTCCGTCGAAAAAACCTTCTGACTTAATGCAGACGGCAAAACCGGTCGTGTGTACGCGGCATAAGTCCACAAAAAAGCATTTTTTTCAGGCGCACCTGAACGGTCGCTCCATACAGCTCTATAGAGCGTCAGATGTCAGCGGTGGCATGTCCGCTGACATCCAATCTGACCCGATCCGCAAAATCCAGACGGATGTCCTATTTTCCATCCATCTGGCGGATCAGATGAAAACGGAAAGACGGTCCGTAATAATCAGATCCCCACCATAGGGGAGGGCGGACTCTCTGACAGGTCCGTCCCTGCACAGAGTGCAGAGATGGACTTGTCATCCGCCGGCTCAGCGGGAATCAACGGAGCAATCCCTGCTGAGCAAGCGGAGTACTAAAAACGGACCTATTCCCTTATGCCACTATTGTGAGTAATTCTCTTGCTTTTTTGCTGCTTACTAAGTGGATGTGCAGTTATTGGGCTGAATGGTTTGATTCCTCCCAGGGTTAAATTATCTTCAACCAGGTTTTTTTTCAGGTTAGTTTATATAATGGTTTGTGGCAATTGGTTCTTTACATTTTTATTCACTCCCCCTCCCCTTTCTACTCCCTTCTTGCCTTCCTGTCTTTCTCCTTTTTCATTTTCCTTTAATCCCTTTCCTCTTCCTCCTTTTCCCTCATTACCCCTTTACCCTCCCCTTTTTTCCTTTTCTCCCCCGGGCCCTTCCTCCCTCCCTTTCCCTCCCCTCCCCCCCCCTCCTTTTCTCTTCCCCCCTTTTTACCTCTCCCCTCTCCCATTCCTTCCCCCTCTCCCCCTTCATTCTTATCCTCAACTCTATTTCCTCCCCCCCTTGCCATCTCCCCTGACCCTTCTTGGCCCATCCCTTGTTCTCCTAGCCCATGGGACTTTAAATGAGGCAAGCATGGGGGCCAACGAAGTAGAGTAAAACATAATAACATGGTTTATTGGAACCTAAGTATTACATAACATATAAACCAAGCTGTTAACATGATAAATTGGTTGAAAACATTCACATGGGTTGTTGATAGAATTGTAGAGTATACAAGCATTAAAGAACTCAATGCGTTTCGCAGGCATCTGTCCGCTTCTTCAGGAGTATATCTTTATATGCAATGTTTCTAGAAAAACAAAAAATCTATTGAAGGCATCTGTCACATAAAATATCTTTCTGCAAATAGAGGTCCAATTGGAGCCCCATACTTACAGATCGGCAAAGCCGAGTTTCCAAGAAGTGATTCCCCCAGTGGGCGGCCACTGAATGCATTCTGCCCTGGAGCTGAAGGGGTTCATCCTGCTTAATATGTGGATCTAGGAGGGTGCTCCTAGCGTTTTCTCATATTCCAACAAACACAGAATGGATTGTGTAATGGTAATAATATATACTGTATATTTAAATTTGAATTTATCTATCCACCCAAAACTGATATGTAGATTTTGGTGGCCACTGGTGAGCTGAATTATCCATTGGCTTCTTAATTCTTTCAGAAATTCAAATGGAAAGAGCTCCCTTTTTGAATTCAAAGTCCCCTTCCATTTTGTGCGGTTTCCTGTTTCAATATTTTTATTAAAGGTTACAAAATACCAATACAATTGTGTAGCCATTATTAAAGCACAGGTTAAAATCAAAGTTCGCTTCACAGGCGGGATAGATGACAGACAGTCAAATGAAAAAGTCCTTGGTAACAAATAATAAAAAGTATATGTAAGTCAATATATACTGTAAGTCAGAAATGTCACTGGGTTTGATTAAGCTAGGTACAAAATGCAAGCATTCTCAATCAGGTAGGTCTAAAACATGTAAAGTAATATGCTCACCAAGGCACAACAAATTAATGTAACAGTGATAGGCATCATCACAGAGGATGGCTTTTATCCATTGGAAGGCAAATAAAACATCATCATAAATAAGAAACATGAGGAAAGAGAAAAAAGAGAATAAGGGAGAAGAAAAGTCACAGCCCGTCCAAATGTACTTTCCAGTCGCCACTGCAACAATCATTAAGTAGATTGAAGATATCCATGGTTTCCAAACTTTCTTGAACCGTGAAGATGTATCTCACAAAATGCTAACCATCTTTTCGTTAGTCAGAAGCCATGTTAGTTTCTGCTTCATCACCACCAGTTATACTACTGGGCTCTTTTTTTTTTAATTTACATTTTGTTATTGTGTGCACCAGACAAGGTAAAACAAATCCAGCAACAAAATATTGTACAGTAAGAATAGGCTATTACACAAACCAATAAGAAAGTAGCAACGTATATTAAGAACATAGTGAATAGGATGATGTCAACGTAGCAATAGCTCACCCCTACATAAGACTGAATTAAGACGCAACAGTGTAAAACACTAATATCGCCCCGAAGCAGGTGTACACAAACACATTTTCTAAGATGACGAAGAAAACATTACATCTTAGAAGTTGGAAGACAAGAAGGCAAGAGTAAGCAGTAAAACCAGAGCAGGCACAATAGAAAGTTGGAAAATAAGAATGAAGACTTGGATGAAGGGGAAAAAAAAATAATCAAAAAACAGGGGGCGGGGCAATGGGGTAGTTAAAGAAAATGGTTAAGGACACATGCACAGTTACGGTTGCTCCACCAAGGGGGCCACAAAGGTGTTATAATCTTGAGAGAACTGGAAATCGTGCCAGTAAAACCGGGTTTTATTGAATTGTTCCTCTTTTCGTTTTAACGCGGCCGTCAATTGTTCTATCAGGTTAATTTCATTTATACTACTGGGCTCTTATAGGCAGTTGCGATTGCTATTTTGTCCTCCAAAAACATGAAATGGATCTAGAAATGTCTAGGAACCCCTTCATTAGGCTCATTAAGTAAAGTAACTCTGGTGTTTTTAACAGTATTTATCATAGTCACAGAGTATATCAGGCTGTGAACTCTTGTCCAAGAAAGCTTCACTTTATTACACAACCACCATGTGTGGTACATTAAGCCCACCTGTTCACACCCACGGAAACAGAGTGGTGATGAACCCGGGTACATTTTCAATAGACACTCAGGTACCAAGTACCATCGAGAGAGTACCTTGTAGCCTGCTTCTATAAGTGAGTCATTCATAATGCTTTTATAAGTTCTGATTGACCAATCCCTCAAGTCCCCCTTATCTATCTCCATTCCCAGGTTCTTTTTCCCATGCATGCATGTGGGACAATACCGCCAGGATTAACAAATTGTTTATACAATTCTGGGATACCGCTCCTCTGAGAGTCACCACAATGGCACCTGTTTTCAAAAGCTGCCGGTGTCCCAAAATCTGTGGTGAGCGGTTCCAAAGTTCTAGAATAATATAATATTTCTTGCAAGCAGTAGGCCTTGGAGTGCAGCATCCTGAGCTGATGGGTAAAGTAAGAGGCGGGGTGTAAGTCCAATAAGGTTATTGCTAGCAAGACTCACACATAAAGTCTTAGCAGCAATTCAAGAAACCAAGGTAGAGAAATACTGCTTCTGGAGTTCTAGAAAATGCAGAGCCTAGATGAGAATTTGTGTGTGTGTGTATGTGCTGAGGGGGGGTTAAGGGTCTGTTACTTAATGCTAATAATTGAGTGCACTATTTCTAGCACTCATACTTATTGGTTTCGGACATCCTAAACACCTTGCTTTAATAAGCTAGTGCATATTATACTGGCATTAACCCAAAATGGGAACATCAGTTTTAGGTAAAGGGACCCTTTAAAGCATTCTCAGATTGGGCCACTTTCCAAAGCAGATGCTGTAGAAGCCATCAATATCAAGCTGCATAGAAATATGTCACTTGGGTTAATAGGCTTTTAAAATACCTGACCTAGGTAAGCATTCATATGCTAAAATGAGGATGGGCAATTGATTTTATTCTAGGGCAGGGGTCGGGAACCTCCGGCCCATCAGTGCACGTGATGAATTCACACGCACCCGAAGCAGCCGAAGCAGGGAGCAGATAGCTGAATGAGAACACGGGAGAGACACACAGCAGCGCTGATAAGACAGCGGGAGCTTCCAGAGTTAACTTTCCAGGTGAGTGGTTGCTAGGTGATGATAGCAACCAATCACCAGCTTGTTAATATGAAAAATTAACTCCAGAAACTCCCACTGTCTCATCAGCGCTGCTGTGTGTCTCTCCTGTGTTCTCATTCAGCTTCCTGTTCCCTGCTCCGCTCTGCTCTGTCTCCATCTCTGCATGGGGCAAGATAGTAAAGGGCAGAGCTGCAGGGAGCCTGTGTAATATGCAGGAGGTGGGTGTAGAGGGGCTGTGCAATATGCAGGGGGGCTGTGTAATATGTAGGGGGGCTGTGTGATGTGCAGGGGGCTGTGTAATATGCAGGGGGGCTGTGTAATGTAAAGGGGTCCAGAGGTGCAGAGCCATGTAATGTAAAGGGGTCAAGAGGTGTGGGGGCTGTGTAATGTAAAGGGGTGCAGAGGTGCATGGCTGTGTAATGTAAAGGGCTCCAGAGGTGCAGGGGCTGTGTAATTTAAAGGGGTCCAGAGGTGCAGGGCTGTGTAATTTAAAGGGGTCCAGAGGTGCAGGGCTGTGTGATTTAAAGGGGTCCAGAGGTACGGGGCTGTGTAATGTAAAGGGGTCCAGATTATTATCTTCATTTATTAGCAGGTAAATGTGCCCCCCCCCCCATGCATTTACATACATTGAATGCAGCCCTTAAGTGGAAAAAGGTTGCTGACCCCTGTTCTAGGGCTTTCCATTACAACCCCACCTTTTCCTGGAAGGATGTTCATGCTAATGTCCTCAATATTGCTTGGAATTAAAATAAACAGGAGTTCTAGACAAGCTTCAGAATGAGGGCTGGAGGAGAGATTGGCATATATGGATATATACACTTCCCTTCTCTCCCTTTTTGTTTTAAAATAAATAGGGAATGATAATATTTGAACTGTATTGATATGCAGTTGTTTTGGGAACCAGCAGCACTAAGCATATCAGTGAATCTAATTTCCCTTGAAATACCAGATATCATCGGCAGAGCCAACTATTTCAGCTATTATGTACAAAACAGTGTTGTAACAATAGCCCTAGCAGTCCATGCAGCTGCTATGGGGCATGGGGTGAAAGGGGCACATTTAGGGGGGCTGTTGAGTTAATTTAAACCTAAAAAACGTGTGTACATACAGTATATGAGGACAACACATACCCATTACTGCATTACTAAGGACTGCAGAAGTTGCTTTTGTCACTGACCCTCTACCCCTTGTGACATTTTCAATTAAGAAGAGCTGATGTCAGATATAGAGGAGGAGACTTCAGAATTGTTGTTGTTGGTCACAGATCCCCCTTGTCAGCTTTGCCCTAATGATAATTGATTTGGCTGTCTTAAATTGCCCATAGACTAGTAGATTTTCGTTCGAAAATAGTTTTAGGAACAAATTTTTAAATAGTCACTGGGATTGATTCTACAGGCATTTTTGACCACATTGATCAGATAATTCGAAGGAGAAGATGTCAAAATTTTCCTGAACACATGAATTTTAACATTGTGTAACCTAGTCTGCAGCTCTGGCAGGTAAAGGACTGTGTGTCTGTGCTGCAGAGGAGACTTTTACACAGGCACAGCTGCAGAAGGAACTCTGTTGCAGAACATAGAGCATCCAGTATCAAGCTACCCTCCATCCACTAGGGCACAGGTGGCAAACACAAGGCCCACGGGCCAAATCCGGGCCAGCCAGGCCTTTGCATGTGGCCCGTGCAGCGGCCTCTGACTATTCGTTCGGCTGTCACAGTATGTGCTCATGTGGTACAGATTAGTCCTGTCAATTTAAGAAGGTGCTCCTAATGACAACTCGTTATGTGTAAAAAAAAAAAAAGACACCTGTACATAGAATCTCATTCTTCCATTTAAACCTCATCATGGGCAAGACCAAAGAACTGTCAAAGGACGCCAGATTGTAGACCTGCACAATGCTGGAATTGGCTAGAAGACCATTAAGAAGAAGCTTGGTGAGAAGAAGACAACTGTTGGAGGGATTATTCGCAAATGAAAGAAATACAAAATAACCATTAATGGCCCTCAGTCTGAAGCTCCATGCAAGATTTTGCCTCATGGGGTAAGGATGATCATAAGAAAAGTGAGGGATTAACAAAGAACTACACAGAAGGAGCTTGTGAATGATCTTGAGGCAATTGGGACCACAGTCACCAAACAAACCATTGCTAACACAATACGCCGCCATCGATTGAAGTCCTCAAAGGTCCCCCTCCTCAAGAAGGCACATGTACAGGCCTGTCTGAAGTTTTTAATGAACATATAAATGATTCAGAGAAGGATTGGAAGAAAGTGCTGTGGTCAGATGAGACCAAATGAGCTCTTTGGCATTAACTCAACTCACTGTGTTTGGAAGAAGAAAAATGCTGACTAGGACCCTGAGAACACAATCTTTACACTCAAGCACGGAGGTGGAAACATTATGCTTTGGGGCTGTTTCTCTGCTAAAGGTACAGGCCGACTTTGCCGCATTGAGGGGCCAATGGACAGGGCCATGTATTGTAAAATCTTGGACCTTCCTCCCTCAGCCAGTACACTGAAGATGGGTTGTGGATGGGTCTTTAAGCATGACAATGAACCAAAACATACCGCCAAGACAACAAAGGAGTGTCTCAGGAAGAAGCACATTAAGGTCATGGAGTGGCCTAGCCAGTCTTCAGACCTTAATCCTATAGGAAATTTATGGAGGGAGCAGAAACTTAAAATTGCGAAGGGACAGCCAAGAAACCTTAAAAATTTTGAGAAGATCTGTAAAGAAAAGTGGACCAAATCCCTCCTAAGATGTGTGCAAACCTTGTAACCAACTATAAGAAACATCTTACCTCTGTGCTTGCCAACAAGGGTTTCTCTGCCAAGTACTTAGTCGTATTTTGCTTGGGGATCAAATACCTATTTTACTCACTGAACTGCAACTCAATTTATAACATTTGTATCATGTGTTTTTTTCTGGATTTTTTGGTTGATATTCTGTCTCTATCCTTTAAAATACACCTATGATAAAAATTATAGATTCTTATGGACCTGCCCACGCATTCAAGACTACTGGTCGCAAGTCGTCCAGTTTCTACATGATCGAATGGGATCGCCTCTGTCCCTATGCCCTCGCCAATGCTTACTAGGGATCCTTCCACTCCCCGAAGATAAAAAAATACCTCTCTATATTCCTACAGGAGTCCCTATTTCTAGCCAGAATGCAGATTGCCCGCACCTGGATCAAAGCAAACCCCCCTACCCTCCAAGCATGGATAGCTGCTGTCAACGCCCTCCTCCCCTTTAAAAAGATATTGTATCTCCACCGAGGCTGCCCAGCCAAATATAATAAAGTATGGGATAGATGGACTGACGCTCCAGACGCAAGCCTACCCTAGGAGTGACCTACTGCCTCCCAACCACCCGCCCGCCCCCCCCCAACACATGCACTGAGGAGCGAGGCTTAACCTGCTCGCTGAGCACTGAGTCTGCTTGGCATCCCCTGCACATGCCATCATGCCTGATGGGCATTGAGACCCTACGACCCTGCTGTGGGGCGCCCTTGAGCCCCCAACTGAATGAAACTTCTCCGGAACCCTTGGTGATTCACTACTCTGAAATGTGTAAATGTATCTCTTTTTTTATGTCGGTTTATACCCCTCCGAACATGTCAACATCTGTTCCCCATTATTGTAGTGCCTGTTGCACTTAAACTGTGTAAATGTATCCTTGTTTGGTGTATGCTCAATAAACTTGGTTTTGATTAAAAAAAAAAAAAAATTATTTCCCCCACTGTACATCTCCCCCTAGCCCAATACAGGCTTCAGGAGGGATTGTGTTTTTATAACAATGATAATTGTATTACTCCTATTGATTCACCCTCTCCATTTGTTACCAATTGGCTTGTCCTTAGAACAGTAATAGATGGAAAATCTTCCAAAGAGGACAATAGTTCTGGTGACCATGGTCATCACTGAGTTTCTCAAAACAGTGAATTACAAATTCAAAACTTTCCCCTAAATGCCACTAGTATGTATAAGATACCGGCTAAACTATCATAATGTATTATAATGTATTATGCTGAAACTAGTATGCTGTTAGATACATCACGCACTAACATTACCTCTGTCACCATGGAACAGGGACTTGTTCCTTGCACTTGTAGTCCACTGTTTACTTCATCCAGCTCCATAAATGAAAGTCTGTACTTTCATATAGACCTAGGGCTTGAGGAAGAGTCTGCAGGAGCCTGTGTATTGCATCCATGATCCACTAATCTGAGTTCCAATGCTTTGCAGGCTCCAATGCAGAAAAATTAATGAATGCACTTTTTTTATTTGTGCGATACTGGTGCATTTACGGTATTTATTTATTTTTCACAAAAGGTAGAATATACCTTTAATATCCACTGTCTCTGGATAATTCATTAGGATCTTTTATGTTTTCTTTTGCTGATTTATAGTTAAAAGCCAACCGCAAGATGGTAACACAAAACATTCTTACCTCTACAGTATCAGGAGATGAAGCAGTCTCCCCAGTAGGGTCCTGGACTTCCTCATCGTGAAATGTTGCACGTTTATAGTCAGACATCTGAGAACAAAAGAAACCAAATCAAAATCAGTATACTGGCAAATGAGTATAAAGTGTGTAAAGGCCACATTGATTAGCACTGTTCTGAGTGAATGTGAAGATTTTTCAATGCTGGTGTTCTCTGCTAGAAGAGGAATCATAAACAGCAGCTCTTACAAAAATCTTTGACTTTTCAACAAAGAGATTCTATATGCAACCTATTACTATAGTGTCAGTCTGCACCAAAGGTATACATCAAAGATTTTATCTGTGGGTTCATCCAACAAGATAAAATAAGTATCCTGACAGAATTGGGATGGAATAGGTGAACATCTTGGTAGAAAACCCACTCTGTAGCTCAGGATATTGAATTGTATTTTTTAAAATTTTCATATAAAACAATGGAAGTAATTTATAGTCTGGTTCAAGCCCAAGTAATAGAATTATATCATGTTTAGTCCCCCTTCATACCTGTCCATTCTGTTGCACCATATTACTGCATGTACACTAACATGAGGTACCCATGCAGTACATGTGTATTGTTTTAAGGGGGCCTATTGATTTAGATTGAACTGCATGGCAGCCGACTTTTATTTTTCTTGAGCCCACATTGTGGTACGCAAAGACAAACACCAAAGTGAACCAAAAAAAGTATGCAAACACACAAAAAAGTGCACTAGGGTAGAGGGTAGGACCCTTCCCTGACCTTCTGCAAGACTCCTGACAGGGGCAAGGCACTTTCTGGTTCACCTAGCCAAAAGGCCCGGCGGACACCTCTTCCCACAATTCTGCAAGGGGGAATAGGGGAGGGGAGGTAGACTATGACTACATTATATTGTCAAAAGTATTGAGACACCTGCCTTTACAAGCACATGAACTTTAAGGGCATCTCAGTCTTAGTCCATAGGGTTCATAAAGACTTGGGGAGCGAGTGTGGGTGGAGGCACTCGACTGGCCTGCACAGAGTCCGGACCTCAACCCGATAGAATGCCTTTGGGATGAATTAGAGCGAAGACTGTGAGCCAGGCCTTCTTGTCCAACATCAGTGCCTGACCTCACAAATGCACTTCTGGAAGAATGGTCAAACATACCCATAGACACACTCCTAAACCTTGTGGACAGCCTTCCCAGAAGAGTTGAAGCTGATATAGCTGCAAAGGGTGGGCCAACTCAATATTGAACAGTGGCAGCCCGTTCATTAGGGGAACACAGGCGCCGTCCCCCCATCCATGCATCCCGGCCCCCTGATCTACATGCAGGGCGCCGGACACATGGCTTCCAATGTTTTTTTTTAAGCATGTGATTAGAGCCTGAGGCTCTAATAGGCTTCAAAAAAGGGTGGGCTCGGGGCGCAAAGCACTGCGCCCTGAGCCCACCCAGTTGTGTGACAATAGCGAATGAACACTCGCTATTGTCACACCGATTCTCCTCCCAGCCAATCAGGAAGTGGGTCCTAAGACCCTTTTCCCGATTGGCTGAAAGGAGAAGCAATCCTATTGGCCTAGGAGGAGGAGGGAGGAGATGCACGGCCGGAGGAGACGCACAGCCAGAGGAGATGCATGGCCAGGAGGAGACGCTGGGGAAGCCCATCCGACCCACCAGCCGCCACTGTTTCCAGGGATGGCTCAGCCACATCCAGCACTCCCCACCTCAGACAGGGAAGGGAGGAGGAGGAGAGATCGGAGTGTCATCCTGGGCAGGACACCTGCCTCCTAAGGTAAGGAGGCCCTCAGCCTCCCTGTCTGAGGGGGGGGGGGGTGTTGCTGGTGTTCTTCACCTTCATGTCTGTTTTCTGCTGGGGGGGGGGATTGGTGGGCAGGTGTCCCAATACTTTTGGCAATATAGTGTATGTTTCATGTTACACTGTATATATAGACGTAACATGAAATGTCACAAAGATGGACTTAGCTTTTAATTATATTATTATACCATGGACAAAAACTTGTAAACGTGTAATCAGATTATGATTTGTCTTGCAATTGAAAAAAGGGTGTAGCTCTTTTCTATGTAATTGACCATAAGACTTAACTTGATTATTTGTTCTCTGTACTAAATTAATGTTTCTTGCTTTTAATTTCCTAAAATCGATTTCGTTGTGCAGCTGATCACGTTCCCTTTAGGGCATCCAGCACAAATGTTAAAGAAATCTAACAGTTGAGCAAGCCATGATGTAAACAGAACCCTCTAAATTGGCAAAGCTAACAATAACTTTCGTATACCAAGCTGAACAGAGGTCATACACAGCTTAGCTACAGTATAATGGTTTTGAAAACTTATTTTATGTATTCTTGGCACAAAAGGGTTGGATAGGGAATTTTGACATGATGTCTAAAGTAAATGTATCTGAATCTTGTTTATTGCAGGTTAGTGTCATGCCAAGGGGAAGGCCACGGGATTAGTCCACCTCTGGTACAAACAATAAGTGAGTGAATTGTAGAGAAGGGGCACTGCAATGACCATGAATGTAAGGGGGCACGTCTCCAATGACCACCAATGTAAAGGCACACTACACTGGTCACCAATGTAAATGGGCCCTTCTCCTCTGACCACCAACGTAAGGGGAACTAAAATAGCCACCAATGTTAGAGGAAACTTCTTCCCTGACCATCAATGTTAAAAGGGCACTACGCTGACCATCAATGTAAAGGGGCACTACACTGACCACTAAAAAAAAAGGGACACCTAACAAATTACTAATATAAATGGGCCCTCTCCACTGACTATCAATGTAAGGGGGATTACAATGACCACCAATATTAGGGGCAACTCCTCCCCTGATTACCAGTGTAAAAAAAGTACACCAACCACCAATGTAAGGGAGCATTTCTCCACGACCCAAAATGTTAGGGGGACTACATTAACTATTGTGCATAAATGATCCACTGCAGCTGTCAAATACAGTAGATATGCCACTGTGGCAATTTATCCTTCCTTTCTAGTACAGTCTGTCTTTCCTGGCAGGGTTCTACAACATAGCTTTACTTATTTCTCCTGTGTTGTGTTGTACAATAACCATCATACAGGTAGCGTCCATAAACCAGCATGCACTTCAAGGTGTCAAGGACATATTCCAACCTATTTGGGCTAATGGATCAGACGGCAAAATATTAGAAAAATTATATCTAGCATCAAGAGGTTCAAACATTATTAGCATTTACAGTTAGGTCACCATATTTTCAGATTTGGAAACATTTACTTCCTGGGTTATCTAGAAAACAATCTAGAATAGTCCCTCATCTGTTATACCGCGTACACACGGTCGGAATTTCCGATGGAAACAGTCCGATGGGAGCTTTTCATCGGATTTTCCAACTGTGTGTATGCCCATCGGTCTTTTTCTGTCAGAATTTCCGACGGACTTTGGATTGAGAACATGTTCTTAATTTTTCCGATGGAAAACCTTTCTATCGGATTTTCCGATCGTGTGTATGCAAATCCGACACGCAAAATTCTGACGCATGCTCGGAAAAAATTTGACGCATGCTCGGAAGCATTAAACTTCCCTTTTATAGTGCCGTTGAACGTGTTTTATGCCGCGGTGTTATTGACCATCGGAATTTGGTGTGACTGTGTGTAGGCAAGACAGTTTGAGCGAAATTCCGACGGGAAAACCATCAGAGCTTTTTCCGACGAGAATTCCGACCGCGTGTACGCGGCATTAGTTTCTCTATTAAACAGATTTTCATTTACTCTTTCACAAGATGACAAGGAAATAGACCTTCAGAATCATTCCACTAAGACATTCCACTAAGCAGAAAGATTGGATGTTTACATATTATGGCGACAATTAAATATTTTACATCCTGACAGCATTTACAGTTCTAAACATTTATTAATCATTTGGAGAGCAGACATTTCTCAACTTTCCTCAAAGCTGATTCTGCTGTTGGCTTTTCAGAGCCAGAAGATGTTGAATGCCCTTTCTTAGAAGAAATACCACATCAGTTCTTCAAAAATGAGACGTTAACCAGACGTTTTAGGAAGATAGTCACTGTGTTTCCTTCGAATAAACACACATCTTCCTTCTTTTACGCTTCTAAAAGCAATAAACTGCAAATGCCTGTCACAGCCTGAACTATCTGAGGTATTTAGAATGTAAAACCTATATAGAGCAAATGCCACAGCTGACAGATATATATTTATATATATATATATATATATATATATATATATATATATATATATATATACAGGGGTCAAGTCCTGGGGAAAAAAGTGTGGGAACTCCCACCCAAGATCCACTCGCCCACCAAAAAAAAAAATTATACGCTCATATGCACGAAAGCTTCAAAAGTGGTATTTTTCATCCAATTTTCTTATTGTGTGTATGAAGCTTAACTGTTAGTACATAAAAAAAAACAATCCTCAACAAACATAAATACGGTAATTCTGTGAATAATCAGCATTCATTCAATTGTGCTTCCATGCAAATCTCTTAGCAGCAGGGACCTGATCTACCTGTCAGCAAGCTGTGATTAACAGGTAGATTGAAGCGGAAGCTGTCATGGGGCCCCCTACTGGCAATGCCTGAATGGTCAGGTGTGCGGCACTTACTATTGCGAGCTGTGTCGGCGGCTGCTGGTGTAGCACCTGCCACACAGCTCGCATACATCAAAGTCTTGCAGGACACAGCTGCTAACGGGAACTGAGTTCCTGTTGTGGAAAAAGTACAGGAACTCCGTTCCCATGCGTTCCCGCAGAACTTGAGCCCTGTATATATATATATATATATATATAACAAACAAAGTCAACATGAGACCTGGAGGACTTTAAATTGTGAAATATAATCAAATATTTGGTTTAGCACATTTCTACACAGTTCTCAATATAGGTACTGTACATCAGGTTATTGGAAGGGCATAACTAAGTTCTATATAAAAAAAGCAGCTGTAAGACACTAACTTTGGCCATTATAGCACTCAAGACCCCTGATCATAAGCAGACGCAAGCATTCAAGCCAGGTGAGTAGTCTAAATTAGGCATAGTTCCCAACTGTCCCTGATTTCGAGGGACTGTCCCTGATTTGGAACAATGTCCCTCTGTCCCTCATTCCTCCTCATTTGTCCCTTATTTTGGTCTGATCTATATAGCTGTTTATAAAATGCATTTTATATCTATCAAAAAGTGTTTGCCAGTGCTAATTTTATCTGATTTCTAAAATGCTGCATCTGGAAATTCCGAAAGCCAATATAAAAGAATAGTAGTGGTAAAAAAAGCACGTGTGGGCTTAACCAATCTTGTTTTTTTGTACAATTCTCCTTTAAGGGGGCATGGCAAGGGGTGTGTTCTATGTCTGAATACTTTTGCTGATAGGTGTCCCTCATTCCTATTTCAAAAAGTTGGGAGGTATGAATTAGGGTCTGTGGCAAGTGGAATACTAGAGCAATCCTTTTCAACCAAGGTGCCATCTGGGTTCTTCAGGAGTGCCGTGGTAAAATGCCAAAAAATTACCCCAAATTGCCTAAACATTGTGAACAGGCTGGTGGGTGGATCAAGCCACAGGTTTTTATTGTACAGCAATATAACTTTGGGCACTGTGTGGGCCAGTCACCTAACATACTAGTCCAGTGATGGCGAACCTTGGCACCCCAGATGTTTTGGAACTACATTTCCCATGATGTTCATGCACTCTACAGCTTAGATGAGCATCATGGGAAATGTAGTTCCAAAACATTCTGGGGTGCCAAGGTTCGCCATCACTGTACTAGTCAGTTCAAGTGTGCAAAGGTGTATTTGCTTTGCAAAAAGAAATCACCTCTAATGTTGGGTGTCCTACGTGTGTGGATGTTACCGCATTATGTAAATGTATTTGTTTTCTTTGGTAAATTTTAGAATGAGGTCCCCCAAGATTGTGCCTTGACTGAATTTAGGGGTTTAGAAACACTGTACTTTGTACTGTCCTGTTATTTATGATTGTTTTTTCTGGCATGTATCATTGTTTCCATTGTAGGCAGGATGGCTTGCTGTAATTTATCTTTCTAATGCCGCGTACACACGAGCGGATTTTCCGTCAGAAAAATCTTGGATGTTTTCTTCTGACGGAATTCCGCTCAAGCTTGGCTTGCATACACACGGTCACACAAAAGTTTGCTGAACTTTTCGACCGTCAAGAACACGCTGACGTACAATACTACAACGAGCCGAGAAAATTAAGTTCAATGCTTCAGAGCATGCGTTGAATTGTTTCCGAGCATGCGTAGGAATTTTGCGTGGCAGAATTGGTACAGACGATTGGAATTTCAGATCGAAACTTTTTCTGACCGAAAAAATTGAGAACCTGCTCTCAATCTTCTGCTGGCTGGAATTCCGCCAGCAAAAGTCCGATGGAGCATACACACGGTCGCATTTTCCGACCAAAAGCTTTCATCTGACTTTTGCTGGTGGAATTTCCCATCGTGTGTACGTGGCATTAGCCGTCACTGGTAATGTTTGTGTTACTAAGCCCAGGTTCACACTTAGCTGCGGGAATGAAGCTGTGCGAGTTCATGTGAACTCGCACGATTTCACTCCCGCATTTCAGTCGCAATTTCTGCACAGATGTAAATTGCAGCCCAAAATCGCAAAAAGTAGTAGAAATCGGTGTAGCGCCGCTGATGCGTCGTCACACCAATTAGGATGGTGCCATTGATGGCAATTGCCACCAATTTGACATGCGATTGAACATGTCAATTGCATGTCAAAATGCTCCAGTGTGAACCAGGGCTCAAAGACATTGTATAAAAGGTTATATTTCTCATAAATGTACTCTTTAAGAAATAATTGTGTCTTTAAGAAATAATATGGCACAAGCAAGCTGCAAAGGACATTGGTAGGATAAATATTTTTAAATAAAACATAATTTTTTTAGGCTCCACTGCCCCCAACCACCCACCCACCTATATCAGCTCAGTCCCACCAATACCTATAAGCTACATCCTTCTGCATTTCAGTACTAAAATGAATTATCTGTGTTGCTTCTCAGTGCTGCTGATCTCCTGCAGCCACTTCCTGTCTACATGCATGCATTCCAGCGATGACTGTAAGGCATTTTGAGGACAGGTCATCTGATAGGGCCAAAAGTGGCCAACCTGAGTAATGTGTTTTGAAACAGCCACTTCTACGCTGACCATACCTGGATCTAAATTTGCCTGGTTCAGCAGGAACAGGTTGAATTTTCGATCCATGTATGGCTGACCGTTCCCGTTCGGGAGTTGGGACTGTCAGTATATTTTCACTCTTTCAATGCTTGCAGCCAGTCAGCTGCAGCACTGATCAATGTATTCTGCCACTGGAGGAGTCCTGCTGCCAGAATGCAACAGCGCAGTGGGGAGGATTCCCCCATCCACCTCGAATGTGTGGATGGGGTAATCGGTTCATTTTCTTTTTTGGTCAGCTTGCCAGCTTAAGTCCTTATAAGAAGTCCATGTGATAGAGTGACAATGCAGAAGTACAACTGGGAGACTGGGACAGAGCGTTGTCACAGTACAGTACAATAGGAAATGCCTGAACAAGAACTTTTATGGCTGGATCCCAAAAATGTATTTTAATAAAAGTGTCTGACTTAAAAGTATTAAATATTTCATTAACATGTAAAAGCTTATAAGAGGTTATAGCAACCGGATTTGGGGTGCCCATCAAAGTCTCAGTTCAAGGGCAAGACCTTATTTTCTATAGTCTCAGTTCACAAAACTGCTTTGTTTAACAAAAAAAAAAAATAGGACTGCTATGTAATGCGTCATAAAAATGCATTGCAGTGTAGAGCAGTGCTCAAAATTTAAGGTCCTGAGCTACTAGTCAGGCCTTAAGAGTTACTCACCAGCAGTTGCCCCACCCAACCCCTACTAACCCTTACTATGCCCTGCCCCTAATTCCACACCTAATTCTGCCCCTAATTTATCTCATGAAATTACACTGTTAAATGTTTTATGCAGAATTAAGTTACAAAAATAAATACAGGCATACCCCACTTTTAAGTACACAATGGGGTTTATTTACTAAAGCTGGAAAGTGCAAAATCCGTCTCCCTTCTGCATAGAAACCAATGAGCTTCTAACCCCAGCTTGTTCAATTAAGCTTTGGTAATAAAACCTGGAAGCTCATTGGTTTCTATGCAGAAGGAAGCCTGATTTTGCACTTTCCAGCTTTAGTAAATAAACCCCATTGTGTACTTAAAAGTGGGGTATGCCTGTATTAACAACAACAACTTTAACATAACGCATAATAGTACCCATCAGTGCAGCCTATCAGTGCCCATCAGTGCAGCCTCATCAGTGCCCATTAGTGCAGCCTCATCAGTGCCCATGAGTGCAGATTTATCAGGGCCCATCAGTGCAGCCTTATTAGTGCCCATCAGAGCAGCATATCAGTACCCATCAGTGCAGCCTCATCAGTGCCCATCAGTGCAGCCTATCAGTGCAGCCTCACCAGTGTCCATCAGTGTAGCCTCATCAGTGCCCATCAGTGCAGCATATCAGTGCAGCCTCATCAGTGCAGCTTATCAGTGCCCATCATTGCTGCCTCATCAGTGGCCATCAGTGCCACCTCATCAGTGGCCATCAGTGCCGCCTCAACAGCAGCCATCAGTGCAGCCTCATCAATGGCCATCAGTACAGCCTATCAGTGCCCATCAGTGCAGCACATCAGTGTCCATCAGTGCAACCACATCAGTGCAGCTTATCAGTGCCGCCTCATCACTGGCCATCAGTGCAGCCAGTTTCCTTCAGTGCAGCCTATTAGTGCCCATCAGTGCAAAATATCAGTGCCTATATCAGTGCAGCATATCAATGCAGCCCCATCAGTGCCCATCAGTGCAGCCTCACCAGTGCCCATCAGTGTAGCCTTATCAGTGCCCATCAGTGCAGCATATTAGTGCAGACTATCACTGCCCATTAGTGCAGCCTCACCAGTGCCCATCAGTGTACCCTTATCAGTGCCCATCAGTGCAGCATAATAGTGCAGCCTCTTCAGTGCCCATCAGTGCAGCTTATCAGTGTCCATCATTGCTGCCTCATCAGTGGCTATAAGTGCCGCTTCATCAGTGGCCATCAGTGCTGCCTCATCAGTGGCCATCAGTGCTGCCTCATCAGTGGCCATCAGTGCAGCATATCAGTGTCCATCAGTGCAGCTTATTAGTGCCGCCCCATCAGTGGCCATCAGTGCCCTTCAGTGCAGCCTATTAGTGCCCATCAGTGCAAAATATCAGTGCCCATATCAGTGCAGAATATCAGTGCAGCCCCATCAGTGCAGCTTATCAGTGGCACCTCATCAGTGGGCATCAGTGCCGGCTCATCCATGGCCATCAGTGCAGCCTAATCAGTGCCCATCAGTGCAGCCCTATCAGTGCCCATCAGTGTAGCCTGATCAGTGCCCATCAGTGCAGCCTGATCAGTGCCCATCAGTGCAACTTATCAGTGCCCATCATTGCTGCCTCATCAGTGGCTATAAGTGCCGCTTCATCAGTGGCCATCAGTGCTGCCTCATCAGTGGCCATCAGTGCTGCCTCATCAGTGGCCATCAGTGCAGCATATCAGTGTCCATCAGTGCAGCTTATTAGTGCCGCCCCATCAGTGGCCATCAGTGCCCTTCAGTGCAGCCTATTAGTGCCCATCAGTGCAAAATATCAGTGCCCATATCAGTGCAGAATATCAGTGCAGCCCCATCAGTGCAGCTTATCAGTGGCACCTCATCAGTGGGCATCAGTGCCGGCTCATCCATGGCCATCAGTGCAGCCTAATCAGTGCCCATCAGTGCAGCCCTATCAGTGCCCATCAGTGCAGCTTGATCAGTGCCCATCAGTGCAGCCTGATCAGTGCCCATCAGTGCAACTTATCAGTGCCCATCATTGCTGCCTCATCAGTGCAGCCTCATCAGTGGCCATCAGTGCAGCCTATTAGTGCCCATCAGTGCAGCCTATTAGTGCAGCCTATCAGTGCCCATCAATGCAGCCTATCGGTGCTCATGCATTCAGGTTACAAAATAAATCTTCAGCCTTTACAACCACTTTAAAGGAAGTTTATAGTCACAGCATACACTTTAATTTTATAATATCAGCATTGTAATAGCAATACAAACAATAGTTATTTTTGACAATGCAGTATAAGCATACGTGAAAAATCTATTTTCATGTTGTGGGTGCCGACTGTTGGTTGGACATCACTTTCCACAACTCCCCTATTCAGTTTTGTATAGACATGTATTTTTCACTCCCCAAGTGTTTAGTATTTGAAATACTGTGACTACCTGCATTTGCCTTGTAGAATTCTTTCTCTCAGGTTTTTTTGACAAGCTCCATATTTAAACATATTGATCAAAAAAAAAAAAAACTACTAAAGAAAGAACAAGAGCACATGTGCACTAAAATATTTAAAAAAAGTTTATTATCAAAAACATGGATGCTCCTTACCAATATAACAAACACCCCCCCCCCCCCCCCCCCCCCCCAATTATGATTTAAAACAGGCGATTGACTTAAAATTCTCCTGGAAGACTAATCAGTTCATGATACTACAGGGCATGAATCCAGAAGGGAATACATGCAGTATGTATTTCAAGCCTCCATCCCCTGCATTCATGCTAAACTGGACAGCCATATTTACACAACAAATTGACACATATGTGGAGTAATGTGTACACCAAGATTATTTACATATAGGAATCCCACTGGGGGCAATGCCCTCCCACATGCTGCAAGCCACCATCTACCAACACAAATATCAATTTCAGTGGGTCCGTTCTTTGGGACTAGAAGGAATTACTCCAAAAATGACAGTTTTCCAGCAGAAGCCAACTATCTATATGATAGATTTTGAGCACATGGATATTCACATAAGTGTGTTTGGGGCTTGTGATTGGCGGACAGTTGTGCCTACCTCCTTGCCAGAGGCCTTTCCACGATATCCCCGGGCGTTAGACTTTATATTCAGAAAAAAGGAATGTCCACACAAATATTATTGTTTTCACAGGTTACTGAAGTTCCTTAAAAATGGCAGTGATAGACCACATCAAAATACACAGACAGGGGTGGCTTGGGATTCTTTGCCAATCACAGATAGTGGACGTAATGCAGCAGTCATTATATGTAAGCAGCACAGTGCACATCACTATTAAGTATTAACTGTCTCTCTCATGCCCAGGGTCATTAGTACACACGCAGAGGGCTCTGACTTTCCCATTAGGCTCATGATTCCCCGCATGTCGTTCCAGAGACAGGACTGATGCAGCTGCTCCTCTAGTTTTTGTACACTTCTCTCAGGACCTCCAGGGGAATAGCAGTGACAACAGAGAACACTTGGCCTGGCCTAAAGGAGTTAGGATGACTACAACCAGCTCTTTTGGGTGTAGAACTATCTCACCCTGTCCTCCTGTCCTTCTACCCTGCCCAGGCCCTCTGTGTTAGCTGACTACATCTGCATGCTGGTGGGTTGCTTAGCTCCCATGCCCCAACTGGACTAGAGTTCCTCCCATCCTGCTTTTTATATGGGCAATGACTACACCCGTGACATCATTACAGGAAGGCTTTGTCTAAAAGGGACTTAACACTCAGTTACACCATTCCCTATTATCACACAATATTTTGGTACAGAGCCACCTAGTGGCAGACAGCACTTGCTCAAACGTGTACTTGAAGGGGTTTTAGATGACCATTACATATGTATAAAGCTGAAGAATGAAGATATTGGAACTAGAAATCAAGAAGAACAACTAACAAGAATTTTTTACGAAATATGGTATACATTGTGAGCACCTGAAGGGAATTATAAAGAGACAGTGGGGTATTTTACATATGGACCCTAATATAGCTAAAATAGTTGGTTCCCACCCTTATATGACAACAAAAAGAACTAGGGATCTGAAAGATAGTATAGTTAGATGCAAGCTTTAGGGCTCTAGTGACATATAAATGAATAGAAAAGGCTAGAAAGGAATGTACAGATGTGGTGGTTGTGAAATCTGTCAGTATGTGAAACAAAATGATAGATTTGAGTTGGCAGAAGGTGTCAATTCATTTTACATGAATACTTTTATTAATTGTGCATTATGCAGAGTGATTTACAGGATTGAATGCCCCTGTGGATTGCATCTAAGAGACATTATTTAGAAAAAAAGCCCTTTTTGCTAAGTATGATAATGGATCACCAAAGGGCTTAAAAGTGAAGGGAATTTACAGTATTTATTACAATTTAGTTCAAGATATGGTGATTTTGACAATTTTCTGTTACAAAAGGAATGTTTTTGGATTTATATCTGGGGTACCTTAACCCCTAAGGGATCAAAAAATAACTTAAAGGGGATGTAAACCCTCATGTTTTTTTACCTTAATGCATTCTATGCATTAAGGTGAAACACCTTCTCTCATGCTGCCGCCCCCCAGTGCCCCCGTTTTAACTACCTGAACCCAGTCTTTTTCTCCCCGGGGACGAGCACACCAGCTCTAGCTGGTGTCTCATATCCTGATTGGATAGATTGATAGCAGCGCAGCCATTGGCTCCTGCTGCTGTCAATCAAATCCAATGACGTGGGCGCCAGGGGGCAGGACTCTGGCGCTTGCCTGCACGGGTGTCCCGAAGGAGACCGCTTCTCAGACGGGGCACTTGAAGAGAGGAGGGTAACCAGCGCTGCTGAGGAACCCCAGAAGAGGAGGATCGAGGACACTGTGTGCTTAACCAACTGCACAGTGGAGGTAAGTATGATATGTTTGTTATTTAAAAAAAAAAAAAAACGAACCTTTAGTAACCCTTTAAATTGATGTTGTTCCTTTAATTCGGACCTCACAAGGGGTTAATCATTTAACCAATTCCGGACCGGCTCACGCCGATATACGTCGGCACTTTGAAGAGGGATATCGTTGTTATGGCAGCAGCTGGCTACCATAACCACGGTATCCTCTTCTTCAGTGAGCAATCCGGTTTCCGATAAAAGTAGTTTCTGTGGCGGATTTGCCGCAAGATCACTTTTATTGGTGACAGGAGAGGGCCCCCTCCTGCCGCTCTCACAAATAATTTTGACCATGTAGAAGGGGGACTCACTGTCTCTATATTGATAATATATTATTATTATTTTTTATACAGGATTTATATAGCGCCAACAGTTTGCGCAGCGATTTACAACATGGGGCAAACAGTACAGTTACAATACAATTCCATACAGTGGAACAGTGGAACAAAAGGTAACAGTGGTGGGGGATGATCAGATGGAGAAAATGAAAATACAGTTGTTAGGTATGGGAGGTATAGGCTTCTCTGAAGAGGAGGGTTTTCAGGGATCGTCTAAAAGCTAATAGAGTTTGAGGTAATGGGACAGAATGGGGTAAGGAGTTCCATAGGATTGGAGAGGCTCTGGAAAAGTCCCGGAGGCGAGCATGGGAGGAGGTGATGAGGGAGCTAGAGAGCAGGAGGTCTTGAGAAGAATGAAGAGAGCGATTAGGTTGGTATTCAGAGACTAGGTCAGTGATGTAGCTGGGGGCAGAGATGTGGATGGCTTTGTAAGTAGTTGTTAGTATTTTGAATTTAATTTGTTGCGTGAGTGGGAGCCAGTGGAGGGATTGACAGAGAGGAGTAGCAGACAGAGCGATTGGTAAGGTGGATGAATCTGGCAGCAGCATTCATGATAGATTGAAGGAGGATAGACTATGTAGAGGTAAGCCAATGAGGAGGGAGTTGCAGTAGTCAAGGCGAGAGATGAGCAGGGAGTGAATTAGGAGCTTTGTTGTGTCATTGGTTAGAAAGGGGCGTATTTTGGAGATGTTACGGAGGTTGAGGTGGCAAGATTTGGACAGTGATTGGACGTGGGGCTTAAAGGAGAGTTCAGAGTCCAGGATTACACCTAGGACCTTAGCATGTGGGGGTGGATTTATAGTTGTGCCATCAATTTTGACAGAGATAGCAGGGAAAGAGGCATGCGAGGGAGGAAAAATGATAAGTTCAGTTTTGGATAGATTAAGTTTGAGGAAGTGGTGCAACATCCATACTGATATATCCGATATTAAATTAGTGATATGTGAGGAGACTGAAGGAGTGAGCTGAGGGGTAGAGAAATAGATTTGAGTGTTGTCAGCGTAGAGATGGTATTGTAAGCCATGTGAGGCTATCAGCTGACCCAGGGAGGAGGTGTAGATTGAAAATATGAGAGGTCCAAGAACAGACCCTTGGGGGACCCCAACAGAGAAAGGAAGAGGAGAGGAGTAGGTAGAATTGTAAGTAATGATAAAGGTGCTATTGATTGAATAAGTAGAAAAAGAACCAGCGAAGAGTACAGTCACGGAGACCAAAGGCGTGGAGTTTTTTGAGGAGGAGGTGGGTGGTCAACTGTATCAAATGCAGCAGAGAGGTCCAGGAGTAGGAGTATAGAATAGCGTCCATTGGTTTTGGCCATTAGTAGATTGTTAGTTTTAGCAGAGCAGTTTCTGTGGAGTGTTGAGGAAGAAATACAGACTGAAGTTGATCAAGAAGGCTATTATCAGCAAGGTGGTCACTCAGTTGGTTGTAGACCAGATGTTCAAGGAGTTTGGATAAAAGGGGAGCAAGGAGATGGGGCATAGATTGTTAAGATTGGATGGGTCCAGTGAAGGCTCTTTAAGTATGGGGCTGACAAGTACTTGTTTTAGAGAGTTGGGGAAGATGCCAAAGAGAGGGAGAGATTGAAGATGTGGGTTAGAGAGTGTAGAATAGAGCTAGAGGGTGAACGTAGCATTTGTCAGGGAACAGGATCCAGATGGCAGGTGGTAAGATGAGCTTTAGCAAGTAGTTTAGCAACCTCATCTAAAGTGGTGGGGTTGAAAGAGGGAAGTAATGATTGTACCTGTGGGCATGAAGTGTAAAGCGTGGAGGGTATCTGAAAAGTAGAGATCTCCTCAAGAATTGTATCAATCTTCTGTTTGAAGTGATTGGCGATCTCCTGGGCAGAGAGTGAGTTGGTGAGTGGAGGCATGGAGGACGAAGTAGAGAGTTAAAGGTAGAGAAGAGTTGATGGGGATGGGATGATAAGGCGTTTATGAGAGAGATGAAATAGGTCTGCTTGGCAGTGAGGAGGCTGGAATTTTATTTTTGGAGGGCAGATTTATACTGACTGAAATCTTTCTCGGACTTTGTCCTATGCCACAGGCGCTCAAAAGCATGGCTGTGTTTTTTCAGACTTCTAGTGTCATCTGTTTGCCAAGGTTGAAGGGGACGGGGCCTGATTCTGTGTGTAGTGAGGGGGGGCTAGTGTGTCCAGTGAGGCTAGAAGTGAAGTGTTGTAGACAGAAGTGGCTAGGTTGGTGCAGGACAGGGGTGCGATTTTGTCATAGAAGTAGTCAGAAGCAGAGTAGAGAAAAGAAGGGTTGAGATGGCATAGGTTTCTACGGGTAACCATTAGGTGGTTGGAGGAAGAGGAGGTGGAGGAGATGGAGAGACTGAAACTAATAAGGTAGTGATCAGAGAGAGGGTAAGGATAGTTGGAGAGGTTGCACGGAGTGCATAGGTGGGAGAAGACAAGGTCAAGGGTATTGACTTCAGAGTGAGTAGGAGCATGTATCCATTGCTTCAGGTCAAAGGAGGAGGTTAGACTGAGAAGTTTGTAAGTAGCAGGAGTGTTAGTATTAGTAGGGATGTTGAGTTCAGAGAGAAAGTAGGGTAGCCAGGCAGAGAAGTCATCAATAAAGGTTGATACCGGTCCAGGGGGCTGGTAGATCACGGCTATCCTTAGAGAAACTGGGGAGAATAGACAAATGCAGTGTGCCTCAAATTAGGAGAGTGACAGGGAGGGAGGTGGGTGAAGTACCTGAAAGGTGCTTTGTGGGGCTAAAAGGATTCCAACACCTCCTCCTTTACGTCCACTGGGTCTGGGGGAGTGAGTCCAAAGAAAACCACCGTGGAATAGGGCAGCAGAAGACACAGTGTCAGATTCATGAAGCCAGGTTTTCGCTAATTGAAATGAGTTAGAGCTAAAGAGATCATGGAGAGAGTAGAGTTTGTTACAGACAGAGCAGGCATTCTAAAGGGCCCAAGAGAAAGGGAGTCTGGTCTTGGGAAGAAGAGAAATGGGAACTAGATTGTGTGCATTGCGGCTGCAGCCAGTGGGTGTAGGGTAATGGGTGCGCTGAATACAGTTAAATGAAGAAGGCCCAGGGTTTGGGGATACATCATCAGAGGTTAGAAGTAGCAGAAGGGTGAGGGAGGTAATGTGGGAGTGTGATTTATATGAAGGGACATGCCCCAGTGTCCTGGGGATTTTTTGTGAATGTAGATTTAGTGGTATTCCTCCAGCAGGGAGGAGAGTGAAGAGGTGCATAGGACCTTAGCCATATTCTGGAAACATGTCTTGCTGCATTGTGGCGACCAGGAGAGAACCTCAGCACAAAGCCAATCAAAAAAGGGGTTGTACCTCTGTAACCAAGGATAACCAATAACCAGTGGAAACTTAGGTGAGGAAATAACTTAGAATTGGATTGTCTCATGGTGAAGAGCCCCTACGGCCATGGACAATGAAACAGTCTCATGAGTCACATGGGCAGGCTGTAAAGGTCTCCCATCAAGAGCCTCAATGGCAAATGGAGTGGCACAAAGCTGCAGCGGAATCGAGTGCTTAGATACAAAGGCAGTATCAATGAACAGGCCTGAAGCCCCAGAGTCGATTAGAGCCTGTATCTCGATGGATGACTCAGACCAAGAAAGGGTAACCAGAACCAGGGGCTTATCTTTCTGGATAACTGGGGACGTAACAACGCCACCTAAGGTCTGTCCTCTACAGGACCTCAAGGTTCAAGCATTCCCTGGACGGGTAGGACTTCAAAAAGTGACCTGCCTGACCACAATAAAGGCACAAACTCTCCCTCCTCCTAAAGGTTCTCTCATCTGCAGAGAGACATGTGAAGCCCAAGTGCATGGGTTCATCTTCACTGACCGACTTGGTACGAGGAGGAATGGGAGGTGAGGGAGGCAAGGGTGGGACTGCAAAGCTTGGAGACAAATGTACAGGAGGTTTCCCCAAGCGCTCCTTAAAAGAGAGTCTTTCATGGAGTCTGGAGTCAATGAGGATGGCAAACGTGATCAACTTCTCCAGCTTAGTGGGTAAATCTCGGGCTGCTATCTCATCTTTGATGGTATCCAAGAGACCATGAGAAAAAGCAGCCACGAGGGCCTAATTTTTCCACACAACCTCTGCTGCCAGAGTACGTAATTCAATGGCGTAATCGGCAACAGTTCTCGTACTGCAGCATCTCGAAGTATATCTCAACCTGATTGAGAAACCCTCTGCATGGAACTGGATCACCCCCAAATCGCTGGGGAAGTTGAGCGGAACCAGACATACCTCTTATAGGGGTAATACTTAAGGCGGGTGCCTGCACAGAGACTGGAGCAGCAGCAGGGACGGCCTGCAACACAGGTTGTGCCAGAGCAGCCACAGTGGGAGATTCCAGGTGAGCCGTGTGATTCAGGAGTGTCTGTAACGCTAAGGCAAACTGATCCATACAGTGATCCTGCTCATCCAACCTGGAAAAATTATTACCAACAAGTGGATTGACTGCATCTTCTGAATTCATGACCTTTACCTACTGTCAAAAACCATGAATCAGACCGCCACAGGAGTCCAGTTAAAATCACACTCGTTTTATAATAATAATAATAACATGACTGAAGACAAGCAATCCCCCAATGACATTGACTGGCTCTCTACAATATCACTGAATCACCTAAGTAGATCACTACATATCATAGCCTAGGAATGGACATATCACCGAACCAATGGACCACATCCTTTATCCACACACACCAGACATCTAGATCAGGAACGGATAGTCAGACAAGCCAGGACATCAGGGAGCCAGAGATCAGTGCACTTCAGGACAGGCCAGAGAATCAGCATAGTGGAACAGCAAGCAGTATCAGGGACCAGAAGGGACATCAGCCAATCAAGTCTTGTACACACTGTAGAATTGCATATTTTGTATGTTTGAAACTTTAATAAAAATATATTCAACCATAATAATAATAATTAAACAGGTACACAGGAGTGAGTCTCTGGATTTGTTGACCAAGGCGAAGGCACAGAGATACTGAACTGAGCAGCTTAAGTAACCAGCAGGACCGGCGAACAGGATATCATCATCAGGTGAGTCACTGTGGAAAAGATTGGAGCTGGCAATTAACCGACAGCTGAGCGGCCTGCTCTGAGAAGGAAGGGCTGAGCCCAGCCCTGACACTGGGAAGACCAGTTTGCTGCTGTTTCTCCTCCCCTAGCTCTCTGAGCTCCTTATACAGCTGATAATTATGTGATCACTTATTTATAATTTTTTTTAATAGGTATACACAAGTGTTTTGCCTTTCATTTCTATTTTAAGCTGAATGGGTTGTTTTTACAAGGTGGGGGTTTACATATACTTTACCAGTGTCATCAGTTACTAAACACAGGGCAGCTCTCCTATGTTTTTCAGGGTGCTAAGTACAGGGCCGCCTTTAACATTGATTGGACGCTGGGCAAAACTTTTCTTGCCCCCCCCCCCATGCAGTTTTGCTTTCCACCTGTTCTGAGACATACTATAAATAGCAGCTAGACTCAAAATCAGTTTACTGAATCAGATCAGGCAGCTATTGCGATTGGTTGCCAGAGATTACAGTGTATCATTACCGCTCACTGACTGGTTGCTAGAGGTTACAGCACACATTACGGCTCACTGATTAGTTGCTGGAGGTTACAGCACATGATTCTGCTTGTTGATTGGTTGCTAGAGATTACTGTGGATATGACCTCAGGGGGGCATGATATACATATCAATGCCGCTGGCCGCCACTATTTACATATCAATGCTGTCGCTATTTACATATGAATGCCGGTAATTTAGATGTAAACACAGGGTCTGCAGGTGAGTCATCTTTACACAACAATAGGGCAGAGCTGGGCAGCATTAGTAGGAGCACTTCACACTGAGATACCGGGACACAGCACAGGACTAAAACCTCAAGGGGCGAGGGACTTGAAACCAGGATACTTGGCAAGTATGAGGCAGCTGCTTTGGGCCCCACAACAATGACATGGCCCCTTTTGCCCTGCCTTAAAAACAGGCCTGGCTAAGTAGGTACATGTTTTTTAATAGGGTTATTTATTACCATGTTATTTTATTGTCTTTTTTCTGTGTACAATAAATAATTTTGACATGTCTCTGTTTTACGTTTATTTGAGATAATATTTACACATTTTTGTAATTGTAATAATCAGATGTATTTGGTTTGTTGTAATCTATAAACTGTACATTCATTTGGATGTTATATTTTAAAGCGGTTCTGCACTCTGTAAAAAAATTTTTTTTTTTTTAGGACGTAATATAAAGTATGCTTACCTTTATTAGGGGACTCACCTGTTCCATCTTCCATCTCGATCGCCGCCGGTTTTCGTCCGATGAAGTTCCTCGTCTTCTTCTTTAGTGCTGGGGGCCATCTTGCCTGTGGGCATGTGAAACCCCACAGGCACTGTTGATGGCCCAGCATGCACTGCCGTTACTCGCGCGTGCGCAGTAACGGCACATCTGCCGAGATCTCACGAGATTTCGGCAGATGCGGCCGAAATCTCGGGAGATTTCGGAAGATGTGGCCGAAATCTCGCGAGATTTCGGAAGATGCCCGCACTGACTCCTGGGATCAATGACACCAGATCCCAGGAGACAGTGCGGCGTGACGACGATCGACGCAGAGACCCCGCCCGCCGCCGCAGAGGGAGAAGACCGGAAGTCTTCAATTACAAGGTAAGTAAAAAAAAAAAAAAAAAAAAAAACATTTCATTTAGTACTCTTTGCCTGATTTGGAAGGCAAAGAGATTTACTAAATGAAATGAGTGCCGAACCGCTTTAAATTGTAGCATAGATTCTAGCCCAGTTAAAGTGTTTGTAGGCCACTAACTTATCGTCTATATTATAGCTTTTATCCATATATACAAGTCTATATAGAACGGAAAAAGGCCCTGTGGTTCTAAACAAATTACTATATCTAATTCCCTGCAGGCTATTACAGAGGCATTATTGTTTGGCTTTGGGGGCCCCAATTATTCCATGCATATTTCAAAGTGAGGACTCCATGCTTCCGAAAAGTACAGTATGATGTTTGCACAATAGGAGGCAGGCTTAGGGAGAAACAGAACAGAACTGAGTCTGGAAATTGCTGCCAAACTACACTAATTTATCCTGGTTATGTGGATCTAATTGTAGTTGGCCTGTCAGTTACTATTAGGTTCAATTTATATTGGCTCTGCTAATTCTTAGAATAGCAGGGTAAGAATGTTACAAGGAAAAAATACACATCAATAGAAAGAAAATGTAAGACATAAAGACCCAACCATTTAAACAGGAAAAATGGAAAGCTGTTGCAGATTGGTCTTATCTTGCAAACTGGCAGTTCTGGTGGTTTTCAGAAAGGTTGGTGAATATGGAATGCAGTTTGATAAAAAGCACCTTTACTGATATTCACCATCCGATGTTACTTTGCAAAAATTATTGTTCCCTTTTCCTTAGCAAGATTTGGTCAAAAAAAGGAAGCCACCACACATCAGAGGGATCACTAGTATTCATGTTAATTGCATGGGATATCCACAAGCTTTACACAGATAAATCCCTGCTTTAGCACCAAAACCAGGTCTACAACTAAGCCCTATTAAGTAAAATGCTTTAGATGGGTGGTCCTAAAGCAGAGACTGTCAATGTCAAGCTTGTGGCTATCCCATGCAATTAACATGGATACCAGTAATCCCTCCACCATGCGGCGGCTTTTTTTTTCAGCATCTAGGCTGTGAGCAGAGGTACACTATAACAGTTTCAACTCCTCTGGGAAGGCTGTCCAAAATGTAATGGCATCCCAGTCTCCGTGGACTTTCCTGCTAGGTACGCTGGACTAAAAAGCGAACGGACTTGACCACACACGATCACGCAAAAATTGAGTTGGCTCACCCTTTGCAGCTATAACAGTTTCAACTCCTCTGGGAAGGCTGTCCACAAGGTTTAGGAGTGTCTCTAAGGGGATTTTTGACCATTCTTCCAGAAGCGCATTTGTGAGGTTAGGAACTGATGTTGGATTAGAAGGCCCAGCTCGCAGTCTCCACTTTAATTCATCCTAAAGGTGTTCTCTTGGGTTGAGGTCAGGACTCTGTGCAGGCCAGTCAAGTTCCTCCACCCAAAACTCACTCATCTATGTCTTTATGGTCCTTGCTTTGTGCACTGGTGAGAAGTCATGTTGGAACAGAAAACGACCATCCCCAAACTGTTCCCATAAAGTTAGGAGCATGAAATTGTCCAAAATGTCTTGGTATGCTGACACCTTAAGAGTTCCCTTCACTGGAACTAAAGGGCCAAGCCCAACCCCTGAAAAACAACCCCACACCATAATCCCCCCTCCACCAAAGTCCTGACCTCAACCCGATAGAACACCTTTGGGATGAATTAGAGCAGACTGTGAGCCAGGCCTTCTTGTTCAACATCAGTGCCTGACCTCACAAATGCACTTCTGGAAGAATGGTCAAACATTCCCATAGACACACTCTAAACCTTGTGGACAGCCTTCCCAGAAGAGTTGAAGCTGTTATAGCTGAAAAGGGTGGGCCAACTCAATATTGACCCTCATATTGACCCTCATGGACTAAGACTATGATGCTATTAACCACTCCAATACAGGGCACTTATACACCTTCCTGCCCAGGACAATTTTGAGCTTTCAGTGCTGTCGCACTTTGAATGACAATTGCGCGATCGTGCGACATTGTACCCAAACTAAATTTTTATCATTTTGTTCCCACAAATAGAGCTTTCTTTTGGTGGTATTTGATCACCTCTGCGTTTTTTTATTTTTTGCTAAACAAATAAAAAATACTGGAATTTAAAAAAAAAATTAAAGTTTTGCTTTTTTTTCTGTTATAAAAATGTTGTAAATAAGTAAGTTTTCTCTTTCACTGATGGTCCCTGAAATATGGCGGCACTGATAAGGTGGCACCAATAAGCGGGCACTGACGGGCACCGACGATGGGCACTGATATGCGGCACTGATGGATGGCACTGATATGCAGCACTGATGGGCACTAAAAGGCAGCACTGGTGGGCACTCATGGGTGGCGCAGGTGGGCACTGGTGGGTACTGATAGGCGACACTGATGGGCACTGAAGGGATGAAAAGATGGGTACTTATGGGTGGCACTGATGGGCACTGATATGAGGCACTGATATGAGGCACTGATGGGCATCCCTGGTGGCACTGGCAGTGGTATTCATTGTCAGTGGGCACTGATTGGCAGCTGCCTGGGCATTGATTGGCAGCTGCCTGGGCACAGATGTGCATTTCCCTGGGGGTCTAGTGGGGTCATACCTGGTGGTCCAGTGTGGATGGCCATCCTGGTGGTCCTGGACGGCATGATGGTGGTCCTGGGCGGGATCCGAGGGGGGGGCAGCGCTGATAAACAATCAGCACAGACCCCCCCTGTCAGGAGAGCCGCCGATCGGCTCTCCTCTACTTGTGTCTGTCAGACGCGAGTGAGGAAAAGCCAATCACGACTCTTCCTATTTACATCATGATCAGCCGTGTCCAATCCATCAGAGACTCTTTACCTAGATCGGTGTTGCGGGGTGTCAGACTGACACACCGCAGCAACGATCACCACAATGCGCGCCCCCGGGGGCGCTCATCGGCTTAATATCCTGAGGACATCATATGACGCCCAGTCAGGATATTGAAACCACTTTGCCGCTGTCATTCTGCTATATGGCGGGCGGCAAGTGGATAAAGTTCATGTACATGTAAAGGCAGATGTCCCAATACTTTTGGTATTATAGTGTAGCTTGTAGTGCCCCCCGGTGCTCGGGTTTCAAGTGGCGGAAGAGAGAAGCACCTTACAGTGGAGGTTTTTTATGTTTAAGCATCTGAAGATTTGGTCACGTTCACATGTGGACTGCTTCCCTGTATACTGTACGCTAAGCAGTGAGGCTGTACATGCACTGATTAATAGCTCATTTTATCTAGGGGAGAGGAGAAACAGTTTTACTTATCAAACCCTCTGCTCCCTTGGCAAGTGGCGTTCCCCCACAATCCAGTGGTGAACTGTCCTTCAGCATCCTCACATCCAGTGCAGGGCTATGGACCATAGTGATCTGGCCTTGTTGACATTGTGAGCATAGACCGTGGGGGTGCAAAAAGCTTCAGGGCCAGCCTAGCTGTGGGGAGGAACGGAGGACAGGTAATTATATCTCCTTTAATTTCCCTGACATAAGCAGAAATGAACCCCACATCGCCACTGCAAGGGATACTTTTTTTCATTTCCCTCGAGTTGGGTTTTAGGTCTACACAAATTTTCATGCAGCAATTTCATGGGGCAATAATTGGGCTAACCACATCTACGGTATATACCCCATAGGATTTATTGTAATCATTTTAGCAAGTCTACTCCCCTTTTTGAAAAAAAAGAGTGAGCAGATCAAAACCAAAAAAATTGATCATTTATTAAAAGGCAAAGAATGCAAAACATTCTCTAAAGCAGGGGTCTCAAACTGGTGGCCCTCCAGCTGTTGCGGAACTACAATTCCCATGAGGCATTGCAAGGCTGACAGTTACAAGCATGACTCCCACAGGCAGAGGCATGATGGGACTTGTAGTTCCGCAACATCTGGAGGGCCGCTAGTTTGAGACCCCTGCTCTAAAGCTTTAGTGACCTAACTTTAGGTCTTTAGTGACCTATAATGAAGTATGTCCCACAATGTGCAGGCAGCTGAATCCTGGAAAAATCTTTACTGCTGGGATATCCTGTCCTCTTTCTGTTGCTGAACCAGTGCTGTAGGGGTTTAACAGCTTTGAATCTTCTGTGAAGCTGCTGTGAAACGGCTCCCGATGAGGCACCCCCTCTCCTCTCTCCTCTTCCATTGGGAAAAGTTCTTTCATTGTTTTCACTGCCTGTAACATTATCTGTGAATGGAGGAGCAGGATTATCTCACCCATTTGCAAGCAGTGAAAGCAATGTAGGAGGGATGGGTCTTCATCATAAGTATGTTGGAATATATAGTCAATGACGTCACGGGATCCCAGTGTCATTGACCATATATGGGCATGTCTATATATATATTCATTGACATCCCCTGGGAGACCCCATCCCTTATTTATAACAGCTGTCATCTGCCAGACCTGTTATTCGGCAGCAGTGAAGTGATGAGAAGAAAACATGTAGGAATAATCAGCTGCTGGCAGGTTTTCGAGCATCGTGACTGACATGGATCTACATCACTTGACAATGAGATTAAAGGTGGATTTACATAGTGGGACTTTTTTTTTAAAGAACTTGGCAAAAACTGCATCTGTCTTTAGTTACACCTTTACTTTTTTTTGTGAATGAGTAGGGGTACTATGTACCCCTTACTTGCTCACATGCGGCAAAGCGGTATCTGGTAGCCCCCTTATTTTTTATTGGGGGTTCCAGAATCTGATAAGCCACCACCCACAGACCCCCACAACCACCAAACCAGGGTTGTGGGGAAGAGGCCCTTGTCTTCATCAACATTGCGACAAACTGCTTTGCCTTTTTTTCTGCATGGGCCTTCTCCTAAAATTAATTCCAAACCTGAAGGGCCTGGTAAGAATTATGAGGGGGAACCCCATTGGGTTTTTTTCTTTTGTGTCCCCCATTAAAATCTATATCAGACTCTCATCCAGGAGAAGGGTCTGATATAAATGAAGGGTATCCCCATCCATTTTTATCACAAACAGAAGTTAAAGCGGTTGTATACCCATTTTTACTATTTTTTTTTTTTTAAACTACCTGCAAGACAAAGTCATAATGAGCTAGTATGACTAGCATACTAGCTCATTATGCATCACTTACCTTAGATCGGGGCCCCCGACGCCGTCCTCTTCTCCCCCTCCAGCCGCAGCCATCTCTCTTCCGGGTATCGCCGCTCTAGCCAATCACAGCGCCGCAGCGGCGCTGTGATTGGCCAGAGCAGCGAAGACGTCGCTCCGTGCATGCGCACGGGACACTTCAACTGCGGCGAGCCGTAGTTCTGAATGGGGATTAACCCTGTAAATGCACCGTTGTCTACGGCGCGCATGCGCCGTAGACAACGTTGTAAAACGTTCTGTGCAAATATCTCCTAAACCGTGCAGGTTTAGGAGATATTTCTTGTACGTACAGGTAAGCCTTAATCTAGGCTTACCTGTAGGTGCAAGTTGTAATTAAGGGTATACAACCCCTTTAAGAAGCTGTTAATGGGGGTACCCACACAAGAAAAAAAAAACTCCTAATTTACACCAGTCCCTTTAGGTCTAGTATCTATGTTAGGGGGGCCCAATGCAAAGAAATGGCAAAGCACCTTGTCCTAATGTTGTCATTTTGTTGGCAATTTAAACAATTTTTTTCTATGTGTCATAGTGTTGCTATGGTAGGTTGTATACATTGCATACATTGCATATATGCACCACTTCAGAGGCTGGGTCAGGGCATTCCCCAGATGTGTTATTTAATACAATTATTGTATTATTTTAAGCAAAACTGAAATTGCTGCTAGCTCTAAAGGGCCTGGTATAAATTTAACCACTTGCTTACTGGGCACTTAAACACCCTTCCTGCCCAGACCAATTTTCAGCTTTCGGTGCTCTCACACTTTGAATGACAATTACTCAGCCATGCAATACTGAACCCAAATGAATTTTTTGTCCTTTTTTTCCCACAAATAGAGCTTTCTTTTGGTGGTATTTGATCACCTCTGGGTTTTTTATTTTTTGCGCTATAAATGAAAAAAGACCGAAAATTTAGAAAAAAAAACGCATTTTCTTTGTTTCTGTGATAAAATTTGGCAAATTATTAATTTTTCTTCATAAATTTTGGCCGCAATTTATACTGCCACATATCTTTGGTAAAAATAACCCAAATTAGTGGATATTATTTGGTCTTTGTGAAAGTTACAGACTCTACAAACTGTGGTGCGAATTATACAAAATTGATCACATCTGATGTACTGGTGGCCGATCTCATTTCTTGTGACCCGAACATGCCAGGAAAGTACAAATACCCCCCAAATGACCCCTTTTTTGAAAGTAGACATTCCAAGGTATTTAGTAAGAGGCATGGTGAGCTTTTTGATGTTGTCATTTTTTTCCCACAATTCTTTGCAAAATTAATTATTTTTTTATTTTTTATTTTTTTTCACAAAATTGTCATTGTAATAGGTTATTTCTCTCACATGGAATGTGTATACCACAAATGACACCCCAAAATAAATTCTGCTACTCCTCCTGAGTATTACGATACCACATGTGTGGGACTTTTACACAGCCTGGCCACATAGAGAGGCCCAACATGCAGGGAGCGCCATCACGTGTTCTAGGAGCATAAATTACACATCTAACTTGTTGACTACCTATTACACTTTTGAAGGCCCTGGAGCACCAGGACAATGACACGTGACACTGACGTGGCACTGATGACAGGTGGCACTGATACGTGGCACTGATGACATGTGACACTGATGTGGCACTGGTGACAGATGGCACTAGTATGGGGCACTGATGACACGTGACACTGATGACAGATGGCACTAATACGGGGCACTGATGACATGTGACACTGACAGATGGCACTGATGACAGATGGCACTAATACGTGGCACTATCATGTGGCACTAATACGTGGCACTGATGAGAGATGGCACTAATATGCGGCACTGATGACAGATGGCACTGACACGTGGCAATGATGACACGTGACACTAATGACAGATGGCACTGATGACAGATGGCACTAATATGTGGCACTGATGACACGTGACACTAATATGGCACTTATGACAGGTGGCACTGATGACACGTGGCACTGGGGACAGGTGCACTGGGGACACGGATGGGGACAGGTGGATGGGGACAGGTGGATGGTGACGGGTGGATGGTGACGGGTGGATGGGGACGGGTGGATGGGGACGGGTGGATGGTGACGGGTGGATGGGGACAGGTGGATGGGGACAGGTGGATGGGGACAGGTGGATGGGGACAGGTGGATGGTGACGGGTGGATGGGGACAGGTGGATGGGGTGGATGGTGACAGGTGGATGGTGACAGGTGGATGGTGACAGGTGGATGGTGACAGGTGGATGGTGGATGGGGTGGATGGGTACAGGTGGATGGGGACAGGGGGACAGGTGGATGGGGTGGATGGGGACAGGTGGATGGGGTGGATGGGGACGGGTGGATGGTGACAGGTGGATGGGGACAGGTGGATGGTGACAGGTGGATGGGGACAGGTGGATGGGGTGGATGGTGACGGGTGTATGGTGACGGGTGTATGGTGACGGGTGGATGGGGACAGGTGGATGGGGACAGGTGGATGGTGACAGGTGGATGGGGACAGGTGGATGGGGACGGGTGGATGGGTGGATGGTGACAGGTGGATGGGGACAGGTGGATGGTGACAGGTGGATGGGGACAGGTGGTGACAGGTGGATGGTGACAGGCGGATGGTGGCAGGTGGATGGTGGCAGGTGGATGGTGACAGGTGGATGGGGACAGGTGGATGGCGGCAGGTGAATGGGGACACAGATCGCACATTTAGTTTTTTTTTTTTTTTTTTTTTCTTACTTACGGCGCTGCAGCCGTTGTTCTCTCTCTCCCCACACGCTGTCTGTGTGAGGAGAGAGAGCGCGGGCGCGAAGAGGTTAAACAGGAAACCACATGTTTTTTTTTTTTTTGTTATGTGTGTTGGTGTCCCCCAATAACATCTAACTCAGACCTTCATCTAGGATCTAAGTGTTTGGTATAAATGAAGGGAATTGACAACCACTTTGCTTACAGAAGTAAAACAGCTGGGAGCTGTAATTTTGCTGGCAATTTAAACTATATTATATATATATATAGTATATATATATATATATATATATATATATATATATTTTTTTTTTTTTTGTAAATGTCAGTGTTGCGGTGGTCGGTTGTATCCATCGCATAAATACACCACCTATATATGGCAGAGTCAATACACTCCCAAGGGATGTTATTTAATGCAATTTAGCATTTTTAGTATTTCACTTAAAGCAATGCTAAAATTGCTGCTAACCCCAAGAGAATCTATATATATTTTATTTTGCTTTGTTATATGTTCCCCCAAGCAGTGGCCAGTCCCTCATATCATTTGTTTGACAATCCCCAGCAAATTAGCCTAGAAAATTGCCATTCATGTTTTGTTGACATTCATCGCCCATTGACTTCAGTGTGGTTTAGATTCAGCACCCAAACTTTAGCCATGTTCATCAAACCCTGCTTAAACCAAACCCAGGTATGATTGGCTGATCCCCACTCGCTAAAGCTATAGAGATTTTTTTTTTTATGGTAACATTGAAGCTTTTAGTTAATTTACTGTTGATTGACTCAATAATGGAAGTCTTTAAGCATTTAGGGGTGGAAATCTGCCTCTCTGACTCAGTCAACCAAAGGAAGCTTTGTATTCATTGCTAGAATACGTTGCTTTCTCTGATTGGCGGAGCGCTGATCAGATAGACTCTATTGTTCCGGGTATGAGGCAGGAAGTTTTGGCTCAACCTTGGAACACTTACAGTTTATACATACAGTTTATATCACACCTTTGGGTGCCCCAACGAGAGTAGTGAACAGTAGACTTGTGCATTCGTTTTCGTGCAAATGCATTTTCGTCCGAATTTCAGGTATTTTCGTTATCGTTTTAACAGCTGATAACGAACGTGCAGAATCTGAAAACCGAAAGATCCGACATAAACAAATGCTTTATTTTCGTTTTCGTTGTGACAACATTTCGATATAGATAGGAGATTCGACATGACCCTGACAATAGTGATCTGTGTCCATCGAACCTGTGGTCGAATGTGCCTAACCTTAGCTCTATTAGTCCAAGATTATTTGACATAGAGAGAAAAGATTCAACATAAAGACTCGACGAAGCAGTCGGCGCGAGCAGACATTTATGGTCAAATGCTCCGCCCATAGGCTATAGAAGAATTCTAATGTTGGTTGACTAGTAATAATAATTAATACATTTAATTATTACTAGTGTCATACAACATTAGAATTCTACTATAGCTTGTAGGCGGAACATTCGACCGGAAATGTACGATTGCGGCGTTGTACAGTTTAGCTGCTCCGTCGAATCTTCTTAGAACATTCGACAGACACCATAAGCCTTCAATGACAGATTCGACCTTAATTATTTTGGATTTTCGGATGAATGCATTTTTTAACGAAACAAAATAAATAAAAAATAATTTCGGGAGTAACTAAATTAATAAATTTTTCGGATGAAAACGAAATTCCGAAACAAAATATTTCAGTGTGCACATGTCTAGTGAACACTGGGTGTGCCCAAATTGTGTTAACAGTGGGAGGAACTTAAAGGGGGATAGGGAAATAACACAAAAGCATTATTGTACCCATACAATATGTTAAGATTAATAAAAACAAATGTCACTAAAATATGAACTTTGCCTACCTTAAAAGTGTACAGTGTCAGACAGTAGAGCAGTGAACGGTGTGAGTAGGGCAGTGGATGGTGTGTGGGCCGTGTCAGTGGGGCAGTGGATGGGGTCAGAAAGGCAGTAGATTTTGTCAGTAAAGCAATGAACGGTGTCAGTAGAGCAGTGGATGGTGTTAGCAGAGCAGTGGACATGTCAGTAGGGCAGAAGTTGGTGTCAGTAGGACAGTGAATGGTGTCAGTCAGTATAGCAGTGGACTTTGTCAGTAGGGCCGAGGATGGTGCAGTAGGGCAGAGGACAGTGTCAGTAAAGCAGAGGTTGGTGTCAGTAGGGCAGTGGAAGGTGTCAGTAGTTTTTTTTATTTTTAACTTTTTATTTTTTTATTATTGATTAGAATTTTATTTTTTAATAATTTTTTAGGAGCCCCATTGGGGAGGCTTTGACAAAATATATTAGGGCTCTAAACGGGAAGCAGGAAGAAGTGGAACCTGGACAGGAGAGATGGCATGAGGACATTTACTGGAATTAATTAATGAATTAATTAAGCAAAATTTTCCTCCTGTAGCCACTGAATGCCGGTGGGAGGAAGAGGAGGAGAAGCTGGAAAATACTGCTGATCAGTTCTAGTAAATAGTGCCCCTACCACCCCTCCTGCCCCAGTGTGACAGGGAGGCCACATGGCAGTTTGAATAATATGTCTGGGTTTCAGCAGACTGAAACTCGGACGATTGAGTCAAAACCCAGGCTGTCCAGGTGAATCCTGGACAGGTGGCAACTCTACCACAGACACAGAGGGATCTATTTATAAATGTCTTCACATTTGAGTTACACAGCTTTCATCCAGGATTCACATACTATTCCAGTTAAATGCAAAAGAAAATGTGTGAATCCTAAGTGAAAACCCCATAGTTTTGCATCAAACCGAATAGGTTTTAAAGTCTATTTTTTTTTTTTAACAAACATGTTATACTTAACTGCTCTGTGTAATGGTTTTGCATAGAGCAGCCCAGATCCTCCTCTTCTTGGGTCCCTCTTCAGCGCTCCTGGCCTCTCCCTCCTGTTGAGTGCTTGCTGTGGGGGCACACAAGCCGAGCCACAGCTCCGTGTGTCCATTTAGACACGGCACCGTGGCCCAGCCCCACCTCCTCTCTCTCCTCATTGGCTCACTGACTTTGATTGACAGCAGTGGGAGCCATTGGCGCTTTGCTGCTGTCTCTGCCAATGAAGAGGGAAAGTCCCGGACAGCCGAGTCTCTCGTGCAACATCGCTAGAGCGAAATGGGCTCAGGTAAGTATTAGGGGGGTCTGAGGGGGGCTTCTGCACACAGAAGGCTTTTTATCTTAATGCATAGAATGCATTAAGATAAAAAAACCTTCTGCCTTTACAGCCACTTCAATGAAATATGTATCACAGTGGCAGACAAACACAAGGTTTCTCAGAGGAGTCTCCCTTCAACAAGGCAGCAGTGACATGGCCGACTTGAATGTAGATTCATTAAAAGCTATTTGTATGTATTGCACATTTACAGTATACCTTAGGAGAATTGGACACCAACCATGCTGATGCTTCAGCACCCGATATGCTGTATATATGTTCAGTTGTATATGGCAGTTTGGGCACTATGTTCCAGCACCCTATAGCAATCACAGTCTGAGGCTGTAAGTTACATCATTGAGATGCATAAGGCAATGAAAAATAAATGAACATTTACAAAATGGCTATGTTTGGATGCAAAATTGGCAATCTCTCTCTATAACGTCCACTTCTCTGCAAATGACCATGACTATACCATTGATGACATGGTACTTAATAATACCATAATATTTGTACCATGGTACCAATGCCATAATAGTAATAAAAAATCGCTATGTATGTAACACTATAAAGTGGTCTTTGAAGGTTGCTATTTTAGTTATGTGAACAGCAGAAAAAGCATGCAGAATAGTTTAGTATCCTATTAGAAATGCTGGTAATTTACTACGTCATACACAGGAAATTACTTCATAATTATACTTTGCATCCTGCGTAGGTCAGTAATGATGTAAACAGTTTTCTGTGTGCGCTATAATAAATTAAGAATTGGGATGTAAAGTAATTTGCTTACACTATAGATATTATAATTTTAAAAATAGGCATTTATAATCAATGGACATATCTAAGATATGCAGAACAACTTTATACATTGAAATGCCTTTATTTCAGATTGCATGTGCAGCTTAAACCGTGCGCTGGGTGGAGACTAATTTATTTATTCCTGTTTATCTCTCAGGCTTTGTAACTAAAGACTGCATAACCCGCAGCCTCACTGCACTTAACCACACTGCAACTGTACTTGAAATTCAGGAACCCTGCTAGGATAATCTGAGATTATTCATAGTGTCTAAACATTATCCACATTTGTGACAATATCCATTATATTTTTCGGTATCCATCTAGGTATTGAATATCACTCAGCTATGTGCTAGACAAATATAGTGGATGCTTCAATGTGCCAATAAGGATGGAACGTTTAAAACAACAAAAACAGAGAATGCTCTTCATTTTCAGATAATATAGTCTGTAGCTTTATTTATATATATATATATATATATATATATATATATATATATACTGACATTTCAGTTTTTCATTTGCATCAATTACAATTTATAGAAAATTAAGCGCTGCACAAACTGTTGGCGCTATATAAATCCTGTATAATAATAATAATAATAATAATAGAGGATAAAGAAAATGTTTGCCCAATCCAACCAAACTGGGGGACATTTGTAAGTCTTAAGCCTTCCCTGACTGCGGCACAAATCATCTGCCTGAGCCTTCTTGGGGGGGGGGATTGTTGATCATCAAGGTTTGATATTTTTTTTCACAATTTTTCCTCAAAAAAGAGAAAAACTGGAGATGGCTGTAGAGTGCACCCCTTCCCTCTCCATAGGCACAAATCTGCACGTGTGCCCAGTGCAAACTTGTATGTCCGTACAATGTTCCTTCATTAACAAAAAATTGTTTCTCGGTCAGATAATGCACGAACCAGCTTCCCGAGGTCGTTAGTGCCTGTAGGAAGCTTAAAACTTTCATAATGAAACAGCAACCTAAGCTGAGAGGTACACTGCTCAATACATCACACACCACACAGGTCATGCAGACCATCATTAAGGTGCTATTGACCAGCCTCACTGTCATCCTTTGCAGTTATTGATGAACCCCTGTGATTCTGATAATCGCTAACCTTGTTATTAGTTGGAGCTGACAAATTGCACTGGGGGGGGGGGGGGGCACTTTGAACAGCACTCCCTCGTATTCAAGTCATTTGAGGATTAAACAGGAAGGAAGCCACACACCAAGTGCCCTCGAGAAAAAATTTAACTAAGACCACATTTTATTTACTATGGATTCTTGGCTTAGACGACGTCATTTTATCTATGTAATAAATTATTAATAATAGACGTGTCGCAAGTACAAATCTGGAGCAAAAAACAAAGACCTTAATGCTTGTTTGAAAAGATAACAAGCAATGTGTAAAAGTGATGTAATCCAAAGAAATCAATCAGTGTCAATCTGTCACTGTTCTGATTGCTGTCATCTCATAGACCGCAAAGTGATTAGGTGCCATCAGGCCCAGTACAAGGGGTGGGCAGGAGGGGCGGCTGCCCTGGGCACTCTGGTATCATGTGAGGTGGGAGGGCCTCTAGAGGAGATTGGGGGGGGTGGATTTGTGTTGGAAGAGGGAATTTGGGGGGGCGGTAGGGGGTAAGAATTGTTCTAAGAGAAGGGACATTTAGGGGGGTGCTAGGAGTGGTGATTTAGGGAGATCTGTGTTTGAAGGGGGGATGGGGGAATAGGAAGAGGAAGAGGTGATATGGTGGGGGGTGGAATTGTGCTAGGAGGGGACTTTTTTGGGGGAGTAGGGATGATCGCAGGGAAATTGGGGGGAGGGGGGAGTTGTGCTAGGAGGGGGGACTGAGGGGGGAATGTGTGCTGGGAGAAGTGGATTTGGAGTGGGGTGAGAGGATGTGTACTAGCAGGGGTGATTTTTTTTTCTGGGAGGGGGGCATATTTGTTAAAATTTGTACTGGGAGGGATGATTTCAGCAGGGGTGTGGATTTGTACTGGAAGAGAAGGGATTTCTGCTTAGGGGGTAATCATGCAGATTAGTGATCAGTTTTGAGCACTTGGGGGATTTTTGCTAAAGCATAATGCTCGTGCATCTTTGGGAGGGGGGGGGGTGCAGGTTGGCATATTTGCCCTGAGCTCTAGATGACCTTGTCCCGGCACTGGGTGCCGTGCACAATGGTTTACCAAAGTTTGCCAGAACTAGCTTTTATAAGCCAAGATGTTGCATTTATTGATAGAAATTACATTTGAATGTAGGAAGTGTTCCTTTCTTTTCCAGAAACACAGATATGAGTAGCAATGTGTGTGCAAATGGAACAGTTAAATTATTAAAAACTTTAAAAACTATTATAGGGATGACAACTGCACTATATGAACGCAATACTACTCAACGGGATAGATACATGGAGCAGCCTGCTCGAAGATGTGAACAGGACTTAAAGCATCGTAAAAAAAAAAACAAGAATATAGATGGACACATTATGGATTAAATGATGGGTAGTTGTGGCCTATACTATGCAGTATCACATGATGTTTTGGGATGTATGCCATTTTGTTATATGTTTGTGTATGCAAAATCTGAATGCAAGCATATCAGCAAATAAGCTCTGCAGCTGATGTGTAAAAAGAGAGCGGCACATCTGTGCGCGGTATGTACAGGCCAGAAATCAGCTTGCACACACCAGCGTACATGTATGATGAGACAGAGCTTGCGTCCAATAGTAAAAATAACCCCCCCCCCCCCCCCCCATTGGCACTTACGCTGTTGCTGAGATTCTGAAGCGCAACGTTCATCCTGGTAATGATGGAGCAGCAGCAGCATCTACAGAGAATGAGCCATGCCCAGGAGCCAAGGGATACAGCACCCGCTGCCCATCCCTGGATCACCCTACAGATCCTAGCCAGCCTTGGCAAACTGCAGGGAGATAAGGCCTGAGAGAGGGGGAGGGAGAGGCAGGGCGAAGGAGGGAGGGAGTGAAGCTGGGGCTGCTAACTGAGAACGCTCTGGTTACCATGACAAAACCCTATTGTATCCTTCAACAGGAAGGACAGGAGAGCATCAGATGTTACAGGGAGGGAGGGAGAGCAAGAAAACACACTATGGCTAATTTGTAAAGCTCTATGTACTAAAATGGTGGGAGGCAGATGACGAAAAAGACGCCAAGAAAAAAAAAACATAAACAGATAAAAGGTAGAATGTGACAATGTAATAATCTCTCAAACAGTATAAATGGAGATACTCCGGACCTGTTCCTACGGTTATATCAGAATAAGGGTAATGCAGACATCTGCATCTAGGCTTATCTTAACCTTTTTCTATGTGCTGTAGTATATAATGGGTATGATCATGCTGCTAAAAAGAGGTCAATTGATCATTTAATTAGAAACTGTCAGACCCTCAGGAGAATCCTTTATTACTTCCATGTGCAGCCAATAGGAAATTGGCATAAATGTTTCACTGGGGTTGATTTACTAATGGCAAATAGAATGTGCACTTTGCAAGTGCAGTTGCACAAATTTTCCTTAGTAAATATATTGTGGTAAAGCTTGGTGAAGAATACCCAATCAGGTGCAAGGAAAATAATCAAAAAAGTATTTTTGCTTGCACATGATTGGATGATGGAAATCAGCAGAGCTTTACCACCTTCACCAAGCACTGGAGAAAATGAGTGCGTCTGCACTTGCAAGGTACACAGTCTATTTTCCTTTAATAAATCAACCCTATTGACTCTATGGGGGTTATTTACTAAAGGTAAATCCACTTTGCACTGCAAGTGCACTTGGAAGTAACGTCGCTGTAGATCCGAGGGGGACATGCAAGGAAAATAAAAAAACTGTATTTTAGCTTGCACATGATTGGATGATAAAATCAGCAGAGCTTCCACTCATTTCAGATCTACCCCCTTTGAATTAGGGGGACTGCACTTCCAAGTGCACTTTCAAGTGCGCTTGCAGTGCAAAGTGGATTTGCCTTTCGTAAATAACCCGCCATGTTTGAATTTGTGTTCTGTTTGTGTCTTGCACAGCTCTCTCTTTCTAACTCTTGTGAGAGTTTGCCAGGAAGGGAGGGGGGTGAGTCATAAGAGGGCCAATTGGAGCTGTAGAGCTGGAGGCGTCCCTCTGTGTGTCTGTGTAAATGCAGGAAGGGAACAGGTAGCACCTTGAGCTGCCCACAGTTAAAATGGATGCAGCCAGACTCAGTGGAGGGAGATTGCTGCAGCATATTTGGCTAGTACGGAATCACAGTATATATAAAATAATATGCAAAGTGGTTGGAGGGAAGCTTCAGAATGGCAAAGATGTTTTCATTACAAATTATGTGAGCAGACTGCAGTTCCTCTTTAACCGCTTGCCGACCGCCGGCCGTCAAATGACGGCCAGGCGGCGCGGCTCTTGTGGCGGGAGGACGTCGTACGACGTCCTCGCCTTTGAACAGGGAATGCACGCGATCGAGCGTGCGCATCCCCGTTCCTTCGGTGGTGGCGTGTCACGGAGACTCCGCTCACCACCGAGGGGGGTGAACAGCCATTCGTCATGGCTGTTTACCACGTGATCGGCCGTGATGAAGTCACGGCCGATCACAGATGGTTCCACCCCCAATGTGCATGGCGCATGCGCGTCGTCACAAGCGCGCTTTGTGTGCACATCGGTGGCGACGTGTTCCTTGGGAACACTGCTCGTCACTGACGCCGGTAAACAGCCATTGGCTGGCTGTTTACCCACGTGATCGGCTGTTATCCTTTCACAGCCGATCACTAAATGTGAACACAGCGCGGTAACTAGCTGTTACCTGCGCTTCTCTCCTCACACACCGTTTCCAGTGTGAGGAGGCCTGGAGCAGTGAGTTGCCGATCTGTGTTCTGTAGTGTCTGCACCAACACCACACTTGTCAGATCCCCCCCCCCTATTGTCATCTGTCACCCAACAGTCACCACAGTCACTCATCAGTGACCGCCAGCCATCACCCATCAGTGACCATCACCTGTCACCCATCAGTGACCGCCAGCCGTCACCCATCAGCCGCCAGCCGTCACCCATCAGCCACCGCCAGCCGTCACCCATCAGCCATCACCTGTTGCTATAGGATACTACATATTATAATGCCCCGTACACACGGTCGGAAATTCCGATCGGAAAATGTCCGATCGGACCAAGTTGTCGGAAAATCCACCCGTGTGTGGGCTCCATCTTATTTACTTGTGCCATCACCTGTCACCCATCAGTGACCGCCAGCCATCACCCATCACCCATCAGCCACCACCAGTCTTCAGCCATCACCCGTCACCCATCAGTGACCGCCAGCCATCACCTGTCACCCATCAGTGACCGTCAGCCATCACCCGTCAGCCATCACCCATCAGTGACTGTCAGCGGTGCACCCGTCACCCATCAGTGACCATCAGCGGTGCACCTGTCACCCATTTCCCATCAGTGACCGCCAGCTATCAGTGACCGCCAGCCATCAGTGACCATCACTGTCCGTGGCCTGTCACCCATCAGTGACCATCGCCTGTCACACCATCATCACCTATCAGAGAAAGTCACCTGCCACCCATCGCACAGCCCATCAGTGACTGTCACCTGCCTCCTGTCACAAAGCCATCAGCGTCATGTCCGAAAGGGTTTACAACAGTGCAGAGGCGTTCCAGATCCTCTCCATGATCGATGAGAGCAAGGGGAGTTCTCATTGGAATCCAATTCTGATTCCGAATCAAATTCGGCATTTGAACCGAATAGTGAATCGGTAAATGATTCGAAGGAATTTTAGATCCTGCTCTCAAACTTTCAAATTCCGATGGAAAAAGTCCGATAGAGCCCACACACGATCGGATTTTTCGACCACATAATCGCACTTTTTCCATCGGAATGTCCGACCGCGTGTATGGGGCATTAGATATTTTTTATAAAAAAGCATATTAAAATGTGTAAATTCAAATAAATAAACCATATCTAGGCATCTCCACTTCAGATTTTTTTTTTGTATAAAATGAGAGTGCATAAAAATAAAATATTATTTTGTTTATGTTTTTTCATTAATATGCTTAGCAGGCCTGCAATGGTAGCAATGCTGGAGACCTGGATCACTGCGTTCTATGTGAGAGCGGTGGTCCAGACCTTAACTGGCACGCCCCCTGCACAATGTTCCAATCAACAACGTTGTTCAGGGAGTGTGTGAATTGTTGAGCGGAGCACAGCAGTTGTGAGTGCACTGGGGGGGGGGGGGGTGTCGAACTGCTGAGATCCAGACCATATGTTAGCATAGAAGGCATGCTATGCATCAGCTTGAAGCACATTTACTGGGAAAGGAATAGTTACATCTTAGTGCACCCTTACTTCTGGAAACATTTCAGGCATAGGTATGCCTAAATATAGTTTCTTTATTTTATCTTATTTACTTTTGTTTTACTGTTTAAGCCCCCGTAAACACGGTCGGAAATTCCGACCACAAAATCCGTCAGAATTTTTCCGACTGATTTTGTCCGACACTGGTGTTGCATACACACAGTCGGACAAAGTTGTCAGAAAATCCGATCATTCTGAACGTGGTGACTTTCGTTGCGTACGACGGAACTACGTAGAGGCTAGTAGCCAATAGCTTTGGTCTCGTAATTTGATCTGAGCATGCGTGGCACATTGTCCGTCGTAATTCTCTACACACGATCGGAGAAAGTCCAATCGGATTTTGTTTTTCGGAAAATTTGTCAAATTTTTTCCGTCGGAAATTCCGATGGAGCCCACACACGGGTGGATTTTCCGACAACTTGGTCCGATCGGACATTTTCCGTCGGAATTTCCGACCGTGTGTACGGGGCATTATAATATGTAGTATCCTATAGCAACCAAACTGGACTTTGCCTGGATTCACATCTACAGTATTCATGTGTATTTTTATGCATTTTTACATCCATTATCAAAAATCCTGTACTTTCATGCTCTGCAATTGTCATCAATAGGCTCTATAACACGTGTCAATGCATAAAAACATGGAGAAAAATTTCAACATATCATATAGATGTGAACTAGCAATATTTAAAATGATGGCTAATCTGTGTATATACAGTATACTGATGTGCATTGAATGTGTGCATTAAAACACATACAGTAGGTATGAATGGGTCTTTTCACTTGCAATATGTTGATGCAATCGTACTACTAAAGTATTTAAATTGGCTATAGATCACTGCACATATTTGTCATTTACAATGCTATTCATTAAATCCTAAGCAGTACTCTTAATTCATGCCACTTGTCACTTCTATGTCATTTTTAAATAAATTCTTGTAATTTTTTTTATCAATAGAGTAGTAATAATAACTGTGTATATAAAGAATGATTACTATATACTCCCCACTAATAGATAACACACAAATATCTTTGATATCATTAACACTTACTTTATCACCCCAGAAAGAAGCCTTAAACAGTCATCCAAATCCGATGCAAGGCAGCAGTAACAGAGCCATTCAAGCATTATTGTTGCCTTTAGTTACTCTGCTTTTTTAAGGCCTCAATCACACAGCAGGAAGGGAGTTTTCCTTTGGCTGCACGTAATGACTGTTTAAACAAAAATTATGAACAATAGCCTATTAAATACTCTAAAACAGAGGAGAAATACTTTGGGGAAACGAGATAACGTTAGCTGAGACGAACAGTCATTTCTGCACGCCATTCAATGTCTGATTTTCATGCTGCCCACCGATATGACCTGACCGCCCTCAGGGTAAAAAAGCTTTAGGCAGCCCATAGATGAGTCATTTTTTTTGTTCAACCAGCAGTTCAAATGGAAAAAAAAGCCTCAATTCCCCCGTCCACCATTCCCCCATGCATTATATATGCATCTCCAAAATTTGAGGCCCCACAATCACAGGTAAATAAGTACATAAAGCCGGTTGTTTTACAGTTTAGCAAAATGTTTTGGTCTCAACCTACTGCCATATGGTAATATTATATGTGTCCTGGTGTGAATATACTGGCAATATGAGCAGATATCACAAATATAGGTACCCCTTACTGTACATGGGCCCCCTGTACTTTTGTGTTGGCTATGCATCAATTTATTCTTCAAAGAGGTGGCCTTCCTAAATATAACTCGGGAGAGTCTGCCACAAATTGACCAACTAATGGGTTAGCCTTTAATAAGTGTCAGTATTTCTGTACATCACCTCTAATAAACCTGTGTTGTCTACTGAATCCAGTGATGATTCTTGTTTCCTTTTGCTGTTGGGTATTGGTCTTGTATAGTAAGCCATCCTGGGGTTGTTCTATAACTACTAGGGATGAGCCCGCGGTTCGAGTCGAACGAGAGTTCGACTCGAACATTGGGTGTTCATTTGTTCTAAAACGAACTGAACATATGGGGCGTTCGCAGAAAATTTGAGCGCTGCGGAACGCCCCACAATGCACTGCTCGAGATCGCAGTGCATTGCTGTATGATGATTGGCCAAAGCATGAACATGACCTGCATGCTTTGGCCAATTACAGCGCGCCAGGGTGCCTTTGGCAAATCATGACTCAGGGGGACTAAGTCCACACTATATAAGGTTACTTACAGAGCGGCCGTGTGTAGTGTTGTTGGCGTGGACAGAGAGAAACTTGAGTTAGATTAAGCAGGCAGGTTATTCAGTTAATGGTAGTGTATTTAATATATATATATATATATATATATATATATATATATATATATATATATATATATATATATATATATATTATATATATATGTAG